>OY829915.1:90707586-91062586 GCA_963691935.1 Nephrotoma guestfalica
AAACATCAAGCACTTCCAAAAAATTGGAAAAGGATAATTGCATACATATTGTCTTTCCAAATATGGAGTATACATACTGGCTGCTTAATTCCAACTTGCAAAAAGGCTTACGATGGCTGAAAAGTTTACGAAGAAAAGTTACACTACGATTTAGTAAAACACCTGAAACACCTGAACCAACATTTATTAAAATAAGTTGAAGCGCACGTTCAATATTTACTATTTTATTTATTAATTATTTTTATATCTATTTACATATAATCAACAAATCAAGCCTTGCCTGAAAATAATCTGTCTGAAAATAATTTTTTTTTTTTGTAGATAGAAGAAAGTATTAATTACTTAATTATTAACTATGAAACTTGAAAGCACCCCGTTACACTACCATTATTTCCAGAATTAATTTCCAAAGCAAATGAAATTAATTCGATCTGAATTTAAAATTTAAACCCGATCAAAAACAAAAATTTTCTAGTTCTAGCTGCATTTTTCTGAAAAACAATCGGATTGAGTTCGCGATAGTTTTTTTCAAATTTGTCCAATTTAAAATTAAAAATTAAATTTTTTTAAATTATTTAAACTTCGATTTAATATTAATCTAAGTATAACAAAAAAAAATTCATATAACACTTGTATAGTTTTCTTGTAATATCGATGTTCTGTATAGTTCTCTGAACTCACTGCTAGAGTGAGAATATAAGTTATTTAATTTAAAAAAATTAAATTTTTAATTTTAATTGGACAAATTTGAAAAAGCTATCGCGAACTCAATCCGATTGTTTTTCAGAAAAACGCAGCTATTACCACCGCTCTTACCACCGAAAAGACCATAATAAAAACTTAAGGCGGAATTCAAATGAGAAAATACCAGTATACGATAATACTGAAGACACCGTTTATTGGTTCTAAAAAGTATTCTTTTACACTTTTCTCTGACTTTTTTCTACCAAAGGTTCACTCAAAACCGATAAATTTAAAGATGATTTTATTTATATTACGTTATAGAAGTTTTCGTCACATAGCACATGAAAGTTTCCTGTTTTGGTGAGCATTCACTTTTACTTCATCCAAAATATAGCTTAAATTTATGGAACACCCATTTTATTTAAAATTTTACTACTAACTACTAAAATTTGTTTTGTATCACATCAAATATTTTTTTTGAGTTTCTTTTTGTTGGTCCGATATTTTCAGATCATCATATCTCCTCGATCCAAACTTAACTGCCCTTATACGTTTTGTTTTCACCCCCTTCTTGACATCCAAGCCAAATTTCAATTTAGTTTGTTTCTCCGTCAATTAGAAGAAAGTTAAAATATCTTTATTAGTGTTTTTATATGTTAAACTCAACCCGTGTTCCACAAAACCAAAGCACAATTTCAAGATGAGTTGCGTCGTACGGGAAATTGGATCATTGGATTCAAAATATGTTCATTTCATTCATTCATGGAGAATTTTAAAACTTCTTAAAGTTGAGCGTTTCTTGTTGAGCCTCGAAAGCGATCAGTTTAAACTTTATTCATTTATTTGATCAAATCTAAAAGTTTTCGTGGTATGTTTGTCTTTAAACAACTTGTTCAGTTTTTCTATGTAATATCGAATTATACACATTCGTTTCCAAAAAGGGGGGAAACTATAAAATATGTTTTACATTTCTTTCTTTAAAAGATGTAATGGAACTTTTATAGGTATCTTTATAACAGTTTAGTTGTATAGCAGTTCGGAACATAACCGAATATTCGTGTAGAATCTGAGTGAGTCATTCGTAAGTTTCGGTACGCGATAGTTCAAATGCGAAAGTGAACACTGCGAAAAATTATTAGTGGTGTTTAAAGTGAAATTAGTGGTGAAGTAAAATAAGTGGTGTGATTAAGAATAACTGTAAATGCAGTTAAGTAATAAATAATTGTGGAAATTATTTATTGTTTTGTTTTAATTTTGGTGGATAACAGCGGGAATTTAATGTGGGAATATTTTTCGTATTTTCGGGAATATTCCTGTAATGGTGGATTTATTACAGTAGTGGTGTAACTGTTTGAAAGATTATTTCCGGTGTTTTCGAAAATATTCCGTAAATGGTGTAAATTACGGGAATTGGTGTTATACACCGCCAAATGTATAGCGATTTTCACAATCCAGTGATACGAACCAGATTTGGCAGGACGAATTCGTAACATTTGGTGACCGCGGTGGGATCGTAAATATCAGAAGATAAGTCTAGTAGATTTGACAAAACAATGGATACTACACGATTGTTGGTTGCTCTGGAGCGAATGGTTTTTGAAATGAATCAACAATTGGATCAACAAAGTAATGATTTGAAAGAACATATGAATAGAAGGGTGATCAACAACATCAGAACCATAGGAAATTAAAGCGAGAAATTGAAGAAATCAAAGCAGAGATCGGAAATATCGAGAAGAAACTGGATCAATCGAATAAAATATTATTTGGCCAACGTAATGATGATGTAGGCGATACAGAAAAGAAGTTTGAGCATTCGGACAAAAGTGGGGAGCAGATTTTAGAAATGGCTGTAGGTAATAATGTGGAACCGGATGATGCAGATCATGGATTGGGTGCTAATCTCGAGAGGAACCATTGAGCCTTGAGGGGTCGAGACCAGTCAAGCCAGCTCGACGATGATGTAAAATTCAACCGAAATATTGCCTTAGTAGAAGAACTAGACTACTCGAAAGTTTGAATGCCCAACCTCTAATTTAGATAACGGTTAGTTTGGAAATTCGTCATAACTTCGTCTTCGATTTGGCTACTGCGTAAGCTAGGTCGTTAAAAGCGAACTGCCAACCAAAGAGTTGGGAGTTATTCCGAACAGATTGCATAGTTAATAAATAAAACAAAAAATAAATAAACCGTCATATTTATAGCGATATTCACAATCCAGTGATACGAGCCGGATTGGAGAAGCCAAATTTGTAACAGTATGATGGTAGTAGAGGCATATTTTAAGTTCGGAAGGAACCTTCTAAAAATATTTCATATGGCCATAGTTTTTGGGAAATTATAATTACAGACATAATTATTACACATTTGGGTAGGGTCAAAGACCTTTAATATAGTTGTTTTTACATAAAAGATAGATTTGTCAGGCAATGGAAATTTAAGTACATCCCAGAGGGTGGAGTAAGGCTATCCCTTTTAATTTTTTTTTGTCCAGAAACATTGCTACATCTTCGATAATAGAACAATTTTAATTTTAATTTTTTTCTTATGCATCGTCGTGTGAGTATTAAAGTGTCCATATAGTGTCCAGAAAGTGTCCTACAGACCACTTTTAACAAAAATGAGTTTTAAATGTAGTCCTACTACTTTGAGTCTGCTCTTTCAGAATCGCTAATCAGAATTGTCTTATCTATAGTAGTTTCCAAAATATTTTTTATGCTGTTGTCCTATAGAACACAATTTCTTTTTTTTTCTTCATCTGGTTTATGTTTAACTGTCCCATATGATGTTTTACCACAAAGTAGTACAATTTTCTATAACAACTTAATAAATATGGATTTTTGTTCTTATAGGTCCCATATCCCATATATATGGATATAGGACAAAATATCAGAACAAAAAACAATAATGACAGTTTTTCTTTACATGTCCTTTATCCATAAAAATTGGGACATTCGCGAGTTCAAGAGGTAGATCCAGTCTAGATAGGTAGGTAGTGTAGATAGTGGGTAGATAGTGTAATTGAGCGACATCTTAAGCACATTGAAAATCATGGCCATCTATCTCTCTTGCGACATTTAAGAGTCATGGACTATGACAATGTCCAATTAAAACTAATGCAGATGCATCCATCATATTTTATAACAAGGCAGTACTGGGACTTAATTTTAACTCCGTAAAATTCGCAGCAGTTACCGTATTATTATTATTCGAAAAGCACGATTTATGTTCAGTTAAATGTAAAAGAAGTTATCAGGAATATAAACCATTTGAAACCATACCATTTATGGTGGATGCCAACCGAAGATCAAAGCCAATCGTAAACAAACTTCCTTTGGCGGTAATGGTTAATGCCGTTTGAGTAATTTCCAAATGAAAAAAGCAAGGACATTCAATCTATGTTTAGCTGTATGCCATTAGCTGAGGATATTCAGTTTTACAAAACTATTCTAAAATTGTCAAACTGATAAATTATAGCTGCAACAAAAATGTCACATTTTGCTGATTAAAAACGTAGAAACTTCTTACAATCTGAATTAATTGATTATGTGATTATTTTTTAGTTTTTTGTAAACAATGAACTGGTATTGTAATAATTTTGATACCCACTCCCATGTATGTAACATTGGTACCGGTTTTTAATTTTTTGTTGATATTATACAATAATTAAAATGGTAATAAAATATTAAATTATAATTTAATTTTCGGAAAAAATGTTTTTGTTTTTTCTATTGCTAATGCTCTCCTATATCCATGGAAAAATTGAATTAGACTGAAAGAAATATATGAGTTTTACAAATATATATTTTGCAAATAATTTTTTTAAAACGGTAACACTTAGCAAAATTTTTGAAATTAGATTCAAATAAAGAAATTATTAAACTAACGAAAAAAATTAACATCGACTTGAAATTGTATCTGCAAGCCAAGTAAATTTTCTTTTAAAGTTAAAAAATTGATTTCCCAACAAGTGGCGTATAGGACACTTTAATACGTAACTGCATATCGGAACAAATTTTACATTAGTAAATATTCCAATAAACCTTATTATTTGATTTTTGTTCAATAAAGATAAATTTTAGGTTAAGAATGTTATAAAATCAGTTTTAAACTTTTAAAATAGGTTAAGTGTCTATATTCATAATAAATATATTTAAATTCAAAAGAATTTTTACAGAAGTATAAAATCATGTTTATGTTTTGAGATAAATAGTCGTTAAATAAAATAACTTGTCGGAATTAGCATAAAAATGACAAAATTCTAATTAAAAATCGAAAGGATTTTTTTTGCGAGAGCGTCAAAATTATTTCAATTTCACATATAATTTTAAACTTCTCCATGGTTGATGATTCAACTAAAGCATGTACGACAACAAAAACAACAGCGAATAATCACAAAACCTATACCACGCTTCACCATCCACTGTTGAATGAAAACAAAAATACGAGTCAACTCTTTTTGTTTTCTTATTCATTTCTTTATAATTTCTTACGCGAGTGGTATTATTAAATCAAAAGAAATTATAGAAAAAATAGAAAATAAAAGAAAACAACTGTAAAAACAGCACAGTAGAATTGATTTAATTTTTTTAGATTTCAGTTAGTTTTCATCGCTCAAAATAATCGGACGGTAAAAATACAAATTTTTTTGAGAAAACAGCGTTACATATTTTATTGTTACCTTTTATTAAGTTCTTAATTAAACAATTATTTCGTCGAATAAAGTGTGTTTTTGTGCGTGAACATAATTTTAAAGTGAAAATAAAATGATTTTATTTATATAAAATTACTGTTTAAAATACATACAAGAATTAAATTTGAAATAATGTTCAGTGGACAGTTTCTATATAACAAAATCGTTAGAAAATAGTTTTTGTTCTTATTAATTAATATAAGTATAGTGCAATTAAAAATTACCAAATGTTATTTAATATTTAAATATTATTAAACCAAACCAAAAAAATATTATACATATTTTTACAAAATAAAATATATTGTTCTTGTTTTAAAAATCATGGATAAAATAAGGATTATATTATATTTCTGGATTATTTTTATCATAATTAATTTATGTCGAGGTAAATCATTTTATTAAACATTTTATTATTATTAAATGAATTCTAGAAGATAAACAAATTTATTAAGCATTCAACTAATTTACTCGTATTAAGATATTGTGAACGTTTGGGTTTCTAGTAATAAGACTTACATAAAATATAGCTGGAAATTGGTTATTTTGGTATTTCGTGTTAACATTAATATAACTAGTAATGGAAAATACATTATTCGAACTATTACTCAATTTTGAATTTTTTAATGGACTACCACACTGTGTGTTTTACTGTATTAAGGCTCATCAAACTTTGTATAAAACGTTTATTTGTTTTTATTGACATCTGAGTGTGCTGGATGCACCAATTGCTTCATATTGTGTTGACCAAGCTGTGAAATGAGAAGTTGGGTTCTCCCTTGATAATTTCGTATTTCATGACGATACTGCACGACTATAGGCCTCATTTAGTACTAACTACTTGCTTGCTTTACTTTTTTCTTAATTTTGCACTTCATTTGTTCCAGTTTTTTCCCTTCATGACTAATTTTTTAGTATTTTTTCATACGTAATTACACAAATGTGTATGACATGTTGTAAAATAACTATTAACGATTATTGCGTACATATAAGTTAGAGCAGCTCATCTAGCAATTTAACAGTTGACGTGAGCAGGGCAGTCGGGCAAAAACAGTACACAAGATACAAGGTACGACAACGTTTGCAACGATTGCAACCAAACAAATTTTAGTGACAAAATAGAAAAATTAAAATTATTTTATTGATTTAAACTGGTATACGAGTATGTAGTTTAGGAAGATTATGTATTTCTTTCTAATTAATTGTTGAACCTTATCATAAAGGGTGATCCAATAAGAGCTTCCGGTAGTTTTTTTTGAAATAAAACGCATTAAAATCAATTTAATAATCAAAAATTGTATTTGTGACGTTCGGTTTATGACATTCAATGTTTGAAAATAGTTTCTGTTAAATGTTGTCCGCGACTGACTCTTAGATGATCCATTCTATGGGTCCAATTTTTGAGCACTCTTTCGAGCATTTCGGACGATACTTCGTTAATTACGCGTGTTATGTTCACTTCTAATGCAAGAATAGATTGTGGTTTATTGGTATAAACAAATGATTTCAGATACCCCCCCATAATAAGTAATCTAACGGCGTTAGATCACAAGATCTTGGAGGCCATAATTCTCGGGGTCGTTTCTTGATATGATGTTCTCATTAAAAGTTTGGTTTGGCCTGCTGTGTGGTACGTTGCACCATCCTCTTGAAACCACAAGTCGGCTCCTCCAATATATTGAATTTTTGTGCTAAAAGTGTGCCATACGAGAGACCCAGAGCTTGAGAACAGCGACGAATTGATTGATTGAGGTCTTCACGTACACTTTCAGCTACGGCAGTTGATAGGCAGTAGTCGGTTGATGAATCCAATAATGATAAAATGGTCGAAGAGCACGAAAACAATTTTTCACTGAACACTGATTTTTGAAATAATTCCACAATTTGTAAACGTTGTTCTCGCGTAAGTCTATTCATGGTGAAATGTCAATGAATACTGGACACAAATGTCATATGAACATGACCGTTGTGACGCATGAATCCCAATGAGAAAACCAATTGGAAAAAGTACCTCCTATTGGATCACCCTTTATATTTCATCATACAAACCTGCATATGCATTTATAATTGGTAGATTTTGCTTTATTTGGTTAAGAAAGTTTTAGACAATAATTCGCAAAAGTCGATAGAGTTAGTGTACTTAGGTCGGGAAACGCTTAAAATCGAACAAAAAATCTTAATGAAATCAGGGGCAGGATCCCGAAGTCCGAACCGAAAAACTATTTGTTTTAAAAAATTATTTGAGCAATAAAAAATATTTAAAAAAATGATCAAAGTTGAATTTTTTATAAGAAAAACAAACAATAGTTTCAAACCGAAATTTTGACCAACGACTATTCATTATTAACCATTTCTGTACGGTAAATCTACTATCAAAATAATTTTTATTTATTTAGTCAATATTACAACAGATCATCCAGTAATTTACCTATCTTAAAGTAGTTTCTCGGTTGAAGATGAATAATCTATTGCTTACTCACTTTACAATAATTTCTTATTCTAATTAGAACTGCCCAGATCCTGCGGTTTCTGCCTTTGAAATTAAGTCTGCATTTTCATGGCGAGATAATCGCTGAACATATTTCTAAATGTACAGCATAGGTCCAAGTACGCTATCTTGTGGTATGTCCGTTTTACTCGAAAGTGTTCATCTGCAATGTAGGATTTAAGAATTGATAAAATGGCTTAGGCAGATCTCGGTGCAGTTTAAATTCAAGCCCTTGATGAAAAACTTTGTCGAAAGCTTGAGCTATATCTAAAAATATACTGGACTGCACCACAATGACATCCGTCATTCTGAGGTATGTCTAACAGAAGAGTGATTTTCACTAAACCCAAATTGGTGTGATAGAATTAAACATCTTTCTTCTATTATAGGTTTGAGCCTCTTGCGCAGCAGTTTTTCAAATACTTTTTATATGACTGGATGTAATGATATCGGTCTGTAAGATTATTTATCGTTTGCTGGCCTAGGAATCATAATTACTTCAGTTGCCGACCTATGAAGTGGACCTTTCTCGGGAAATCTCGGGAACCTTTCTCGGGAATGGTTTTCCCCATTTTCCCAGAAATTAAACCATAACCTGGAGCTTCTCAGGTATTTAATTTATTATTGATTAAACTAAAACATGGTTCCAATAAATCCACCAGTCGTATGTTAAGATCCTCTATTTTGTTTACGATAGTTTTATTTTTATTTGCAGCTTGCCTCGCGATAGTTTTATTTTTATTTGCAGCATCAGTTGAAATGTACCTTTTACATACAAACAATGAAAAAAACACGAAAATGTATGAGAAATCGAATAAAGATAAAAAATGTGTTCAGGCAGTTCAGGATCTTTGTGTTGACTAACTAAATAACTTGTTATTCGTCATATGTGTCTAAAATATTTAAAATTTTCATACGAGAACCCAAGATTCCACGGATTACGTTCGAACTCTACAACATTCAATAAAATAACGGCTTTTTGGTCTAATTGCAATGCAAAACGCATGCTTTTTCCATTCAATTTTATTTTAGTGTTTGTCATTGGGCGCGTTCAGGACCGCCAACTGTTGGCATCATGATTAGTGAAATCATCGCCAATTTGATTTCAAAATTTCATAATACTAAACGTTTTCATAACGTTGGCTTTGATTTTACTCAACATGTTCCCAACTGTTGGGTGCCTTGAATGCGCCCATTGACAGCGTGCTTAAATGTGTTTTATGTACGCCCTAGGGTAAAAGTAGACCGCATACTCCATCAAAACTAAAATAAAACTCAAACTAAACATTTTTTAGACAAAATATATAAAGCAATTGCAAGTCTGTCTTTCAGAACAGATGATCATTAGATGAAGATGGTAGACAAATATTTATTGAATCTCGAGGCAAAACTGATATACAGGTGGCACTAGGCTAGTAATTCCGTGGGTAGAGAATTGGGGAAGGCATATACATAGTTTCAGTAAAAATTTTATTTTCTGGCATGCTAAGGTTTAAGTGTACTTTTTTTAAAACAAAAAATGGAGATTATTTTAATTGCCGGTGGCAATGTGCCGGGAATAGTGTGGAAGGGAAAAATGTGCTCATAACATTTTTGTTTGAACTTCAGCTTGACTTTCAGAATGCCAAAAATTCAATTCAGACAAAAATTCCACGAAAATATTTTTCATCTCCTTATTTTCAGGGAAAGCTAGAATAGGATCGCAGGAGATACAGGTAAAATATATCACTATAACTGCTAACTAAGGCTGCCAGAGTTATTTTTGAAAGTGAATAATAAATATTTACCTATCGAGAAAAAATAATTTTTTAATTTTGTTTTGTGTTCACTCCAAACTTTTTTTTTCAGTAAGCCAGAAAACAACAAATAAAGGGTCTTTCAAAAGTCACACCTAGATGTCAGTAGTAAATAATTTCTAAACGCAACTTTTTTGTATGCCATCTTTTAATGATGGATACTTACACGCTAGAAGAACGCATTAAAGTTATTCAAACTTACTATGAAAAACATCGATCTTTAAAAAATACGTATCGGAAAATTCGTGATTTTTTGGTGTAAATAATCGTCTAAATGATGTTGTTTCAAAGGTTAGTGCAAAAATTTGAAGAGACTGGTCCTGTCGAAGATCAAGAAAGCTCTGGAAGACCAAAAAGTGGACGTTCTAGTGAGAGCAGTGCTGCTGTGGTCGAAAGTGTCGCGGAGGAACAACATCAATATCACGATGTTTTCAGGAATTAGGCATTCATCCATCAACTGTTTGACGAATTTTACGTAAGGATTTGCGTTTGCATCCTAACAACAACATGATGGAGTTACGAGCCACACAACACGATTAATTTCACGTAGGTCGATTAATTTCACGTAATAGGGATATAAACTGGCCACCTAGATCATGCGATTTAACACCATTGGATTACTTTCTTTGGGGTTTCTTGAAAAGTAAAGTTTATCTGAATAAACCAACAGCATTTGCACAACCGAAAAACTACATTCGAACCGAAATTGATGAACTTAATGCGGTAATATGTGAGCGAGGTCCTAAAATTTTTGATTTTCGTATAGAAGCGTGTAGACGTGCCCGTGGTGGCCATTTAAATGATATCATTTATCACATATAATTGTTAAAAGCCATATTTTTACAAAAAATATATCTTCAATGAAATTTTGCAATAAGTGTAATGTGTTTTGAACGCAATTTTTTATAAAATACAATATCTTTAGAGTTTCTATAATGCCGGTAAATTCCAATACCAATTTTCGTTAAAGGGTTTGATACCGGTATATAAGGGTATTGGCGGTATTAGTAAAAAATAAATTAGCATTTAACGGATGGTTAAAGGGCATCTACCGGATCATATTTGTATATAATTTGTTAGATATACTCTAGGCTATACTTTATGTAAACACTTATATTAAACATAATTTTTATTTTTGTAGTTGGTCATTCAGTCATTGTAGTCTGATGAGAAGACCAAATATTCATTGAACAATCCTAATCCTCATTAGCTCGAAACCACCATCAACTTTTTGGTTCGGATAAGATTACCACCTCCTCGCAAATAAATGTATCTGGTTCACTTTCTTTAAAGGTGCAATCCATAAATCATCAAAATTTAACCAAATAACTTTTGTTCAGCTAATGAAAAATATATAAACAATTATAATGAATTGGTATTCAATAAAATGTTTAGATAGAAATATTCTAGTGTCGAATCATGAACAGTAGTGAGTTTTCTGGTACTAAATCATTAATCTTAATTTATCGATTTTAATATAGATGCGGCCTTATTAAATTCAACACAAAGTGAAATTTAATATGTTGTTTAGTATATCAATTTAGAAAATTATTAAAACACCAAAATAAATTCAAATTTTTATCATGACCAAGTGCATTCTACATACATATGTTATGGAATTATAATGTCTTGTGTGTTGAAAGATTTCACTTTTTCTGTGAATGAACAACGCACGAAAAAGTTAATTTCTATGTCTCCCACTTGAAATATACTTAGCTCTACATTAGCTTTAGCTGGGACACATTTAAATAGGTAATGCCGGACTACCTGTAATGCTCGAATAGAAAGCTTAATGTTTATACATCTAAATCTGTAATTAATTAGTTTAAAATTTTGGAAAGATCCCAAAAATTGAAAGTAAAAATTTATCATTCACATAAAGTTCATTGCCAAATTATTAAATAAGAAAGTTTAATTTTAAAAGAAAACAAAATCTAAACTGTCAATTTATAATAAAATAATTATAGTGAAATTTATAAGATTCATCTCTTTTTTTCTCATTTTAAATATGTAGAAAAGTGAAATTATCAACAAATTCCAATTTTTCCAAAAACAATACAAAAATAATATTCGAAATCAAAATTTTTAATTTTATCTATAACAATTCGATTTAATTTGACAATAAAATATGTACAATACTCGAATCTTCAAAATTAACTTTCGATTTTTGTTAAATAGTTAATAAATAAATTAATTATCAGTAATAAACTAACAAAGTAGTGTCTATATATTATTGAGACATGTTATAAAGATATAAAATAAAAACAAGACTGATATACTCGTCTAAGATTTAAAAAGTGTGTCACGCAGTAAATACAATTTGAGCAACAAAAATCTACGATTCGTTGTAAATGATAAATCTTTTATGTGCTCGTGGTGTTTGTGTTAAACATACCGTAGATTTTTTAAAAAGAGAGCCCATCAAAAAATGTAGCATTCTTATATAATTCTGCGAGTGTTGTATATCTTGTGGTATATGCCAAACGGTAAGATGCGGTGATTGTCTAGTTATGTTAGTCGGATTAATATAAAAAGTACAATACCATTAATTATATGATTGATACATTTAATTTTCGATTTGTTTTCATTTGAGATTGATTTCTCAAATTCAAAAATAAAATAATACAAATGATATTAAAAATACATTATTAAATTGGGTTGGCAACAAAAAAGTTCCATAGTGTTTAGTTCATATGTTTATATGATTGAAACATTCGTGGATCATGAATGACATTCTTCTTCTAATGCTAAATTCATTTAGAACAAACCACTTTCATCATTACATTTATGAGATTAAGCTTTAACAAAAACTACTTAAATAATAATAATCAAATGTCTTCGGAAACAAGACGTTTAAGTTGAAGCCACGTTTATGTCAAGGCAACACAGTGATACCTAGCTGCCATAATAGTAATTATTTGTCAGTTAGTTTTACAATAAAAACATTTCCATCTATCTTTTCCATTGTAAGGTTTAAAGTTAGTCTTTTCAAAATGAGCGCTTGATATAAAAGATTATTATTAATATTTGATACACAATCCTACTTAACTTGGTAATCTGAAATTTGGCATAGTCATAAAACTAGTAACCCGCTGGTGCTGTGGCTTCTAAAAATATTTCTTGACTTAAATTTGGGAGGAAAGTTTGTAAGCATTAAGTTAATAAGCCCGAAATACCCTAAATAAGAAAGTTGTTAGTTGTAGATCTATAGGTAAACTTTGCCGAAAAACTAGTAAGGTACCTGCAGAATTTATAAATTTCAAGATATTTATTAACACAGATTTCATTAAAGTAGTTTATTTGGGCTGTTTTCGAAACGAATACTTATTTATGGAACTTAACTTATTCAAATAAGTATCCTGGCGATGTGACTTATTTTCTATCTCGTTCTAGTTAAAAAATCGAATTTAATTGTCAATTTTTGTTGTTACTTATCTGCCAAATAGTTGGCAATAAAATTTTTTATTAATAAATCTATTATTTTGTATACTAAAACTCGAGCAAAAGCGAGGAATAAGTATATGTCGATAATAATTTGAGCTTCCTCATACAATTTGTGATTAATTTTGCTAGTTGGGGTAGGGAATAGAATATAAAATTTTTATATTAGAACATATATTTGTATAACATAAAATTGTGTTTCCATCGACTAAGGGTGAAAAAGAATCTTATGCATATTTAATTGAAGTGAAAATGTCCATATAACAAGCAAATAAACTCATATTAAAATATAAACGTTTTTTTTATTTATAATTAATTTAATTTGTAAATCACGTAAATATATTAACTATAATTATAAATATACGGACATTTTTATATTTATAAAAATACAATAATTAATGCAAAAATACAGAATTTGTTAATTTTTTAGCTGAAAACTTTAAAAACAAAAACAAACTGATTCATATTGTTGTCAGAATAAGAAAGCTCAATTTAAAGTTCGATTTAAACGATTTCACACACTTATTTAAGATGGCGACAAATAAGTAGTTTTGAAATAAATATCCTTTTCGAAAACGCCCTGGATGGTAATTTAATTTGAATTCAAATAACTGACTTAGAAGTAACGTTTCCTTTGTAGCAAATGCCATCTAGGGAAAGCCAAGCATCTCAAATTATCACACAAAAAATCAAAATTCAGAAATTTTTTAAGACAACAGATTAAAATCGATTAATTGTTATCTTGTAATCGTAGTAGCATTTTCATTCCCTTACGATCAATGTCCGGTTGCATATACAAATCAACATTTTATAAGATAATTTCGACTCTAATTTGATAAAAGTGTTCAAGCAACAAATCGTAAATTGTGAACCAGAAACGAATAACTTTGTAGAGTATATTTATAACGAAACAGAACCAGTAAATATGATTTTAAGTAATTAAAGATCACAAAGAAGCATCTTGAAGGATTTCTTTTGCTAAAATTGTCCCTATTTACAAATTAAAAAATAAATATTTTTTTTACAGAAAGTTGGCTGTTGTTGCCACTTAGTTGGGCCCCTTTATATTTTATATCTACTTTGATAGTGTCGCTTATTCCGCACTTATGCCTTTTAGGTATATTTTAAAATAATTTTGAAAATTTAAATTATTTTTTTGATTTTAAACAAATCGTTTTATTAAAAAAAATATAATAGACTTCAGGAGTAACATTTAAAAATGAAATAACAAAATGATAACAGTCCTGCTGTAAATTGAAAAATTTTGCGGAGTAATAATAATATTAATTGTTATTGTTGAGAGGAGCCTCATCGTCTTCAACAGTGTCTGATAGAACATCAATCATAGCATCACCGATATTTAAATTAAGATATTCGGGAATAAACTCTTGTGGAATTATTTTTTTGTCACAGATTTTTTTAGGACTTGCCTAATATGTTTTGCTTTAATTGGCAATTCTCCATTATAAGCAATTTTTGGTTCATTCCATTCATTCCGTTCGTACCATTTAATTGGACAGCCAAGCCACTTCATGTTCGGAGTTATCACTTTTAATAATCATTATTGAATCTTTCAACATGACTATTTGTTGAATATCCTTAAATTTGAATTCCTTTCAAGGTTTAGATATTGTGAATATTTTACTATTTTTTGGAATCATTACGGCTCAGTCGTAGAAATCAAAACAATTCATAGAAATAACATTATACGGTTTCGTAAAATATTTTAAAAACCCAATCATTTGTCGGACCCGGACAGTTATCACCCGGACAGAATCATAACGAAATCGTTTTTATATTTAAACGACCGTCCACAGATCTTAAAACCTATACAAATTCACCCCATAAATAACATATTCCATTTTTTGTGCATGTTTCGTAAATCGTAAAGTTATACGATGCAAATTTTCTGTAGTAACCCATTAAAATACTATCCCCTACTGGAGTATTCAGTACCTCTTGCAACTAGTAAAGAAGAGTCATTTTTCGCTTTTTTTTGTCCAGAAAGGAATTGTTTTTTTCGGCTTTCCTTTTGTTTTAAATGAAGATCTATTTCTTTTCGTGTTTCCCCATTTTTTTCGTGTTGTGGAGTATGGTTCCATTTTACACATTTTTCACACTTCCCTGATTTAGTTTATGTATACCAATATTATAATCATTTCGAAATATTTTTATAAATGTGTCGTATTTAATGCTCTATAAATTGGTTAGCGATTTACGAATACTTGATCCACGGCAATAATGTGATGGTACTGCTGGTAACGTTTCTATAAACCTATCAATAGCCGATCGTATCTCGGGCGAAATTTTACGGTATGATCTGTTTTCGGTTGATTTTAAATCCAATTAACTTAAATTTTTGTATTTGCCTATCATTGTTCTGATAAACCGTATTGAAATAACCAGAGTACACATAAGGAACTGCTTACAAACAGGTGTGTCAAACTCATCATAGGGTAAAAACTGTTTGTAAGAATTTGTTATACATCTTATATTCGGTGTTTTATTTCGTTTACGTTGCACTGGCCTCACGCTAATACAATTATTAATGTATTTCTGTTTACCTTTTAATCCTTGGATGTTCCAAAATTGTTTAAACATATTTTTTTTGCAATACCTCAGTGATGGTATTGCATTTATTGGTATAGGTTTTTCTCTTAAGGCAAGGATTTGATTTCATTATTCGTTTGACAACAACCTGTCCCTTTTTTGTCTGGTAAGCCCGTGGAAGATATTAGATTTATTTTTTTGTTTATTTTTTCTACGACCCGTTTTGCCAACTATGTTTACAGCATTAAGTTCATCAAAAATACTAGAACAATCGGATTTAGAAATCTGAGAAAGGTTTTCCTCATTGTTTAAATTTAAATTACACATAAATTCAAGCTGTCCATCATTCGTATTCAAAGGGGTAATTGATTCAGACATTACTTGATCAACTAATACAACATTTTCACTATTTCAGATTCTTTTGGGTCATCAATGACTAAATGTCTAAAATTGTGAAAATTTTATAATGCAATTTTATTATGTAAAATATTTCTTTGTCGTTAAAAGTAAGTTTCCTGTACATGATAAATTTTTTCATGTTGTTTCCCATCGCTTTTTATCGTCAAAAGTGTTATCTGTGCTCCTTCTACAATATTACCATCTGTTTCATCGGTTGTACTTCTGCCAGTTTGAAATTTTTAAAAATTTATTACAGAATCTGTGATGCTACATTATTTTATATTAGAAAAATGGAATACCTGTATTTGACAAATTTCTTGTAACGTATCGAATATTTCATTTTGCAATTCGAACCATTTTCTCGTTACTCCAACCTCTTCTTTGAATTGGTTGAAAAGATGACATCAAAATTCCATTCTTCGACATCCATAGACATTACCGTTTTAAGATTTTCCACAATCACACCACATGAACCGGGGGCAATTATTGCTTTATTAGTTTCACAAATTTCAATTTTATTTTTGTCGAGCGTTTTATGATGTACTTTTCGCACCATATCCGTTAATATTTTACCTCGAAGAAGGCAAAAGTTCTTAATTTAACAGGGTACTTTTTTTTACTGATAACTCATGAAATTGTGGTTTATATTTGTTAAATAAATGATTAAAATATTTTTCAAATATTTCGTATTATAACTAAACAATTACCTATTACTTAAAATAATTAATTTTATAATTAAACCAAAATAAAACTGACCACTTTTATAAATTATTAAAATTCACTTTGCACAAGCGACATTTACGTAAAAAGTTGGTTTGAAAAAGTCAATTGCTTACCATTATAATGTAACTTAAAAAGACTATGTAACTTTGAAAAAGTAACTTTGAAAAGTAACTTTGAAGAAGCAACTAATAAAAAAAATTCTTGTTTTTAAATTTGTATTATTTAACAGTTGGCCATACGTTTTTGTCCCTTGTACCATTAGCGATTTTATTTATTCGAAGTGGCATAAGTGCACTAAAATTTTTATATTCAATTATGTTATTTATTATATAAAATACGCAAGATCGTTAGAATTTTATCTTATCTTTGGTTTCTTTATTATTTTAGTTTCACAATAAATAAAATTTCCACTTAAATTATATTTCAAATTCACTGTTTGGAATATGAGTTTGTAATCAGATTATCATCCAGTTTCAATGAACTTTTATGCGTTGTGCCACTTGAATTAGAGAAAAATTAGAGTTTTCTATCGAAACTGTACACTTGTGCCGTTTTACTTATAGAAAAATGTCAAAAAATGCGGAACCGATTTGCTTATTTTTTTTCTGTAAACAGTTATCGAAAGCGAAAAGAGAGGAGAATAATAAGCAATTAAAATGTTAATTTCAGAAATTGTGTCGCTTGAGCTCTTTGATTAAATTTGCATTGATTTGTTTTCCTATATTTTGACATAAAAATAATTAAGCTGCGGCTACATTTTTAAAAGGTCAATTTCGATTAGTTAATACCTAAAGGATGAAACACACTAAGAGTAGCACATCGTGTTCCAAGCGAACCACACTATCGGCTGTGTGTTGTCGCTGCCCTCGATAACAGAGACTTTTTCGTCATAAAATATGTATCGGCGTGGTAACCAAGCAGCGCAGCAGTTTGTTTTGTTGTAGTAGTAAAATCAAATTGTATCAATTTTATCGAGGTTATGAGTAGCAGCAAAGAGCAGTAAATTTATGTTGCTGGGTATAAGGAACCTATTGATGCCGCGGCGATGCAACTTCATTCAATATAATTTCTTTAAATTCAAATTTTTCAATTAAAATTACAACATATTTAGTTTGTTTTATTGAAAATGTCTTTACACAAGCGAAAGGTAATATTTAAATTTGCTGATCGATGCTGCTGCTTGATGGTATATTTCATCCTTAATCGTTAATTTTTTGACATGAAAAACGATAAAATCAATGAGGGGTCCTCTGGGTTTTTGATTTGCACCAAATAAATTATCATATTAAAAGTTTAGCTAGCGCACAACTAACCGGAGAGTTAGTGTTAACTTTTACGTCCAACCGAGCAACCACAATTAATTTTATTATAGAAATGTATACTTTTCTATTGTTTTAAATAAAGGTTGATCTTAGCAAAGAGTATAGGATAAGATTAATGAAATAAAAGGGAACATTTATTTTAAAACTTCATGAGTAAATTCGGTGAATGTTTTACAATTCACGTACACAACTTTATTTATGTGTGTACCTTTTTATCGTAATCGGGAAAACTCTGGATGAACAGTTTAACACTTTTCCCGATCGAACAAAAAATACCGCTACCTAGTCAGGGATGAGATTTAGTTGAGCAACAGTAAACAACAGGAGCCCTTACAGGCTGTCTGACAAGCCTATGATAAATCAAAGCGGAATCAAATAGCAAGGTATGAATAGATAAAATTTAATACGGACCGCTGAACATCCGACTTCCTTTCATGAACATATAAAAGACATTAGGTTAATAGTTTTGTAATGGTAGATCCTATATTATACGAAATATTGCAAATAACGAAGAAGTTGCCATAAACAAGTGTTTTTCATCAAAAATCGCCATTTCTGCTAACTACCACAAAATCAGCAGAAATATTTTTTCTTCAAAATTTAATTTATAATATTTTTGTCTTACAGGTTTCTCGTAAATTCGTTTACTGTTAAAAATATTTGAACCTTTTTGGGGCAGGTGTTCACTGTTAGTGTCCCAACTCAAATTCATAGCCCTTAACAAGACAAATTAAAAATACGGTATCCAACTACTTACGAATTGGTCTAACTTCACCCAGTACAAATTACCACTAAACATGCGTCCAGCTTTTAATTTATTTCACTATAATGTTACAGATGGCACATGGGCTATAAGTGCAAAGCAAAAAGCTTCGTTGTTTGCAACCCACCTCGAGAACACGTTTCACCCACTACCTAGACAAACTGCAGAGGAAATCATACCACCAGTATATAAAATGGATAACTGCAATATATCTCCTGGCACACTACAAGAATTAAAAGAGGAAATCAATCTCAACATAAATACAAAGAAATCTCCAGGATATGACTTAACTACAGGACTAATAGTAAAAGCTCTTACTGAAAAAGGTCTACGTAAACTACTCCAAATAATTAATGCAGTGTTCAGACTTAAACACGTTCCAAGTCAATGGAAAGTATCAGAAGTAATTATGATACCTAAACCAAACAAACCACTTAATGACAAAAAATCGTATAGGCCGATTTCCTTACTCCCAATAAATTCAAAATTATTCGAGAACTACTCCTAAAGAGACTAAAACCAATAATAGCAGAAAGAAATTTTGTTCCTCCACATCAATTTGGCTTCAGAGAAAACCATTCAACAATAGAACAAGTACACCGAATTACAAACATTATTGAAGACGTACTTGAAAAAAAAGAAAGTATGTTCAAGCGTCTTCTTGGATGTAGCACAGGCCTTTGACAGAGTATGGCATAAAGGTTTGGAATATAAATTACAAAGACACTTACCAAAGCAGTTTTATGAAATTCTAAATTCTTACATATCTAACCGACACTTTCGAGTTAAATTAGATGGCGAATACTCAGAAATAAAGAAAATATCAGCAGGGGTACCACAAGGTAGCGTTCTGGGACCTACTTTATATGTTCTATACAACTCGGACCTGCCAACGATAGAGGATACTAACATAGCGACGTTTGCGGATGATACGGCCATATTAGCAGTTGCTAATTGCATAGAAGATTCTTCAAGCAAACTGCAAAGTAGTAGCTCTTCTATTGTCAGTACCTGGACCAAGAGATGGCGAATAAAACTTAATGAAACAAAATCTGTTCACGTAAACTTTACCAACAAGAAGGTCAACTGGATACCAGTAGAACTGAACTCCCAGCAAATTCCCTATGCAAATACTGCAAAATATCTAGGCATGACTCTAGACGCGAAACTAAAATGGAAAGAGCATGTGAAAAAGAAAAAAGAAGAGTTAAACATCAAATACAGAAAGATGGATTGGCTCTTAGGAAGAAATTCTGAGCTAACTCTACATAATAAATTGCTACTATACCGGCAAATCCTAAAACCTGTGTGGACTTACGGTATTCAGCTCTGGGGCTGTACAAAGAAAACCAATGTCAACATCATCCAGTCATTCCAAAGCAAAGTCCTGAAGATGGATTTCGTTAGTGAAGAAATAAGCAAACACGCGAGAAAACACATGCAACGTATTAGTCTACACCAAAATGCTGAGATACGTCATATGTTGGATGATTCAAACCTAGTGAGACGGCTGCGAAGGAAGAAACCGCATGATGTACAAGATCCAATCAGGATCGACTAAAAATATAATAAAATTGTAAAGGGGACTAGCCAAAGGGCTACAAGCCTCCAAACAAGAATATAAATTATGAAAGATAAATTGCTAGATGATTTGTAAATCAGTTGTAATAAATAAATATATTAAAAAAAAAAAAAACTATAATGTTACATAAAATATGGCCTGATTTTTAGCACAGGTGTTCACTGTCAGTACCGCAACTCAAATTCGTTAGTTATTTCGTTAGTTAGTTCATATTCGTTAGTTAATTCATAAATTGGTCTAACTTCACCCAGTTCATATGACCTTTAAACAATCGAATTATGTGATATTGATTTTCCAAATCTTTTTTCGGCGAATATTTATTACTAACTTCAATAACTTGTAATTTTCGGCTAATATTAACAGAATTTTGTACTACCACCTGATACAAAATATGTTGATTATAATGCAGGTTTTTTCGGCTGAAATTTTCGGCTAACTTCAGTAGCATCTTATTCAGCTGAAAAAATCAATCAAAATTAAATTTTTTTCTGGGATTTACAGTTTTGATGATATTCACCAGAAGACTAAACCATTATAGTTGCTGGTTTTCGAGTTATGTATTTGACTCAATGTACCTGGTTCACACTGTACTCGTATATTGGGGCTTCATGGAGGATTTTGTTCTTGTTTGTATTCGTACATTTTATGGATATCAAATTATCATTTGTTCATTATCGCCATAGTTGGTTCTGTGTCTATCCAAGTGGAGGAAGTCGTGATCTCTTAGTTGTATACCAGGATCCTTTATTTTAATTGACTTTAACACATCCGATGCGTCGATTAGACCTAATAGGAGATTACCAATAAATGTACTTTTTAGCAATGACAAAATACTTTTTAGCTTCTATTTTCTGGCGTTGTCAAGTTGTATGTTTTACACCCGGTTAAATATGGTGGCTGTCACTGTGTGTTTACGTGGTATGATAGATCATGGTCACAAACCCATCCATCCGGTTAAAGCAGTAATGTGCAGTATATGGTACACACTTAAAGTTTATTGTACAATTAATTAATTTAATGTATACAGGCTGACTCTGAGCACAATAAATTCGGGAGGTGATGGAGGGCACTAATCTGAACAAAAAATTATAAGACATCGTATTTATCCTAATTTATCAAACACAGGGCCAATAATAAGGTAAATTGAAAATAAGTACACTAACAAAGAAAGGTGTGAAAATCTTTTCTTTAAAAATGCACTATTAACGTTATCTTGTTTTGAATATTTTCAAAATATTTGAAAAATTTACTGTAATTTTGGGGTATACGAGTACGTCGTACTGATCGTACTGAATGCAATTATAACATCAAGCTTCAATAGTTTTATACGTAAAAAGTAAGAAAACCTTTATTATTCCAGTAAAAATGATTCGCAGTTATTGATTCGTGCACATACGATCAATTATTCTTATTATTGGCTCGGTGTTTGATAAACTGTTTAATTTGCGATAAGAAAACGTTTATTTGAGAAATTTGTGAGTAATAGTTTTAAGTTATAAGTGAAATTCAAAGTAACTAAGGTTAAAGTAGAATCTTAATAAACGGTTACAACCCGAATTTATTGTACTTGTTTAAGAGATCCAGTTATATGACAGATGGTTTGCTTGCCTGTGTACTTATTAACACCATTAGTTGTTTATTTTTGCTCAAAAAGGCTTGATTTTTTTTTAAAATTATTAAAAGAGGATTGAGACTAAAATTATATACTAGAAAAAGTCTGGGCCGTTCTAATTGAATATGAATATCGTGCTCATTTTTGTCCCCATTGCAATTGGTTAAACATGTCATATGACGATTGTATGATGATGATTCGATGTGTGATGATTCGATCGCAACTAAAATGTCTTTTTCGTGTTATACCGATATGAAGTAGAAATTTCCGAGACAGTTTACTATAATTTTTCTAAAAAAAACAACAACCGTCTGGAGTATGCTGATTGTTAAAACACTCCAATAATTTAAACTCACCGGGTCTCATCATCATCTACAAGCAAACATTCTTTTACTGGAGGCAATAGCTTTGGCTTTATTTAAAATAATTTCTAGTTATGTTGGAATTCTGTCCCTTTATGTATTATCGAATAGGCCATTCCAAATTAATGCAAAATGAATCAATCCTCAGTCGGATCGGGTTAATTTTCTAGCAAAATAGAAATAAAATAAAAAAACAATTAAGACCCAATCATAGAACTTATCTTGAATTAGTTCTGTGGGGGAATTTAAAGCGATGCATCACGTCTAGGATTTGCTACGGCTAGTATCGTAAGACAAATTAAAAATAATGAAATATTTCTAGAAATTGTGATATTACCGACCAAATGGCATAGTGGTTAAAGCTTTGGCGTTTGGATCGGGAGGTACCGGGTTCGAATCCCGATAGGGGCAGGATGCAAAGGGAATTTTCATCAACAAATTACGATTTGGGATGAGAAGGAACACATCTATGACCCCCTGTCGGAGTGCGGGGCTCACGGGCCGACCCATCTTCCATGCCAGTATAGGCTGGCATGGAGCTATGCAATGTGCAGATGGTAATAAAATCGGACCTATATTCGTACGTCCTCGAATTGGCCAATACAGGCGTAAAGGTAAGGACGTAAATAAGCGAACCGCGAAAGAGTAGGGAGAGCTTCGGCCCCAGAACAAATCAGGGAAAAAAAATAAAAAAAAAAAAAAAAATTGTGATATTGCAGATACTTGGACAGGTTGCCTAAAAATGAGACAATTTATTTGTGATTGCCATAAGAAAAGGTTGCTGTTCGGCACGAGTTGTTCGATTACTGTTAAAGCTTAATAAAACATATTTTAGTACATAATATGGATTTTGTATTATGAACCACCGCATCTCGGTTTGACAGAGAATGAGAATTAGAATGAGAAAAGAAATTAAAACAAATCTCTATCTCTAACAAGTCTCTATTGTTTTTAAATTCATGTCTTTAAAATATGTTTTCCGGCGGTTCGCCTAGGAATTTATATTCACGCAGGAAATAAAACCATATTCGTTATTAGATTACAAGCTCTTTGTTGATTTAGTTACATAAAATCTCCCGTTCAAATAACTTTAGAAGACGAGAGATGTATATCTTATTCGACCTTTACAATAGTTTTCAGAGATCCTATATTTTATGTGCACAGATTTCATAAATTAAATCTTAAAAAAATTTAATCTTGAATGTGGAACAATATGTTAGAATTTATTGTAATGCAGTAGGAAATTAATCCACAGATAACAATACTACACATTGCAATTGGTATTTGTCCTGTCAACCATAAACGTAATTAATAATAAAGCATAATAAATTATGTTATTGTATTCTGTTATATATTTCCCATATATTTATTTTGATATGAGTATATCTTATAAAAACGTTAATCTTAAAAGACTTTGAAGAGGCTTATAAATAGATTGTCTGTACTACACTTACTTACTTACAGATTCTTACATACTTACACATTCTTATTCACTATATAAAAATTATAACTCTAATAATGGTTACAAATAATATACGAGTTTTTATAATAACACAAAATAAAAGAAATGGAAATTACAATGTGAAAATTGTGGAAGATGCAACAACGATATGTAGAAATTAAACAAAAATTACATGAAGATTTGCCAAGAAGATGGTTGGCTATTGTTATTGTTTAAATTTAGTGTAAACTTTATTCTCAAATCGAAATACTTTTCCCGCAACCTGGTAACATATAACATATTTTATTTAGTGTTATTTAAAGTGGCATAAAGTAGGTTATAACATACAAGTATGTACATATCTGCAATAAAAGAAATATTTTGTAACTATTATTTTTTATATGTTTCATATTCAACTCTTCCTATGTTAACATTATACATTTGCCATGGGATTTTGTTGTCAAGAAATTCTTTTGTGACTGATGTAATTCTAACACTTGTGCTCAAACTTTGTTTAATTGTTTTGTACAGCGCACACCTAAAACCGATGCTGAAACCCTTTAGATGTATCTTGTAATGAAAATCTCAACGATTTGTTAAAAAGAACTACACTCACTATCACAGTTTAAACGGATGAGTGGGACCTAATTCCTTAAGCTACCATTGAAGACCGAATCCCAAGTATACCGCGAGGTAATTTTAGCCCGAAGATGCAACACACGATATTAAAGAGCAAGTGAAACAACAATATTGGTGCTTCGTCAGTTTTTATAAATTAAAAATATTGCAGTTTTGTTTTAAGTTAGGACAGGTTGGGTCTATATGTTCGGAAAAGGATCTATATGTTTAGCGATCATATATTGATACATTGATATGCGTCATACTTTTGCATAGGTAAAAAATCTCAACCGCATAGGAAAGGGCCTACTGCTTCTGGATGAGGCATTCTGGCATGCCGAGAGGAAGGTGATCTTATTTCCTTTTACTTTACCATTATTTGTATGTTAACCTCTTGCGGAAACCCAAATTTGTACTAACACAAGCAACTGTTGCTTCCCTCGATGGTGTTGCTGTCGCATTATCTCTATCTGGACACTTATACTCTATGTCGACTATTAGCATTAGGTTAGAAAGACCAGTTAAATATGACCTTTTACAACTGAATGTAAAGCTGAATTTTCATTGAAAATTAATCAACATTTATTTATGGTTATTTTACACAGGAAGGCTCATTGCAACATTATGTGTTACAATTACAGTTAAAGCTGTGAACAATAGTGTAATTTTTTTGTTAGAAAATGTCCTCTACCTGAATTAGAAGCGTATAATTTGTTATAGAACACTCTTTAGTTGATATGGAATATATTTTGGATGACAATGGGGCATTTAAATTTACCCTCAATAATACCGTTACTTCTTCTGAATGATTGATTCTTTAATTACCCTGGGGTTAAATTCGCGTTCCGAGAAACGATTAAAAGTTAAATGTTTTTTATTGGCAATCAAGTAGTTTTGAATATTCGGACCCAGTTTTGAATTCCACTGTAATCATAATTTCTTATGAGCAACTCAAACCTACCAAAATTCTATTAAATCAACTTTTCCTTTCCAGTTTTCGTTGAACGCGAAATATCCATGGACTAGAATATTGGTTAGTTTCAAAAATGCATTTCAAATTTCGTTTAATTAACCATCAGCACTACAGTGTATATGAATATTTTTATCATTATACGGTGAACTAGGAATTTATAATGACTTCAAGCGTATATGGTACAAGAGTACTAATTTGGAATGTGTTCTCTTATGCAATTATTGGATGTTTCGTTCTTGAATTTTGTAATTTTTGTTATCTTTTATTCTTCATCGACTCGAAATTTAATTTTGTATATTCCTAATATACCTTCTACCCGCAATTGAATTAAACAATAATAATTATTCAACGGAAAGGTTTAGTTAAAATTTGTATCAGTCCTTTTAAAAATATAAATGAAACCCAAAATATATATTTTTTAAATACACTAGTTAATCAAATATGTTAAGTATTCCAATTTAAAAGATAATTTCGCCAAATGTTTTGGTTACAGTAATTAAAAAATTCTTATTTAATGCAAGACATTAAAAAACGAACCACAAATCAGATTAGTTTAATACTTAAATACGTTTAATACTACTACTTAAATTATCTTTCCGGCTTTCCCATAGATTATTTTAAATTTGCCCTTTCACATGTACAAGATTCTATTACACGGCTAACCCACTCTTACATTATAATAATTACATTTTTATGATCTTAATCATAAAAAGAGTTGTAATTTGTGTTTTTTTTTGGAGGAAATCGTTATTAATTAAATTAGATTTATTAAATTAAAATCGAAAGTTGTTGCAGAACGAACAATGGTAATTTGACATTTATTAAAGGCAATTTATTAAAACTGGTGTGCATTACGCAACAAGAGAAAAAATTATCTAGAAGTTTGGCTATAGATCATTTAGTAATCGATCGAGCAAGGCATCGTTGGTTTACATTTTATTATTTTCTATTGTTTATAAAACATTAAAATCTACTATTCACTTGTTTAGTCTATCTAGATTACGATACTATTTTATATCTTATTCAAGTATTTTAATTAATTAATGTTATGCCGGATGCATATCCGACATTTTTAAGATTCCTACAAAATCAAAATTGAGCAATTTACGTGTGTGTGGTAAGTGTAATATTTTGGTTTTTATTTTAGAAAAAAAATATTTTGGTACTTAAAAAAAATCTCATTTTCGTTCAAAAGTGAAAGTATATTATTACAGAGAAAATTTAGTTGATAATATTTTATTTCCGTTTGTATGTTTTAATCTATCATTTGTATAATTATGGTTATTATTTCTGTAATAAACGATTTCATTGAAACTATAGCACACTTTTGTTGTGTCTTGTTTAAACATTTAAAAGTTTTTGTCTAATTTAATAACAACAGAATTATCCGGATAATAGAAGAATTCGGAAATCGATCAAGAAATATTATAAATAATTACGTAGTGAACATAATTATATTGTTTATGTAGTTTATAAGAAAATTGGACATTAAACAGAAACTTTTATATTATGTAAATGACTGTCAAATAAAAGGGCGCAGGAATGTCTGGGGATCAGAGTTAAACGACTTCACCCCTATAACACAAATATTGATCAAATCAAAAATATAATTCTACTGCAGCAAATCGTAACATTTCAAATAGCATTTGACATCATCGCTAAAATTTTCGCATTTTAGAAAATGTGTTTATCACATTCCGTGTTGCGGTTGTGTTTATTATCACCACTGGTCGAAATCAGATGAGCGAAATTCTTTTTAGCATCCTGATTTTGGTGCGATTCTCACCCAAAGTACGCGCCGCCATGGGTGTGTAACAATTGCAAAGTCTCGGAGAAGTAAGCATTAATATTTAATAAAATAAAGGCCGTTTTTCTTTGTTCATACCTGGTTTTGCTTATAACTTTTATTTTTAATTGAAACCCTGTTTAGTGAACAATTTTGTATTTAAATTTATTGATTTATGAAAATTGAACAGTGTTATTTTATTAACGTTAAAGTGTTACATACATTACAGAAAGGACAAACAATGGATTGATTGGAAAATTTAAAAATCTACAGGAACAAAAATTGTCCGATGCTACTGACTGATAAATTTAATACACCTAATAACCATTTACAGGGTGTCCCCGAATTGAACGATAAAATGAAGCAGGGTGATATGAGAGCTCATTTCCAACAAAAATAGCCAAGTAAAGTTTTTTTGAATTGTTGATAGTGCAAAAGATATTCCACTTTAAGCGTTTTTAGTGAAATCGCATACACACTCACCAAAAAATTAACTTAAAAAAACCAAGAGTTCTTTTGGTCAACTTTTTTTCTTAATAAGACCTAGAAGAGTGTGCTTTCCAATAAAATCATTTTTACGAGCTGTCAAATAAAAACAATTGTTATGTAAAGTCTTTTTGTTTCTCACAATTTTTTGTTGATGTTTAAGTAACGTCAGCGAGAGAACAATGTACTAGAAAAAATTGACCCATTATCAGAAAAATATGCGACACTAATGCAAATTTTAAAATGGTATCACACAGCGGATTATTCACCTAAAATCGATATATATATATATATATATATATATATATATATATATATATATATATATATATATATATATATATATATATATATATATATATATATATATATAAAGGGTGTTTTTAGAGGTTCACATCTTTGTTTTACAACCGAATTGACAGCTGACATTTGTTTTGTCATAAGTTTGATTTGCCATATCATAATGATTAGACACACGCCAGAGCAACGGTTGCAAATTGGCAAATTCTTGAATTTTTTTACCAAAATTATAGTTGTGTTTGCCAAACTCATCGTGCATTACGTCCATTTCACGGTCGTCATAATCGTCCATTAGAGTGGATAATTCGGTTAACTATGGATCTTTTTCGCACCACGTATACTCTAAATGAAAATACGCATCCAGTAAGATGTCAAACAGTGCGTACCGGACAAGCGATCGTCGCTGTACAGTTGCATTGAGCAACACCCAAATCAATCAATTCAACGTCGATTAATTCGCACGTAATTTATTTTTTCTTGATTCATTTGAAAGATAATTCATTTTTATTAAGTTTTCTTAATTGGTTTAAATAATAATGGAATTTAAATGGCCACCACGCACGTTGACGCATGTGCGACATCTCAGCAAAAAATTATTCATTACTGCCTGAAAAGTTGCAACGGGAATTGCCTCAATTATCGTTCGAATGGATTGCTTTAAATCATTCAAATTTGATGGTTTTGTTTTGTAAACTTCCTGTTTGCAATAAGCTTGCAAGAAAAAATCAGGCGCAGTAAGGTAAGGAGACCTGGGGGCAACGAAATGTGAAGTTTTTTGAAATTAGCTTATTGAGGAATTTTTGCTGCAATTTTGTCATAACTGGCCGGGCTATGTGAGGAGTTGCACCATCTTGTTGAAACCGCACAGAATTAAAAATGATTCTGTTTCAGTGTAGTTCTGGATAAAAAAACTCTTTCAACATCTTTAAGTAACGGTCTGCAGTGACCGTAACAGTAACACCTTTCTCTTCAAAAAGTAAGGCCCGACAATGCACTTTGATGAAACTGCACACCACACTGTGGATGTAATTCCGCCTCATGGAGTATCACGAGTATTATCATCATCATGGGTTAGAATCACTCCATATTCGACAATTTTGTTTATTAACATTGCCGTTTAGATCAAAATGGGCCTCGTCAGACATAAAGAGACCTCCTCCACCATTTGAAGGATCTTCTGGCAAGTCTCACAATCGGCAAATCTGCTGTTTGAGTTTGTTTGTTATTTGAATTTTATAAGGGAATAAGTTCAAATCTTTGTGCATAATTGTCTGCAATGACTGTCTGCTGCTTGTATGGTAGCAGCTACAGCAGCGATAATTTTCTGCGTCCGAACTGAAGGGTTTCGATAATAAGGACTTCTTGCGATTGACCCATGCTCAGCAAAATTGTTTACGAGCCTCATTATAGTCCATCTGCTAGGAGGAGTGCCGCTAAACGTGCGCCTATATTCTCCTTGTACCGGAACTACGGACTCCAATGCGTGATAGCGGCGGGCAATCCAAATTATTTTCTCAGTGTCCTCCATTTTCGTTCAATTTAAAAATCAATCTATAAAATAAAAAAACAATTGGAACAGATTAATTACATAGGAAAAAAGTTATTAATTTTTTTTTTGGTAGCAGCTTTCATCTGCCACCCTGTACAAAATGTTGTTCTTTTCTACTATTAACATAGTGAAAAACTCCAGTATTTTATCAAAATATAAATAAAAACAAGATTTTTTAAAAATGTTTTAATTCTTTAAAATTAAATAATTTTAAGTATACATGAACTGGAAAACAATTAAAGTTAGGTTAAACTATCTTTATTTTTAATCACAGATCACAGCTGTTATCCTTTCAGGTATGCTACACATAAAAGTATTGATCATATTGCAAATTTGATCAGTATTTCTCCATATTTTTTCATTATTTTTGTTTAGGGTGGACACTGTAGGATTGGGGTTTTTATATACGTTGAACTTAAGTAAGGCCCAACAATTCTCGATAGGGTTTAAATCCGGAGAATTGCCAAGCCAAGAGAGGATGCCAATATTTTGGTTAAAGAGGAAATTCTCTATTAATTTTGCGGTATGGCAAGGAGCTCTATCTTGCATAAAAGTGTAAGAGTATTGGCCTTGAGGTAGCGACCTCATGTAAGGAAATAAGACCTTTTTTTATTGCTCTACGAAGTATATTGGATCAGATTTATCTCCCCTAAGGCAGCTCCATATCATTATGATGGTGAATGTTTTATGTTCTTGACTACGCAGTTCTCCCTAAACCTCTCTCCTGGTTTCCTTCTGACGAACTGAATATAACCTATCAATTTAAAAAAAACTTTAATTTCGAATTTTTTAAATTTAATTTTTGAAAATATATAATGAGTGCTTAAAAATCGATTTACCTTCTTCCAGTCGTCTATTGTCCAGTGTTTATGTCGTTTAGCTCAAATAAGACGTTTTATCCGCATTTTTCACGAGTCTGGGTTTCTTTGCTGGACGCTTCCATTTCAAATTATTTTCATATAGTAGTTCGTTGCAATGTAATCGCTGATATCTTTATTCCTTCTTAACAAAGGTGCTTTGTAGCTCGCTCGTCGTTGCTCTACGCTTCTCTAAGGCCAATTGAATAACTTTTCGGTCTGTTCTGGACGTTGTCTTCCTCATCGCTTTACAGTTTCTTCTCTTGGTCTTATAAAATCTACCCCTAGATTGAGAATCTTTGTCAAATTACTTACTGATGAGCAGGATGATATATACTCGTATATATATATATATATATATATATATATATATATATATATATATATATATATATATATATATATATATATATATATATATATATATATATAATATATATTTTCTTTTTTTCGACGGAACTGACACATTTCCGTGTCACGTGTACGTATACTATTCGAATAGCGGGAATTCAAACGATTAATGGAATTTATCACTTGAGCTCGATACAACCGAAAAGGTTCAAAATACAATCTTGGTTAGAGATCGGTCGACTCTCTTTAGATTTTAACAGTACAATTTGATCTTCCAAGGAGTTCATATATAAAAATTCAACTGTCAAATAAAATATTACTATAAATAATCAAAAGGTATGGGATGAGAAAATGAAAAAATTATGGGATGAAAAAAACCGTGGGGTGAGAAATACGTGTTATGTATATGAAATGTAAAAATTCTGGGCTGAGTTTTTAACACTTGTGCTGCTAGGACTATTTGAAAAAAATCAGGGTAACTTGAAGGCGAATAAATCTTGGCTTCTTTCTCATAGGGATACTAAATCCTCGTTTAAAACTATTGGATAGTTTTCCAAACTCATGTAAATGTAACGTTTTAAATTAATTTTTGGGTGGTGATTATGACATTAATGCTATTTTTATATCATTTTATTTGTAATATGTTTAAAAATGAAAATATTAAATATTAAGTTATTTCTTTGAAATTTGTAAATTCATTGGTAATGAATACATAATTAATTGATTCAAAAAAAATTTGTTAATTAGAGTGTATACAATTTGTGACTCCAATACATAGCTGTAATTTATGGAGCCCCTATCACTTTTAATGCTATTTTATCAGTTTTTGTAATTACTTTTAATTTTATATGATTAATGTTGTACGATACCACCTTTCAATCATGCCATTTTTTCTTTACCAGTTTTCTTGTTGATTTAATACCACCCGGATATGAGATTATGGACACTCGCGAAAATTTTCCGGAATGTACGAGTATGATTACACAAAATTTTACTTAAGGCAAACACATTGAAAATGTTTGGAATATAAGAGAGTTATTTGTCTCCCTTAACTTTGCGAGTTTGTGATCTGTTATCTGAACTTTGCTAAACTGTCATAATCGATTGAGCTATTTCGAGTACAGTAAAATAAAATATTAATGACGACATTGACGAGGAAATACTTGTCGACATTTTGTTGCAAAGTACAAAATGCGGGTTCATGGTTACAGACCATAGAGTGAATAATGAATTCGGAATAAGTTTCCTATAAAAGTTTGTCCAAGAAACTTCGGTAGGCTTCACGATACGATAAGAAATAATAACAATTACTGTGATTTTGTTTGTGTTTACCAATATTCGGAATTATTAGGTAATTTATATTCCCAATAGAGGCCATCATCTGGTTAATTTGCGCCCCACCCTCTTTCGTCACTTAATTTCAGCAGTAAGTAATTTTACGTGTTCGTGAACTTCGTAAGACCTTTTCTTAGTAAAATAAAATATAGCAATGATGAAAAATTTTGGCCTCGAGATTTTTGTAGATTTACCATATATCGCTGAAGTCAAAAAAAGTAGGTTTTAGAAATTCTCTGTGTGTAAGCGTTTATTATTTTTCGAATGTATCGAATTTTTCGTTTGTATCGTTCGTTTCATTTAAAGAACAGTCCTCAACAAAAATGAAAATTTAGCACATCGTGCATGAAAAGTAAAGAGTATTTTTTTCAAATTGTATTAATTACTCTCGCATATTCATACAATGGGTCTATTTTTTAATTCAACCCAAACAAGCAGGCTTTCCCTGGGTATTATACACCGAGCAAAGATTGTGTTGTGCCAAATGATCCGATGTACATACAGTAATAATTTGCTTTTTGTGTAGAATAAAATTACTCAGGCTGAATAGAAAAACACGGAGTATTGATTGATAGCGCACTGCTTGGTCGGGTTGAATTAAAATATAGACTTTTTTATTCTAAAAAATAATCGATGTATATATTTAAAACGCATTTTGCCTTTGTTTGTTTAGTGCAACGACACATGAATCATGGAAAAAATGTTGAAAAAAGAAATACAAATTTCCGACGCAAAATCGTTTTAAAGTCATGAGAAGAAACAATGAAAGGCTTCTAATTTACGTATCAATATGTGGATTGGCTGACGGGATTTCAACCTAGGGGCTTTACTAAATTAGAAGAGGAAGAAACAAGGCGAGCGATAACCGTCGAAAATGTAGTCGAATTGTAAAGTACGGCCCCGGTTGCTTTGTTAAAAGTAATAATTTTTTTTAATCCATGCCATCTTTTCTGGGGCCGAAGTACCCTCTGTTCTTTCGCGGTTCATTTTCCCGTCTTACTTTACGCAATTATTGCCAAATATCGAACACATGCGGCTATAGGACCGATTTAAGTTATCTGCGCATTGTCTAGCTCATAATTTGTTGATGAAAATTTCCTTTTGCATCCTGCCTCTTTATCGGGATTTGAACACGATACCTCCCGATCCAAACTTCAAAGCTTTAGCCACTGTCGATAGCTTAATTCAAAATTGCAGATTTCCAAAAGTGCATTTAAAAGTCCACTTCGAATACACCCACCGTACTTGCTTCCTTCGATAATTTTTCCACCCAATGGGAAAAAAAAGTATTCATCAGTGCACCATTTTCATTCCTCTTTGTGTTTTATTCGTTCAATATTTTGAACGACAACATTCTGGCGTACTTGCGTATACACGGCTTTTAAGATAAACCCAAATCAGGGAATTTGAGAAAGAAGTTCCATTAAACTTCGGCATTAGCATTTTTCAGACAAAAGATATGCACATGCCTTATTTATTATTTATCGTGCCTAAAGTGATGGAGCCTATTCTGCATAGAAATATATTAGTTAGTTTCGGCAACGGTAGCATAGCACAACCAAAGTTAATGTGCATTTATCAGGTGCCAGTAAAAACAAGTACGGACAAATAATTAAAACCCTTATACCTATTACTAATTCAAGAGTTTCTCCAATACACACAGCGTACATGCCAACAATTATATTTTATTTGTGTAATGGCTGATATATAACGCAGGCTAAATAATTTTTGAATACATATTCTGATTAATATTTACTATAAAAATACTTTCATGGAAATTGCTTAAACATAACAATCCACCTTAATGAAACATGAAGAATATCGGTAAAAAAGTTTCACTAAAAAATTATATACAAAAAATTATGCTTAAAACAATAACAGATAATATCATTCGGGCGAAAATAATACAGAAGCTAACCGTCGTAATTATATAGGTAATTTAAAGTGCTACTAAGCCATAAATAATGAATTATTTGAAATTAATGTAATTAAAAAAGCATGAAAGGAATTTGTCATATTTTGGTTTTTTTGTAACAATAATTTAACATCAAGAAAACGTGGAAAACATATTATTTGTGTTGTTCACTTAATTTGTTGAAATGAAATAGAAAGTGTTCTTTGTCAATATTTCAAATTATACGCACTTTTTTCAAAACCAAAATAAAATTATCGCAAATTAAATAAATTGGTTATTCGTAATAAGATAGGAAAAAAAATAAAAAAGGTACGAGTAATTAGTCGTTTGTGAGTTGTGACTGGAACAAATTGACTATAAATCTCAGAAATTAGTTGAAATTATTTGGAATAAAAAATCGATAGTGTTTTGCTAAGGCACATTTTTCATCAATGCTATTCCTAAATAAAATGATGTAATGGTGCAAAAAAATGTGTTATACATAATTAGTCAATTTATTTATTTATTTACGGTCGATTTTGTTAAGTAATATTATAGATATACATATACATAAAATTTGGTTTAATTTGTTGTTAACGGTAGTTTACAACATTTAAATTTAATTGATTAAGACATTGTTCACATTGTAATATATTTATATTAAATTAAAAAAGTTGTTGTTTTGAAATAATAAAATTTTTAAGTGAATTACAAAGCAAATGCGCTTTGAGTAAACACAGCTCTTTAAGAAGAGAGACCTATATAAACTATGAATTGTGCTCCCGTTACTTTGTCAGCTGAAAGGAACTTGTTAGGACTGTGAAACGCTTCATATTACTCTCACTAAAAATATGATTAACAAATTGTTGAATATATTTGAGAAGGAGTTAGTTGGTCATTTTAACATTCTTAGACAATTTATACATGGACTTCTAGCTTATGTTAACTCCATATAATGATAGTATTGTATGTGTTTCCATTTAAAAAAATTATGAATATAGAACTAAATCTCGATTTGGAAGAAAGTTATAAAAATCATATTATCATTATCATTATTATATGAAAGTAGATCCCTACACTTCAGGGGCAGAGATAGTTAAATCGAATGAAATCGTCTATAAGTTTTCTATTAAAAACTCGGTAATGTTTTTGCAAGTGATGTATTCTTCAAACTATAATCGAATTTCTTACCGACCACTCTCATCATAGTTAACCTCACGTTGCATGGTGATTGTATTTATGTGTAGCTTATTAAAAAATATTCTCTTCGCATTTTAGGTTAATATTTTAAAACCCGCTGAACTTTGCATAATATTTTGTTTTCAGTTGCAGGCAATAAAAAATTATGGATATTACTGATAAGAGAAAGTTAAATCAGTTAACAATTGCTGTGTTTCTTGATGCCTGACCTGACTTGGTTCAGTTCATGTTTCATGATGCAACACAAAGGCGCTTGCTATATTTCAAATCAAAGTTTATGATCTGAAACGAAATTCGGATCAAGTTTGCCATATAAAATTTGAACTGATCCGGATCAATTGGTGTCACAAAACACGACAAATATTCCGAGTGGATAAATTAATTATTGGATTTTTAGAATTTCGGATAGCTGCAAAAAAAACTGCTACTTATTTATTTAATATAACTTCCTTACTTAATGTATATATATACCTATATGTATAATGTGTGCATATATAATATCTATATATATTTGAATATATATATATATATATATATATATATATATATATATATATATATATATATATATATATATATATATATATATATATATATATATATATATATGTATATATATATATGTATATATACTATATATATAATACTTAATATTTCCAGAATAATTCCAGAAAGTATCTTTTGTTGTTTTGTACCGTTCGATCGCTAGGCATCTGAATCAGATGGGTCGTTCTTAATGCTTACTTCCTCTTCCCATAGTTAGTTTTATCAAAGAATATTTCTTAAACCATACACTACAAAAATATTAAGTAAAGGGATTTAATATACATATATTGCTTAAGCACTCTAATAATAGATCGAACCATTGACTATGAACTATTTTAATCGAAAGCAATTATCTCTAAACTTGTACCATTTCCGGGTAAAAACCTGCATTTTTTTTCAAGTCACAAAAAAATAATAGTATAGTTCAGTTTTGAATTATAGATTTACATAAATCAAATCTTAGTGACAATTACTACTGCTAATAACTTCCTATGATAAATGGATGAATACATGTCTAGTATGTCTTTCTTAAAGTAAAGCAGTAAAACAGTTTAATTAGATTTTAATAATATACTATAAGATCCTTTTATCGCACATTTAGTGCAACTGCTGTAACCGGAATGACTCTTCACCTTAAGCAACCAAAAATATTAATAACCGAATATTTTGGTCATTATTTTTGTTACTCAACAAAAAAGCCCTCACCGGTGCGTCGCAAATGAATGCCCTGATTTTTAAAGTAAACACCCGATTATTATGCACAATATTTCTCTCGAGTAGATTATTGACTTCTTCAACAAATGGGCTTAAATATTCGTCTGCAGAGTGCAGTTTTCTGTACCCGTGGTAAATACCAACAATAAATATCTCATTATCGGAGACCACAGTACAGAGAATAGGCCAGAGTTGGCTTCTAGAGCTTTTTGTGAGTGTTGCAGCACAACACGGACAACATTTTATACAACATGAATTTCTCTCCTGCAAAATACACAACACAAAACTACACATGATTATGAATTAAAACACATTTATTTATATTCATTTATATAAGAATTATTTATTATCTTATTAGTTTATTCATTTATTCTTCACATTTATTTTATATAAGTTAAACATATATACACATTTTCCATTTGTTATGATGATCAGCTGTCCCAATACACATAGTACATCTAAAATATAGAAATTACAGTTTACTAGCAATTCAAGATCATTTAAAATTAGCTTACATATACTCCTTTATAATTTTCAGTTAACTTTTTGCACTGTTAATTTATCTTTCACACGTAAATTAATTTTTTTTAAACACTTTGTATTATATAAACAAATTAAAATTTATTTTTATTGTACTGTCAAACTAACTCCAAAATAAGTCTACTTTTATAACAGTTGTAAAATTATAACAATTGTACTAGATTATTAAGATGCGTTAATAATTAAGCCGAATCCACCATAACAATGATCGATTCAAAAGTCGCGCTTATTAATAAGTAAATAATTTTATGCACATTTGTTATAGTTATAGCATAGTTTTGACAAACAAAAATTCAAGAATTTTTATAAGTCTCTTCTTCATAAACCGTGGACCAAGCAAGATCATCTTTCGCTTAATATATTTTTATTAAATAAAAATTGTAAATCAAACGATTTGGTGCATTTTGTTCATTTACCATGAACGATTGGAAATTCTACAAGGCCGTACACTTCATCTTTGCGACACGATATCAACAAATTCTTTCGGTTTGTCTAGATAATTTGGAAATTATCGCTAGACATAATTTGGATTTCTTTTCAATCTGTCCATTTGGATTTGCGGCCAAATATTTTATCTACTATTTCTCAATACGTAGACAGTGAGAGGAATACCATCTATTCCAATATTGACTACCAATTCGCTACTTTTTAACTCCGTCCTATCTAAAAATAACCGCATCTGGTGTTCGAAACCAATGTGGGAATACGATCCACTACCCATTTGTACGATATTTGTGTTCCTGCGAGCTATTTTTTTTAATGATCTACCATCTTTAGGTAAATTTGGGTGGTATTTCCGTAGAATCAATAATAATGAATTTAAGCACTCTCTAGACACGTTGTGATTTACACTCCATTCACAAAGATCGTTCTTAATGTTATCTCCCTCAAAGTTACTTAGCTCGTCTAATTCGCTTACTTCTGAATTACTTTCATTTGACATATATTCATTTCGCCTGGATATTCCATATATTCCGGTTGAGAAGGATTCTCACAAATTTATTATTACTGCTCTCAGAAATGTTTGTTTTTGCACAATCCACGACAATATTTATTTCATTTCGCACAGACCTATATACATATTATATTTAGTTTTTTTGACATTTCTAAACAAAATAATTTAATTACCCACAAAATATTTATAAATTTATCTGAATCCGCGAAATTTTAAATACATACTTGATCGTTTACCATAAAATGTTGCACAAAACCGAGTTCCTTGATACAGCACCGAATTCTTTGAAAAAACTACGCACAATGAGTTTGTGCGATAATACGTAGTTGTTATACCATACAATGAAAATGTCTACATCAAAAGTGTAAGTTTTGCGAACAGTTTACGAATGGTTCTTTTACAATACTAACTATATACGAGTACATATGTGTTGGCTTGAAGTATAAAAACCGTTCGTAAATTGTTCGCAAAAACTACATTTTTGGTGTATACATTTTTGCGCCTGGAGGGATGTACCATGTTTCCATGTACCGAGTTAAAATAGGTTTAGGTTTCGTTGAGTTGAAAATTTGTTGGTGTTACCTCGTACCATTTCCATGAAACCGAGTTAAGTTGACAGCTATGTTAATATTTATTTCGATAGTTTACTCATTTTCAAGGTTAATTTTAAAATATTTTTACTCAAAATCTGTATTTTGATAGTTTACAATGAGCGTCATTTTAAAATACACGTAAACAGCGTTGACAGATAGAGCCTAACCCAACCATACTAGTTTCGTAGAGTTAAAACAGATTTAACGAAACTCAACCTTAATCTGTGTTTCCGTGTACGTAAACCTGAGTTAACCTAGGTTAACTCTATCATGGAAACATAGTAATGGTTGCTTCATTAAATAAAATATTAATAATTTTTTTTCTTTATTAATTACAACTGAGACTGTGCTCATCTAGCAATCTATCTTTAAAATTTTCCAAAATTTTACATTTCTTAAACAATTCTGATTTGCTGGGATGCAGCCCAATGGTTAGTCCCAAAATTAATTAAACATATTTAAAATACTAATTTTAATTTGGTATGTTTACTAGGTCAAGTAGCCTCGTTCTTTGAAGCCTTCTTTCAATGACAAAGTTATCCATCATATTACGCCTTATTTCGTGTTTGCGGCATACTTTTTTATTTCATCTTTGATGTATTCCATCTGTAAGTCCTTGTGAAGGTACCACGGAGCATTTACGATGGTACGGAGAACCTTGTTTTGAAACGTCTGTATCATTTTGGCGTTTGTTTGCTTACTACGTCCCCAGAGTTGAATACCGTAGGTCCACATCGGGTTCAGTATTTGCCGATATTGCAGCAGCTTGTTGTTATTGTAAGCTCAGAGCCTCTACCTATGAGCCAATACATTTGTCTGAACTTAATATTAAGTTCTTCTTTTTGACATGCTCTCTCCACTTGAGCTTGGCATCGAGTGTCATGCCAAAATATGTAGCTTTGTTTGTATATGACACCGGTCGTGAGTCAATTTCTATCGATAGAAAGGAAGCCTTTTGATATGTAAGGTTAATATGCGTGGATTTCGTCTCATTTTTCGTCTCATTTTCTTTAGTTAGGAGTATTCATCCTCATATTTCACACGAAAATGTCTATTGGATAAATAAGATCTTAGTATGGTATAGAATTGCCTCGGCAGATCTCTATGCAGCTTGAATTCCAGTCCACTGTGCCAGAATTTATCGAATGCTTGGGCGACGTCAAGAAATATCCTGGAGCATACTTTTTTACCTACTAACGTTGTTTCAATAATGTTGGTGATTCTATGCACCTGTTCAATTGTGGAGTGTTTTTCTCTGAATCCAAATTGATGTGGAGGAATTAGTGTCAGTCTTCAATTATTGGTTTAAGTCTTTTAGTAATAATTTTTCAAAGAGTTTGACATAATTGGCATCAATGAAATTGACCTGTATGATTTTTTATCGTTACGTGGTTTATCAGGTTTTGCTATCATCATTACTGTAATAGCTTACGAAATCTTTTACCTGGTAGAGCATTGATTATTTGGCAAGTATAATCAAGTCAATACCCTGGGGCTTTTTTAACATTCATGTTGCTTTTTACTTCTTCTTTTAAATCTTTGAGCTTGTGGATTGACTTTATATTTTCATTGACCGTTTATTTTGGTAGTGGTTGGAAGGTATCCTCGAGATTGTCCGCAAACAGATCATCCTTCTCTTTAGGACCTCTTGCCCAGGTTCATCCTCATTTTTAAGTGGAGGCACTTGCGTTTTGGGTTTTTTGAGTCCCATCGTTGTCTGCCACAGTGAATAATTAGAATTTTTTTCATCGGTTAGGCTAACTAGATATCTGTTGATTGATGCATTTTTTTCTTTTTTAAGTACAGATTTGAGACTGTTACCTAAATTGTTAAGAATTGTTTATTCTCCGGTGTTCTAATTATTTGCCAGGTTTTACGTGCCCGTCGTTTTTCTCTTACCAACCCTCTAACTTCCGTTGGGTAGGATATGTTAAGCTTCTTCTTATTTTTTATAATGGGGGTACTTGCCAAAGCAGCATTATGAATTTTAAGCTTTTTCATTGAGTTGTTCTAATTCATCTTCCAACTGGTGAGAATTTCTTATCGGCACCTGAAGATTGATTTTTTCCTTTGTTACTTCATGAAAGAGATCCGTGTTTGTTTTTGAATTTGTTAACCTGGGTGCACTCTCCCTTTGAATTACCATTTCACTGACTGTCATGATAACCGGGGAATGATCCGATACTATAGAGAATTATTTTCTTCAATGTGAATTTAGTTCTGGGATATACCTCTTGCTACATAAAAGTCTATGTAGGGGCCAAATTGTTATCTGGATGCAAATAAAACATATGATATGGCGTTAGACACGAAGAAGGTTGTCATTAATTTGGAAATTATTATAGAATTTACATCATAAATGAGCTTTAAGCTCAACATATGATGAGATATCTAATCAAAATTGTATAAATATATAAATAAATAAATAAATAAATTCACCAGAGAAAAATTCACATTTTGACGTCTGCCCTGCTTGAAGCAATTCTTTACCTTTTGATGTTGTATAAGACTGGATCCCCAATAGATATTTTTCGTATTAAACTCACCTCCAGCAATAAAATCACGTCCAAGCGATTTAAATAGATTAAGGTAGTTCTCCCTTTTCAAGTTATGCCGGGGAGGACAATATATTGCAGAGACAGTAAGCTGTCTGTGTTGGATAATGCCATTCGCATTCCACATTTCTATTTTGAAAGTTGTGTTCCCACTTAACATTTTTTGTTGGATTGCATTGAGGGAGTTGCATTTTCTTCAGTTGATCAAGTATCATGTTGTTCAGATTACTTTGGTCATCTTGCCGCTTTGTAATAGCTGCAATGCTGTTCATAACATTTTCCATAATTTGGTTATTTTCGGAGCCCATATATTTGGTTGAACCCAAACCTTTCACTACCTGGGCAACTGACCTTCTTTGTGTTGTGTTGCTTGGTTGTGGGGTTTGATTCATCTAAATTGATATTTGAACCCTTCGATTTTCGTGATTTTGCCGTTGATTTTTTGTTTTACCTCTTAATTTTTGTAGTTGTTTAGCAACCTCACAGCCTCAATATTTAACCGGCTGTTGGCCCTTACAATTTGTACACTTGGCTGGCACATCTCTCCCTGAGCATTTTACACATCGTGGATCCCGGCCGCAATATCTTTGGGTGTGATTAAATGCTTAACATTTCTTGTACTGGGGTATGCGTGTTGTGGTTTTCCTCATTGGTTCGATTATCACCTTCATGTGAAAGATTACTTTTATTCCATAAATGTTTTGAACATTTTCTTTGTTGTCAAATACCAGCATAAAAACAGAGAGTCCCCTTTTACTGATAATTTGGTTTCCTTCCTGGATTTCTGTTCTCTCTTTTTTAACAATATTCACAGCATCTAGTATTTTAAAACCTTTATTTTGTAAGTCTTCCATTATTTTTTTGCATGAGCAATGTGATGCAAACCTCTCATGACTTTTATAGGACGCGCTTGTTTGTTCTCGTAAGTGAACCACTGATACTTTCCAGGATTCAATTTCATAGATAAGGTTCTTTAAGTATCTGAGTCCAGAGTATTAATTTTCCAAACGTCATTGTTCAGCGCTGTTACCTTATAGTCTTTGTTAGTAACCGATTTCATAAGTGACTGAATTTCTGAATAACTGGTTACACCCATAATATTTACTGGTGGGGGCGACTTTTATTATTCTTGGTAGATTGATGGCTTTGGATAGAACATCTTCTTTTGAATCTGGACTAGATTGTTCCCTACCATTTAATTGCTCAACCTCAGGTGACGATACAGCTTTTCTTTTCTTACTCTTCCTAGGCTGTTTTTTCTTCTTTAGGATCCAGTCCGTCTCTCTTTGTAATTCATCTTCATCAGTGGAGTAGTTGAGTTTGTCTGGTTCAATGCTTCCTATATTGCAATCTTCTTTTGAATAACATTCATTTTTAGGTTTTCATTTTCTCGCTTTAGATACTCAATTTCTTCACTTAGCTTGGCAAATAGTTGCTCCATATGCTCTAGTCTCGCCAGGAGATCCATATTCTCTTTTTCTAGGTCAATAGTTGTTTTACTAGATTCGGCTATTTGCAAAGTAAAATTTCCGGTAAAAATTGTACGTGCGTTTTTCTTCAAGAAATTATATCGAATTTTTTTTTCACTAAAATTGACGCATGGTTCCTATGCAGAATTAGACTTAAGTTAGAGCAAATGGTCAAACAATAATCGTAGTATACCGATTTTAAAACCATAACCAAATGGAAAGAATGTGAAATTATTATTATATTAGTACAGAAATAACCATAAAACGATATCAAGTAATTACGATTTAACATATTCCGCCTAATTAATTTAAAATTTCACTCAAACCAAGCAATAGGCTTATTTCAGTAATGAACCACAACACTTACAATTCGATATTACTCTCCGTACAAACCACATAAAACATTACATTTTATAATAGTTAGCGTAAACGGCTTAAAATAAAAAATACCCAACTTGAAGAAAAAATTTACCACAAATATCATTATACGTATATGTTTTACGGAAACTAATAATCAAACGAAGGTAAACGATTTTAATAGACAAATTTATTATGCCAACTAGTACCAAATATAGATCGCCAAGTGTAATTATATTAATGTTGTAAAATGTAAATAATAAAATTTTTATTTGATTTTAATTGTTACAACACTTCTTTCAAGTAGATGAAAATTCCCACCATAAAACAATTTAAGTGTCATAGTAATAGTCATTAGCTTTCAGGTTTATGGGGAATTAAGCAATTTCAAAAACCGTAAAGTACCTGTTGGCGTAAGCTACATTACAGTACTGTAACTCCATAAAAGATATAAAACTATTCTGAGATAAAAAACATTTGTCGTTTACCTGCAATGGTGTATCGTCTTATACAATCAGCTTGCTATTGTGGCGAATCGAAATTATAAATATTATTGTGTTTTTTTAATATTTACATCTCAGATTTCTTTTGCATTTGCTCATCACTTTCGGCATCACTAAAGTGGCAATTACATAAAAAGATGTAGTTATATTTTAATTACAAGCATTATGCAAAAAAGTCACAGGTATGTATTAAGCATAATGCTTAAATGTAGCGAGAAATAAAAATTCAACATTTAATTATAAACTTCCGCCGCATATACGTATGTATAGCTAATATATAAAATAATCTGTTTTATTTTTGACAGCACGTACATGTGAATTTAAGATTGAAAATGAAAGTTAAATCAAACACGAGAAATACAACTAAAATTTTTACAGTAAAGTTATTTAACTACTACAGTTATATTTATACAACAAAATAAGATTATTATTAATATTCCAGCTAAAAAATGATTTAAAAATAACGATTAGCAATTTTTGTAAAGGTGCGTGTTAACGCAGAAAGCATATCTAATTTGCATATAAATTTCTGCGGAAGACTTTGTCATATCATATTTCTTCCAGAAACTGAGAGTTAGTTTTAGAATAAATAACCATTTGACATGTTCTTTTAATGTTAAAAATTAGTTTTACTTAGTTTATCCTAAGTAAATTTTAATAGTAATAAAATGGTAACTTTGAAGTGGGTTCTTCTGGTGAAATCTGAGAGCTATTTGAGAACGTTTGATAGAGTACAGTATGACTGGCATAATAGATAAAGGTTTTCATTCAGTTTATCAACCAAAGAGCAAGCGACCCATTTTGAATGCCTAGATCAAATTTTGAACAGACTTATAAAAGTGAACTTGGTAAAAGTAAACAAGTAAACTGTATTTTACAAATACTGTGCAATATAAACTTTCGAAAAAATCTTACATTTTTAGAATTTAAAGCACTATATTTTCACAGAGTGACTGATGTGAAACCAGCCAAATGACTCTGTATTTATCGACTATTTTTTATAATTTTTCAGAACCTAAATAATTAAACGAGTAATATCGAAAGAAAAGGCGATGACAACCATTGAAGCTGTTAATACTAAATTAAATGACCGCATGGAAACATAACGAACAATTTGCTCACATAAAAGTTCCAAAAATAAATTTTACCCCAGAATTGGAAGCTAATTTATTTTGTAGCTATTTTGCATATTATTTTTTGCTATGTCCTCTATTATTTTTATTTTTGACAAATTTTAATGAATTGGTGTTAATTTTATACATGTTCTGGAATCAAATCGTGAAATATTTACACAAATCAATAAGGTTATCCGAAAATCGTAATTTTAAAACTCATCAACACTCATATGGTTGTACACCAATAATTTTTTCCAGTAAAAATTAGAATTTTGAGAATAAATAATGGCTAAACCTTGCTGGACCTTCTTGAGTATAAATTAAAGCTCCTTAAGTTTAAACAATACGGCTCTTTTTGTGTATTTTTCTTACGAAAATACTATCTGTTGATTCGGTCAGTATTATTAGAATGTGTTGTACAGGCTTGGAAGTTGCTGTTACTACACAGCTGTTACTGAGCTAGTTCGAACGGCGTGCTGCTATTGTTAATACAAGGCGAAAGCATTTCAAATATTCAGTGTGGCATTCACAGTGACCTGACAGCAGCAATTGTTTCTTAACTGTCCCAATATTGTTCTCAACTATTATTAGTTGAGACTATACAGTCATTAACAAAATAATGTGTGCAATATAAAATTCGAGTGAGGTTTTATGAAAAGGTTAAGCCTAAAAATTATAATAAACAAAGATATTGTATTTCCAAAATATATTAACACAAATATTTCTGCAAAAGCACAATATTACCTGAAGATGTATGTGATGGATAAATTAATAGAAATTCTGTTGTTTTCTGAAAACATTAATAAAGCTAACTTACCTTCTTTCTAAATTTTTTTTTTTGCAAGAAACGCGTTCACTACTTTAACAAAAATTGCGGCCATTCTTTATGGTTTGAGGATCAGATTCCATTTAAAACGAAACATCCTGAATTACATACTTGTAAAATATTTAATATGGCGAAAAAGCGTCGACATTTCAACTCAATTTTGGAGTGGACAGTTTTGACATTAACGTCAAGTGTATATTTGACCCTTTAGCTCCAGCTATCAAACTGTTGAATAAAGATCGATAAAACTTTGAACAACGGAGACCAACAGTTAGGACTTAAGAACTTTCAATAAAGTAATTTCATTGTTTTAGTTTCAATATTTTATCAGTTTTCTCGTTTTAATTATAACTTTTTGTCTCATATAACTCAGTAACCGTTTAGCCCATTTCCGGAAACCATACCGTTTTAGGCAGAATTGGAATCGTATTTTATTTATTTAAAGCAATCGATGTAGTAAAATTACATTTAAAATTTCAAAATTAAAAATATAAAAGCTTTTAGAAATTAAAGTAAATATACATTAAAATTAGTACTTCAATCATTAATTGAAGAAGTCAAAAAGATAAAAATTAAGTTACTCGTATAAATTTAAAAAGTAATTTTTCAAGTTGCTTTTTCTTTTAACATTGCAGAGCAGAAATTTGATTTTAATTTATCAAAGGACAGCTCTTTGATAAATTAAAATCAAATTTATGTTCTGACAAAGATTTAGCCAATTTATTCATTGGTTTTGAAATGAACGTGATCCCTAAATTGGTTGTTTCATAAACACTCTGTGCAATTCGATATTGTTGTTGTTGTAAGTAAAGATTATGGGATTTCTTTTTCTGTCGAATGAGATTATCTTGCATTTGTAGATATTCAAGTGCAACTTATTGCGGACAATTGATATATCATATATGATATTTCATATATTCACGAGGTTATGGTTATTTTGAAAACATTAACCGCCACCTTTGTACCTGAAGGGGCTAAATCCAAGATTAAGTCTGACCTTTTTTCGCAAAATTAAATATTTCGGAAGTTATTCAGGACGTTATAAATGGAACACTCTGTATAAAAATGAAGGTATGAACATGTTGTGGCCAACACTAGACATTCAAAATTTAGCCCCTGTACAGCTCAGACGGGTTGATTGATCGGGGAAACTTTATATACTTAGCTTTGTTTTTATAAATTGGGAGATCCCAGCCATTTTTGGCCGAACTCGGTACACCGAATGTGGCAACTTCCATCGGAGCCTTTTTATCAGCAAAAGTTTAGTAAACTTTATAATTAAGCGGCCGAACCCGGTTCAACGGAATTGGTAGCTTCCAGCTTTTTCGATTTTTGCAAATATTTGTATATACCATTTACGAAAGAACGATTAAAGCAAGAAGAATATAAATTAAATTCCAAACATAATTTGTTCAGATAATTCTTTTTTAATTTCATCGGAAATGACAAATTTTGATAAAAGAAATTTTATTTCACCAGTGCACCTAGAAAACTACAGGGCACTTTGCTTTAAAAATTTTGCTAATGACGTCATTTTATGTCGTCGGTTTTCCTTTGACTATTATAGGCAGCACTAAATTGAAAACGATTGTTTTAATTTTTTTTGTATTTGAGCTGTCATATTGGTAAACAAAAATTGGAAACAAACAACAAGAAAAATATTTTAAAAATATGTTTTAAAATTTAATAAAAAGCTATGTAAACACGTATAAAATGTGTACACATTTCGTGTTATTTACGGGAAGACATAACCTTACTTTTAGCACTCGTATAAATATTTTTTTCTGTTTATTCTCGTTTATTCTGTTTATGAACATGACTGCCGTCTACAGTTGTAAGAATAAACTCGACAATTCAATTTATTTTTTTTAAACTTGATCTTTGCCATTTAATAAAACAAGTGTTTAATAAAATGTGTTTTAAGCAAGATGTGTTGCAAGCAATAGTTGTAAACTATTAATAAATAAAGTATGGATCGTTACCGTCAGTCTTTTATTTGCAAAATCCATTACTAAACCTGTATAGGAGACGCCCGGAATTCGTAACAATTTAAACAAAAAACAAAGAAGACGATTTCTGGGAATATACAAAGTATTTACGTTTATTTACAACTGTTTAATATTAATTGCTTTAAGGGACCAAAACTAAATACATAAAGTGATTCATAAAACACCGGGAGCCTATATGGTATTTTCGATAGCGTTTTTTATTCGATATTATCGAAAATGCACTATTATAAAATTTTCGACAGCGATTGTTTTCGATATTATCGAAAAATTTACGCCACCTCTTAAGGTGTCGAACATCTTTACGAATACATAAAATAATTATAAAATTAACTTAAAATGTTAAATTTTGGATTAATTAATCTTAATTATTAAAACTTAATGAGTTTAATTATAAAAAATTTTCGTAACACAGTTTTATTGAGATTTTATATTTTCGAAATATTAGAAAATTTCATAATATCTATTTTCGATGTTATCGAAACGTTTGATATTTTCGAAAACACTATCGAAAATACCATAATAGGCCCCCGGGAAAATTATAAAATTGAAAAATTGTCGTGATCTCTAGCAACGTGGTAATTTATACTTGTCTTGTTTGTAAAAATGAAAACACAATAGAAATTGGATGTTTCAATAAGTAGAGTACATGTAATCAATAAATCGAAGTTTATGCCACAATCATGAATGTGTGATGTGCTTTGTATAGTATTACAGGTACAAATGAATGGTAAACAATTTGTAACGCCACCAGGCGAACTGATGCGTTATCATAATTAGTTTATAAAGGGATTTCGGGCGGTCAACTTGCTTCAGCTAAAACTCAGAGTATAGAGCGGGTGGGTTTTCCGAAATATTTATGAACCGGTATCAGACCGCAGTATAAAAGAAATTGAGCAAATAAAATTATTAATCGCACTTCATAATTATCAAATCATCCAATACCTACGCATTAAATCATCCACCGCTAATTAAATTTTTAGCCTCTCATTTTAGTTTAATAATAATTCCATAATTATTAGAACGGAAAAGTGAAAAAACCAGATAACCAACTTACAAAAGAAATAAACTAGCCTAACCTAGGACCTAGTGGATTATGGACGAAAAATACATTTTGTCCATAATCCACTTGTCTGGTAATATGTTGATTGCAGATAAATGGCATATTGTTTGTCGACGTATGCATATGGAAATTTTATTTAGAGTGTTGCCGTTAGATGAGCGTTGAAGCACTCAGTGTAATGTTCACAATATTCACTTTAGTTATTAGATTACTTATTATGAATTTTTATAGTTTTGTTAATACGACAACTAAGTACATGTACTATAATTTATTAGTTTTAAACTCCACTGTTTATATTACTGTTTTTATTACGTCACTCCCTCGAACCACATGTTTAGATTGAGTTAATTTTATTTGGGTAACTTCTTAACTATTCTAGAATCCATTTGCCGCGTGCTATCACATAAAATATAAACTATATAAGACTTGTCCTTTAAATGTTGAGACACATTAAAGAATTTACGCATTAATCTTAAGTTGACGTTATAAATTTTTTCTGTATAGCAACGCGACCACCACTGCACATGTAATTCCGTGGACTGTACCGTAAAATCGCATATAATTAGTACTTTCACTTTATTAAAAGATGTTTGATGTTTTGTTTAATTATTTTATTTAAATTACATATTCGATGACAATGTGTGTGCGTGCAATCACAGAAAATATAATCTAAATTATATTAAGTTGTAGATATTTATTTTAGATAAAGTATAGTATTTGACTAGCATGTCATGGCTATAACTACATTCGGCTATCAGCTAGTGTTAAAACTTCATCCTCGTGTGATTATAGTACCCATTATATACACGACTCCCGAATGGACCTGTGGTTAAAGCTTTGGCTTTTGGTTCGGAAGGTACCGAGAATCCCGATAGGGAAAAAATGATTTTTCATCGTCTGATTACGATCGGTTATGAAAATTAACACCAATATGACCTCCTCGTATGGAGCTACAGAAAACTGCGAAAAAGTTGGGAGAGTATAATTTTTTCATTTATTTTTGTTAACTTCCGCTAAAGCTAATCATGTAAGCAGCGCGGAAAATGTTCTTGTTGTTGTTACCTTGATCCATTTGGAATCTACTTAGCATACAGAAAAATCGTGTACGTCACATTTTAAGTGAACGTGACCCTCAAATTTGTTTCATAAGCTCTCTTTGCAATGTCATAAGTAGTTGTTTTGTTATTGGAATTCTTTTCCTGTCAGACACATCTCTTGCTAGAATTGTTCTGTTGCAATAATTCTGTATTGTGCGCTTCTTTGATGAATGTGTAAATGAGGATGTTAGAATTATTACTCTATACCAGAAATTCAGTAACTGATACAATCTTAGAAATTCAGGAACAAGAAATATTCAGGGTCCAGTGGATGGGATCACTTGATAATAGTGCATGGTGCCTATCTCTGCAGCACGTATTGTATGTAATCTCTTAAATTTAAGTTGAAACCTCAAATAATGTAATCGAAAGTTCATATGTGTAAGGAAACCTTTTGATGGCAAACATAACCTAGCTATGCTAAAGGTGTTTTTCATATACTACGTTTTTTGTCATGCAGCTTTTCACTTTTATTGATAATTTTATTAGTGAATTAAATTAAGGCCAAAAATAGTTAATTAATAATACTAATTAGCACTTCTTAATTACTTATTTAAAAATGTGACAGGCTTATCTTAGATAGAAAAAAATAGAGTGTGGAAACTTCGCCAAAATGCAGTCTGAATTAATTCAAAACGCACACGCACATAAATGTTCTATCTAATGTGTAAAAATTCCTACATTGGACCTACATAAAACTGAATACAATTTGAAAATAACAATTTTTTTTTTTTTTTTTATTTTTTTTTATTTTTTATTTATTTATCCCTGCTATCTGTTCTGGGGCCAAGGCTCTCCCAACTCTTTCGCGGTTTTGCTTATTTACGTCCTTACTTTTTCGCTAGTGTAGGCCAATTCGAGGACGTACGGATATAGGTCCGATTTTATCATCATCTGCACATTGCATAGCTCCATGTCAGCCTATACTGGCATGGAAGATGGGTCGGTCCATGAGTTTTGCACTCCGACAGAGGGTCATAGATGTGTTCCATTCCATCACAAATCGTAATTTGTTGATGAAAATTCCCTTTGCATCCTGCCCCTATCGGGATTCGAGCCCGGTACCTCCCGATCCAAACGCCAAAGCTTTAACCACTGTGCCATTTGGTCGGTGAAAATAACAATAAAATTTAATATTTTCTATAGGAAAATTCCATATTTAGTTCGTAAAATGAATATGGTTTCGTAAGGATATTGTTCGTCTAATCTTCAATTATTAATAAAAACAGTATGGCGAGTGTAAGTTTTATCGAATAGAAAATTGTTCGATGTAAAAACAGTATCCCGCTATCACCCAGAATAACCCAATATTTCATATAGAAATCGCTTGTATGCGTTAAATACAATCGATATATAATAAATTCGAGGTTACGAGCCCCTTCGTGCAAATGCATAGCGAAGTATAATAATTCGCTAAGACGTTGTATTATATTTTGAATATAATTTCAAAGTATCTTCCATATTTTTGTATTTTTGTCACACTGTAGTCTGATGAGACGACCAAATTTTTTAATATAAAGAAATCAATGTTTCATTAGTGACGAAACTAAACCATCAAACATTTTGGTAACCTCACTTCGATGCAAAAACAAATGAGGGGTGACGAACCCAACATTTCGAATATAAAATATACATTTATACTTGCTAGTATAATTTAATTGGATGATCAAACATAACATTATTCACCAAACAGTTTAGCTTATTTGATTTCCGAAAAAGAAAATTATATCGAATATACTCTCGCTAAAATCTGTGCTTGGTTCCGATCTTTCCAGATATAGATCTTTTAATAATAGCGCTTTATCAAAAACGCAAATCAGATTTTTCTTACCTTCCCGACTGTCATATCAAATATATTACGATTGATAACCTCCGTAAAACTAATAAAATTAAAAAATTTAGGTTGCATCTCGAAATTATAAATCTGTATAAAAAGCTCAAGTCGTAATTACAACAATCTTAAATAAAAAGACTTCTGACCTTATACCGTATAACTAGCCCGAAACGTGAAACTAACCTTATTTAAACGAGCTTGTTTGTAATAATATAATTTTGAATATTATTACTCAAAATATTTGTTTTATTGAATTTGAAACCAGCAAGTTAATTAAATTAGTTACTTTCTATCCGCCAATTATATTATACATTTTTAAAACTCATACGAATAATATTTTGATTAATTGGTGTTTGGTGATTACACGAAAAGTTTTAAGTGGAGAAAGTTCATTCGATCATTTGCTTTAAACACCAAAAAATACAAAATAAGAAAAGACGTTATAGATGGCGTTCTACGTGAAGTTTTAACTATCGTTAATTAATTGTATATTTGCATTACTCAATAAACTTTTTATATAAATTACGGAAATCAATATTTAGTCAAATTAATCAAAATGTGAGAATGAAAATGATTATAGTAATTTATAACTAATAATTAAAACTTTATACACATTTTTCTAATTTATAGTTTTATCACAATCATAAAGTTATGTATACGTAACATAATATTAATTTTTTAATATTTATATACGAGTATGCAGGTAAGCAGACTTGTCTAAAAATATTCTTGTTACTCGACTAAGTTATATGACTTGGCAATAATATCAAAAGAATTATGCAATTTGTGAACTTTTGATATTTGAGTAGTAATTAAAATATGTTACAAACAAATTAAAGTTTGTTCATAGTACTCTTCTTAAAGTGGGAATTAGTGAGATGTTGAAGTTAAATATAAACATTAAGTATATGGCATCATGAGTAGGTGAAAGGTAAATATGTAAAGGGTGTTTTTTTAAGAGGTTGCCGATTTTTTTTTTGAATAAAACACATATAAAATTATGAAATGACCAAAATTTTTTTTTATTTGGTAGATAATTTTTTGGCATTTAACATTTAAACACAATTTCTGGCATATGGCTACCACGACTATTTTTCACAAATGTCATTCTGGAGGTCCAATTTTCCAGCACTTTTTCAAGCATTTGAGGGCGTATGTCAGCAATGACACGTTGAATATTGGTTTCCAAAGCGTCAATCGATTGAGGTTTATCCACATAAACCAATGACTTCACGTATCCCCACAAAAAGTAATCGAGTGGCGTCAAATCGCACGAACGCGGAGGCCAATTCACCGGACCATTTCTCGAAATAATGTTGTCGTTGAAAGTTTCTTTCAATAAGTCGATTGTTTCACGTGCTGTATGGCAAGTGGCACCATCTTGTTGAAACCACATTTCATTCATATCCATATCTTCAAGATTTGACAGCAAAAACTCATTTAACATGGTTCTGTATCGATTTCCATTCACGGTAACGCGTCGTCCTTCCTCATTTTTAAAGAAATATGGACCGATGATCCCACCAGCCCATAGACCGCACCAAACAGTTTGGCTTGGCATCCAAAAGAGTGAATGTAGACCGAAATTTGGTAATTACGTTCTTTATGGTGGTCTCTGACGGACGATTATGTGCACCATAAAATTCACGAAGTGCTCTATAAACATTTTTAATTGAACACTGATTTTGAAAATAAATTTCCACGATTTGAAAACGTTGTTCTGGAGTTAACCTATTCATAATGATTTGCCAAACAATACTGAGTAGAAATGCCACTTTGAGCTGTCAAAACAACTGTCATAAAATAAAACGACATCTATCGGAAAAACAAACCTCCTAAAAAACACCCGTTATATAAAAATGATGACATATTTGAAAAATTTCAATATAATTATTGCGGCACGAAAAGTAATTTTCCTGTTTATTGTTCAACAGGTTCCAAGAAAATGGTTCCTCCCAAAAAACGTGCGCACGCAATTTTGCCTCTCAGCGAAAAACTTTATCAGTAATAAAATAGTAACTAAGACTTTATTGAGTTTCGTAAGCATGGAATTAGTTGAAGCCATTGCTTTATAGATAGCATTCAGAATAAATGTGCGCCTTTCGTTTCAACATCCTAAGTTAAAAATCTTCTAAGTTATATCTACATATATTTGGAAAACATTGGAAAAGTTCCGCACAAACTCATTCCACCGCCAACAATTCTTAAGAGATTTTATCAGGAATACTTTGTATAAAACCTAACCAGGAAGGAGCAGACATCCATTGGATCACAAAATTATAACCCTAAATCATAGTAATGAATTTTTTGATAAAATATATAGGTTCCATTTCCTCCTCAATTCGAAAGGCCCTTTAATTAAAGTCATAGTTTTTAAACATAGTCATTCTGAAAAACAAAATCTGGATGACCTATTTGTATTCTGAATACGAGCGTCATATGACATTACGGCTTTACGGTGAACATGAATAATGTGCCGTTTAAGTCAGCTACGGGTAGGTCATATAGTATTAAGGTTCTTCTCGAATAATACTCATTTCATAGCTGGAGTGTGACACGACATATTTACAAGTATCAGTGCCTCGGAAGTACAGATGAGGAATTGGTCGACACCCGGCTTTTGTAATAAGAAATTTTTAAAGAAATCCGAAACGGAACGAGCGAACCGATCAAGCGAATGATTACTGGTGATGAAAAGTGGATAAGATACGACAACGTTATGCGAAAAAATCACGGAATAACGAGGTGGAGCTTTCCACACGGTATCAAAGCCAGGATTGACGCCAAGAAAGGTAATGCTGTGTGTTTGGTGGGACTGGAAAGGAATCGTGCATTATGAGGTACTGCCACCGGGCCAAACGATTGATTCTAATCTTTACTGTCAGCAACTAACGCGTTTAAGGTAAGCAATTCAGCAGAAAAAGCATTGTGTTTCATCATGATAACACTAGACCACACATATCATTGATGACCCTACAGAAACTGAGAGAGCTTGGCTGGGAAGTTTTGTTGCACCCACCATATAGTCATGACCTTGCACCATCGCACTACCATTTGTTCCGGTCCATACAGAACCATCTTAATGGTTTTACATGAAATTCAAAAGAGGCCTGCGAAAATGTGCTGTCTTGATTTTTCGCCTCTAAACTACAAAAGTTCTACAGTGATGGAATCATGGCTTTACCAGGAAAATGGCAACAGATCATCGATCAAAATGGCACATGTTTCATGTGCACATGGATAATTAACAATTAATTAATTAATAATTTTCTCGTCTCATTCAAGATTCATTTTAAAATTCCGTTTCCATAATCATTTTAGACGAAATCAGACAAAACAAAAGAGCCGACATGCCTCCCGGATTTCACCTAAAACGTTTGTTATATGACCGAAATTCCTTAGAAGTTTGACGACTTAAAAAATTCAAATTTACGGAATCCAAGCCCCACTCCAACTCCAATTAAATAAAGGCTTCAATATTCCAAATGAGAGATAAATTTTAAAACTTTGGGCGGGCGGACGGAGAAGGACAATTACTCTATCCTGGCCGGCTAGAAAAACCGGTATCATTACTTCGCTTTGGAAAACCACGAATATCGAACCAGCACTAATCGTTAACAAATTTACAATATAGGTATTAAATTAAAGGTGGCAGATTTTTACGAGCACGAAAACATTAAATTAAACTACAAAACGATTGCATCGTATCTAATAAATGATAATCGGACCTACGATTCAATTTCTATTGATGAGTACATGATGGTGCTTGCTATATAGGATATTTAGGATTTGTGCTTATAATAAGTAAATGTTCTAAAATATATCGTCTGGGTAATAAAATGCAAACACCATACATTGACAGATTACATGTCAATATGCAATTTTCCAATGCAAGCGCCTTCATAACCTCGACGGAATACATAAATGTGATGTATCTATGCCCGGTCGATGATATACTTCTGCTCGAAAGGAATGCTACCCTAACATCAGTAGTAGGAACACCTTAGTAACTTCAACCAAATTTATTGGTTGGTAGTATCTGTGATAGTTAAAGCGTTTAACTTTTAACAAACAACACTTACCAAAGCAGATACATATATAATTAATCTTCCAGCTCAAAATACCAGAAACCAGTAAAGTCATGACGTGGCAATCAAATGTGATGTGTATAATAATAAATTCTCAATCACTTGAGCTGTTCGATGTACCGCATGCAATAGGTGCAATAACAAGCCACACACAATCATTTAGATATTTTCCACCAGTGGCTAATGATAGACTTTGTATACTCTCGCTATTAACGAAGGTTCAAACCTATACTACTGTTCTAATGGTAAAACAAGCCAAAAAATCGAAAAAAAAGAATGATTTATGAGAAATGCGCTATTTACTATCAAAATTTACAAAATGACATCAAAAGCGTCACAGTTTTCTAACCTAGTCTTAAAATCAAACTACCTACCATTGTTTACAGATGCGATCGTCCTCTCACAACTACCTCAAAGCAATCGGGTGGCGGCGTGCTGATAGCAGTACATTCTAGACTCTTGATGAATACTCCAGTACCTTAGCCTCGTCGAGTGTCAAGGAAATTGGCACAAAAATCAAAATCAACCAAACAAATCTAATCATCTATATGCAGCATATATACCTCTGAATCAATTAGTGGTCATTATATGCAACCTGCATCGATGCGATTGATGAAGTTAATGACACTACAAACTTGTCAGATTTACTTTTGTGCTTGGTGATTTTATTCTTCCAAATATAATCTGAAATTTTGACCAGGAACTATTGTAATATAACTGTTGTATTTTACCATTCAATATAGACACAGAATACAAGCAGAAAGTACACCACCTAATTTTTGTATGGAAAGATTTTGACAATTTTTTTATCCTTGATTAGTATGGAAAAGGGTATAATATAGTGGTGAAAAAATTGTGTACTGAGCATTTTCACATTCAATAAGGGTCTACTTAGTAGTGCACCAATATTAAAATTTTATAGTATGGTATAGGTTCAGGGACATCTGCAGTGATTTGGACAAACTGCAGTGAAATCAACGCCAGTACTGCGGTGCGCAAGTAGAAACTCGACTCTGGAGTTGCTTGCATTAAAAATATACTTGAATGCATCGAAAACATCCGCTGTTTTGGATATATGTATCTTAGTCATTGCTGATTTTATGACATAAGTTTTAGTCATTTACAACCTGTCGTTCCGTGTGCATCAATTTTAAGAGATGGATGTTGACAAGCAACATTTACGTCATTGCATTCTATTCTGTTCTCAAATGAAAAAAATGCTGCTCAAGCTATGGAATTGATTAATTTGACTTTGAGTGAACATTTTGTGAGTCATTCAACAGTAAAAAACTAGTTTGCATGATTTTCGTAGAACTTAAAGTTTTAGTGGATGAAAATGCGCGTCAAACTCAAGAAGAGTTTGTAGAATAGTTAGAAGTTACTCACCAAGCAATATCATTTCGATTTCATGCAATAGGAAGAATACAGAAGGAAGGCAAATGGATTCCTCATAAACTGACCGAAGAAAACATAAACCGGATAATTTGCTTTCTCGGTACAAAACATAATTTTTTGCACAAAATCATTAAACATTCGGTTGATGAAAAGTGAATTTTGACCCAGGTCAGCCATCAACATCAGTTACAAAAATGAATATTCATGTCAAGAAAGTGTTACTGTGTGTCTTCGAGCTTCTGAAACCTGGTCAAACTATTACAGCTGAACGTTACCAGGCCGAATTGATCAAAGCTCTGGAGGAAAAAATACCATTCACGGGTACAACTACATACATTTTTTGTTAACTAACCAATTTTGTATACAGGTCGGGCACTTTACGTTAAAAAGTGAATACACGAGCATAAAAGTAAATTTTTAACTTGAATAAACAAAACATTGGAAAACTATCGTTTTGCGATTTAATATTTTGTGTGCAAAAGCGTACTTTTCATGTAGTCGCAGAATTTGTTTTTAGTTTTAACTATTGCGACAATTTTTTTAACATAAGTAAGTATTGTGTTTAATATGAGTGCACAGGATTGTATTCCTACGTGAGCTCGGTGGGCATCGGCCATCGATCGACTCGAGCAACAAAATACTACTTTGATCTTTAGTTAAACAAATAACTATTTCATAATTGCGAGTATGTCTACCCGCTGTTAAAAAATTAAAAATTGGTTGAACACTCGATTTTATTTTCACATGAATTATATTATTCCTTACATATTTTGGCACACATATTTTATCACGTTTTGCAAGGATCTCCGAAGTTATGGAAATGCAAAAGTATGAAGGTCAATCCGATTAATAAATCCACCTGGATGAAGAGATGCCGAATATTTGTGCAATAAAATTTGTTCTATCAAAATTCGTAAGTTCTTAAACAACAATAAGTTCTTAAACAATGCTGTTAATTTACAAACTTTTAATATTTCGCAAATGCCAAATATATACACTGCGGGTCACTTGATTAGGCGCACTAGCAAGTTTACTTTTAAATGTAAATTTTACTGTAATTTCTCGCGAAACCAAGAAAATATTTTTATTGAGAAGGGAGAGAAATCACTACTCAATAAATTCATAATCGATAATTATTCCGAGAAAGCAAAATAATTTGGCTTTCAATTTTTTTAAGATATGTTTAAATTTAATGTTATCTTTTCTCGGTTTATTTGATTAAACGCAATTTAAAAATATAATGGAAACACAGTCATTTATATTTTAATTTTTATATTTTTTTATTAAGAAATCCTTTAGTCATTCTAGCTATTTTTAGTTGTGTACCACCCACATTCTATAAAATTATTTCAAAGATCCTACCCTTGAGAGAATCATATAAAGATTTTAAGTAGTCAAACGAAATCCTGCTCAGGCAGCTTCAATTCTTGCAATCAGCTCTTCGTTGGATTCGTAATGTTTGCCACCTTCATAAACTTTGCGAGTGAGCTAGCCCAAAACGGTTTCGATGATATTTTAATCAGGGGAATAAGGTGGCCCACAACTTTACAGCACGGGCATTATGTATGGGCACATTATCCTGTTGGAAAATCCACAGAAGGATCAAATAGCTCCTGCATTTCAGGAAAAACTGATTGCAGCATATCCTTATATGAATTTTCAATAATTTTATTGGAAACAAAACTCAAGTTAATAGCGCCCCAATATGAAGTTGCACCCCATACCTATAGTTCTCCTATTCTGGCATGATGGCGAGTCAAAATTGTTCTTCTTTGCGAATGTCATGAAAATAATAATTATTAGGTCCATTTGCGGGTGCACATCCCAAGTCATGTTGGCGAATTCCAATCTTTGTTATAGTGGTGTTTTTTTTAAATTTTTGTATTTTAAAAATGATTTTGTTGATGGAAAGGGCTGAATTGGACCCTAGCCTATGAATTTTTTGTGTGTCTTGCGGCGTCAGAACTGTCGCCGACCTTCCTCTTCCTTGGTAGTTGCTTCCATATGATGCGTTGTCTTAAATAATTTCGCACAGCATGCTCACCAAGTGGTAGACATCGATTTTTGCCTCTTCTGCTCTATTTAAAATATTTTTTCTACCCATTTTAATTCTTGATCAACTACTGAAAACTTATTTTGAAAATCTTGGAAAACAATTAGCAACTTACACCGTTATTTACTCACAAGTACTTAAATTTCACTATGCGTCTATTCAAGTGAACTGATAAAATGCGTTTAATATAAACTATATTCCAAAAAAACAAAGACAAGTGCAGTCAGTTTAAACTTTTATTCATTACTGTTTTATACTGAATACTGAGAGAAATTACTCTCTCTTCAATAAAAATATATTATTTTTTCCGCGAGAAATTACATTAAAATTTATATTTAAATTGCTAGTTTGTCTAATCAAGTGAAATGTAGTGTACTTTTCACAATATTTGCAAACAATCGAAAAGATCCTATGAAAGCTACTTACGGTGGACCGATTTGAACCAAAAATCACTGACATCTTTAAATTTATGAGAAAATAGCGAGTTCGAAAAGGAGAGGAGGACTGAAAGATAAAATACGTCAAGAATTTCGTATTTTAATCACAATAAAAATTTTCATAATTACTATACTTTATTATACTATGTAAAAGAAAGCAAAAACGTTAATTTATAAATTTGTACAAAAGGTAAATTTTTGAACTGTTAAGTTACATTACTGTATTAAAGTAACTATATAAGATATTGACATTATGTTTGGTGATAAAGATAAGATGTAAAATAACTTTAAAGTGAATTTGTAAATGTTGTTAATTTATATTTATTTATATTAAGTAGAATACAATTTTTTGCTTATTTTTTCAGTAAAAAATTTAAAATGCGTTACATTTGGAAACCGTTATTCATATTTTCTTATGTAAATTGCCCATTATTTTATTCGTGATATTGCAACGGAAATACAGGGTGGCTGAGACCAAGTGTTACCAAATGAAAACGCTGTAATTTTTTTAATTTTGATTATTTTTTATTGAATTTTCGTGGAATATGTTGAAAACATATTACATTTTATGAAAAACATCTTACTGCTCGATATGACTTCCTTTGGCTCTGATTATTTGATTCAGTCTTCCATAGAAAGCATTGCATGCTGACCGAACGTGAGCTTGCGGAGTTTTATTCCATTCTCGAACAAGAGCTGACTTCAATGCATCAACACTTTCGTATTTTTTAGTGGACACCTTACTCTCCAAAATGGACCATATGGAGAAATCCATGGAATTCAAGTCTAGTGAATATGGTGGTCATTCTTTCGACGAAATCAGCCGCGGAACGCAATTTTGTAAAAATTTCTGTGTCGCTCGAGCTTTGTGTGACGGTGCCGAGCCCTGTAGGAATGTCCAACGGTTCGTACCAAAGTGTTTACGTGCCCAAGGTAGCAAAGCATCGTTCAGGATCTTTTGGCGGTACATCTCTTGGTTTACCTTGACTCTATGTTCGATGAAAACCAGAGGAGTGCGCCCATCTGCAGTCACTGCAGCCCAAACCATAACATAAGCTGGTGATTGCTTGCGCATGGCAACTCTTGTATCCAAATTATCGTTGGACTTGTGCTCTAACCAAACACGATCATTTTGTTTATTCACATACTGTTGAATGGTGAAAATTTTCTCATCAGAAAAGACAATTTTCGGAACCTCATCACGTTCGGCCAAGACCTTCAATGCTCGTGTTCTTTCAAGCCTAACTTTTTTTTGTGCCTCCATAAGATCTTCAACTTTTTGTATCTTGTAGGGCTTCAAATGTAGTTCATTTTTCAATATGGTTTGAATGCTGTATCGTGAAACATGTAGACGTGCGGCTAATTGATTGGCACTTTGACGAGGATTTCGTTGGATTCGTTTCTTCACATTTCGTATCATTTCTTTTGATGTTGCTGTCTTTTTAGGACTGCTTCTGTTGCGTTTAGCGATGCTACCAGTTTCGTTGTATCGAGTTATGGTTCGATACACAAACATTTTATTCACATTCAAATGCTAGAGCTGACGAACTATTGCTGTTTGAGAATTTCCACCCAAATACAGTGCAATTACACTATTACGTTTGAATTCCATTACAATTTTTTTATGAAGATATTAATTTAGAACAATTATTTGTTGACCACAGGTAAACAACTAACCAAACTTCGAAAATGACAACTACACAAATGACAGCAGAGTGAAGTCAGTAACATTTGGTCTCAGCCACCCTGTATATAAAGGCAAATATTTTATTTCCAGTTTAATAAAACTACTTTTAATAAATAAAATTGATCAATACTTCTTCTTTCCTTATTTGGTGCACTGTGCTAACAACATATTGCAAATTTTTTTATGTGACATATCCATATGTTTTTTCTAAACTCAATTATTTACTAGTGTTTAATAATGAGAATATAGTGAAACTGGTTTGCTACGATATAATTTAGATTTAAAATTTAGAGGTAGGATTATAAAACACGGCAGAAATATTATACTTATAGCATTTAGAAGACAACTACAAGAAATAAACTTGCCAGATTGTTTTGCTGTAGAACTAAATATTAGATATTTTTGACTGCTCATAAGGTCCAAGTCCAATGTTACTCGCTTGAAAAAATTCTACGTGCATTTTTTAATTCAAAAATCTTGTGTTATATTAGGCATTTTGCCCGTTTGGTATTTCCATCATTTCTTAGTTTATTGTATCCTAATTGTCTTTTCGATTGCTTGAGAGTGTTAGAGTGTTTCCTAATTTAAGACTTGTTATAACAATCAAACTTGTTATATACTATTTCTACTAAGAATAATCTATGGAGTATATTCTAATTAGCAAAAGGAACAGCAGACACTGTTATTTTATTAAAAAAGTAAATAAAACACATTTTTGCAAGATACCTTTTATTATTATAAACCGTTATCTGTATATAATTTAAAAGTACAAGTTTGACTGGCATCAAAACCACCATTGTCCGTCCAGAACAAGTCAAAGTTTGTATTTTGAAGAAAGAATAATAGATAGGCTTAGTGAACGATGTTATTAAAAAAAATAACAACGTCGTTTTTACAATTTACAAAAAATATCTCTGCGTGATATTGGCATACGCAAATATTCAGCCCATACTCAACCAGAATTTAATTTAAATTTTTACTACGCTAAATAAAATAAAGTAGACCATACAAGTAATTTCTTGTCACTACACTCACTATCTGGATAACAAAACCGCTATGAATAAAACAGTTTGAGGCACAAACTTGAGCCTAATATCGTTATTTAGTAGTCGTTCGTAATCTCATGTGCTGAAGTTTGAAGTTTTAAAGATGGAATTTATTCGAATTTTTTGACCACAACTTCTAGGTCTATCTTTAGAAGCAAATTGGTATAATTTCTTTCTTGACTTTTGGGTAATACCAATAAAACCATCTCCTTGTTATTCTCATACACGACAAAGAGTGTTCGGACTTAAGAGTTATTTAGCAAATTAAAAATTATATATTGAACGTGATTTCGGTAGCACGAACATTCTGAAATGACAATTCAGAGAAACAACAATTTTGAGAAAACGACTAAGGAAAGGGGAATTCATGTACTAAAAATATTATTTTGTCCTTGTTGTGATTTCTCGATTCAGTTGTGAGTTATAGCGTGCCAATGTTGGAAGTAAATAAAGAAAAAATTTGCCAAATTTTACAATTTTACTTCGATAAAGGCGAAAACGCAAGTCAGGCGGCTGAAATTGTGAATGATGTCTATGGTCCCGATACTGTCACAGCTAATCACGCACATTTTGGTTTCGTCGATTCCGTTCCGGTAATTTTGATATCAAAGATGCACTACGCACTGGAAGGTCTATCGTCGAAAATGTCAATATAACAATAAAATATTCCGTTATATCTGCAATCCTCTGTGAACAGAAATTCACATGATCAAACATTGTCGTTGTCGTATATCGCGCAGTCAAATTCATTGGATAGCAAATGGTTTGTATGTGACTTTTATCCCCATCGTATAGTAATGACCTTTAGAATGTGTTTTATTGATGGCCTTATCAAGTAAACAACATATTCCATTATATCTGCAAACCTCTGTGAACCGACATACACATGGATGTTTGACCATGTGTATCTCTGTTGGCCGTTTTCAACTAATAGGTATTTTTTATGTATACACTTTACGTATACCGGATACTCATAAGCTTATTTGTATTGATTTTAGAATAAATCATTCCGAGACGATCGGAAGTCTAAAACTGCAACTGATTGATTCCGATTTTTTTTAACTTTGAGTGATATAGTATGGTTGGGCAATTAGTACAATAAATCTTTCTTAATTCTACAGTTATTTTACAGTCTAGAATAGTCAAGTTGAACGTATCTAAACATTTCATAAAATGAAAAGTGTAGTTCAATATTCTATGAATATCCAATAATGTTTTGTCTCATTAAAAAAATTAAATTCGTTAAAATAATTTTAATTATAATTATTTACATTCCAATATGAATTGTCTGTTACTTTTAATTAACTTTTCGCGGAAAGATTTTTTCTCAGAGTTGATGCTTTGCTTTCTCTGAATTATCCTTTTCTGTAAAATGAGTTGACTAATAATCGTCGTTTCCTCGGAATTGCGTTTTATCGAAATTATGCTTCCTCTGTCGTTTTCTCTGAATTATCTTGGAACCGTGATATGTACCAGATATTTTTTCTTTTACCTTACTCTGTCTAAAATACTGTGGGCAAAAACTAGTAAGACTTTGTTCATAATTTTAAAATTCTTTATTTATTTCTCCAAATCTATTTCGTCCCCATCAAAGTAATCCCCCCGGCCTCAATACACTTGTGCCACCGTTTTTTTCCAATCCTCGAAACAGTCGTTAAAGTCAATTTCCGGAATAGGCTCCAATGCGCGTAGCGATTCACGTTTAATGTCCTCAATTGACTCAAAACGGTTTCCCCGGAGCGGTCGTTTGAGTTTGCTGAACAACCAGAAGTCACACGGAGCTAAATCATGCGAATACGGTGGTTGCGGAACGATATGGGTGGAATTTTTGGCGAAAAAAATCACGTAAAACCAATGCAGTATGAGAAGGTGCATTATCATGGTGCAAAACCCAAGAGTTGTCGACCCATAATTCCGGCCTCTTTTTACGAATAGATTCCTTGTTGACAGTTTGGCCGGTCGGAAGGAATTCGGAGTGCACCACACCTCGATAATCGAAGAAAACTGTCAACATCACCTTGATTTTTGACTTGCTTTGACGTGGTTTTTTCGGCTTCGGCTTGGCACGATATTCGGCCGATTAATCGTCTGTTTCCAGGTCGTAAGCATAGATCCAAGACTCATCGCCAGTTATAATACGTTTCATGACATCCTGGTGGTCGGAAAGCATTGTTTCACAGACGTCAACGCGACGCTGTTTTTCCAAAAAATTGAGTGATTTTGGAACCAATCGTGTTTTCACTTTTTATAGGCTCAAATGATCTTTCAAAATGGTTTTCACCATTACTGACTGTTAATCGTCGATTCTCGAGCACCAATTCTTGGATTTTATTAACGTGTTGATCATCAGTTGATGTTGATGGCCGTCCTAGACGTGGTTCGTCGTCAACACGTTCTCGACCCTCTTTGAACAATTTGTACCAATCAAAAACACTTGCTCGCGACGTACAATTATCACTGAAGGCCTTTTGCAACATTTTGAACGTTTCGGTACCACAAAATTGATTCCGCACACAAAATTTAATGGAACTTCTTTCTTGAATAATTTCACTCATTGTAAAAATCGTATACTAGCGTATAGACAAGCGTATACTAAACACTAATGATTATTTTGATGTGACATTTGGCACAGATGTCACGGACAGTCATACCAACATAGAAAAAAAAATATTTCGACGAATGGTTTTCCGCGCGAAATTTAAATTAAAAAGTCTTACTACTTTTTGCCCACAGTAGTATATCTAAATTGAAATGGGGCTTTGATTCTGATAATATACTTGCCTATGAGCTTAAAGAGTTTACGATTTTATGTAAGCCACTTCTCTGGCAACTACCAACTGCCAACCAAAAACAGCCTACCACCTCTCAACAGTGTATTGAAATGCATTGTGATCTTGATTTGCTGTATTTTAAATAAGTGCAAAAATTCGAGTTTCTTCAGAAGAAGATGCCTATTTCGAATCCTTATCATATTGTCTTCGTCATCTCAATCATCTTAGAACGTGTAATAAAATTTTAAATTTGGTCACCTTGGGCCATCAAATTTTAATGAATTTAATTTGGACTAACTAAACACGTATTGAACAACCAAATTAAAAGTAATTTATAAATTAATGGATATTTTAATCTTACATAATTACTCCATCTTACTACTGAATTTTTACTTCTTTGTTTATCAAATGTCTTCGAAGTTGAGGGATTAATAATTAGTGTTTTGTTTTCATTCCGGTATTCTGTATGACGGAGTGGGATGGAAGTTCATTTTTGATATCCACTGAGTTACCGGGAATTGAGAAATTTATTCAAAAAAATCTGCACACAATTATTAAAGTAAATTTAAATTTATGCAGTTTTATAGTAACTTCATCCGTTTGAGAAATAGGATATTTAGTCAAAAAAAATAAAAATAATAATTATTTGTATTTGAAAATTCAATTTTCCCCGAAAAACTGCGCTGATATTTTCGTAATTTTCCTTTCGTTTACGTAGTAAACTAAAATATGGTAATCATAAAAATTTTCGGCCTCGAAATTTTACGAGATTTAGCATTCGCTATATATCGCCGAAGAAAAAAAAACTCGTTCCAAAAGCTTACCGGCCGATATTTGCTTTTTCGGTTGCTTCAGACGGCTTTCATCGGCCGCTGTTCACTCAGCTGACTGACGTTTTGATTCCGAATTGTAGTGATAGATCCAAGTTTCATCCATTTTGATACAAAAAATCCTGTTTATTATGGTTATATAGCTCCAACTACCGCTCTGAAGCATTGACGTGTTGCTGCCTTTGGTCTAATGTAAGTAAATGCCGCACCCACTTTGAACACAGCTTAAAAAGTGTCTACATTGCCTTCTGACGTCTTTAAGTTGTCAGCTATCTCTTTCGAATCACAACTTCACTTTACGGTCTTTCAAAACGATTTTTTAAACTATTTTTATCTTTTCTGGAATAACTGCCGAATTCGAACGACCACATTTAAACGCAGCAGATCAACGTTCGACGGTTGCTTTCGACGAATCGAAGTCCCTATAACACTAATCAAGCCATTGCTTTGCTAAAACAGAAATTTTTTCCCATAAGAAAACACACGGAGTAGCGTTACTAACACAGCTGTAACTTATAAACTAATGGTCGAGTCATACAGTTTTGACACATCGTTTGTACGATGGATGATCCTTTCCACAAATCAAATTAATTTTCTATGCGTCAGGCTCGAGACTTATTGAGTGACGTAATAATTAATTATTATTAAAGATCAATTTTTATTAAAGGTTTTTTTCCAATGTTGGCTTACACTTGACGAATAGGCGAGTGCACTAACTAAACCTAAAATTCAATCAAGTAAGGAGTATCAAAACAAAACTATTCTTATTTAAACTTTAAATTCGGTTTAAAAACTATAAAATATTGACCAATTTCTTAAACAAAATCATGAAATTCCAAGCAATGCCGGATATTCTAGTTAGTAATAATATATAAATAAATTTAGCGAGAAACCCCAATAACTGTGGCTTGAGATCACATGAAAAACGAACCTATAATTTACGCTAGTTAAAAACATCCAGTCGTAACTTTTTAGTCACCACCGAGAATCGAACTCGGGAACCGCAAATTACAGAGCACGTCACTACCTACTAGTCAGCTACCAAGGCAAACTGCTTTTGCATGCTTGTAATCCTGGCGTTCGCTGAACTAACATCAAATTAATTGTTCATTTGCTTTAATATACAATAAAAAAAAATTCAATTTTACATGTTTCAATTATTTAAACGCCACAGAAAGCATGTTAATTTGAGCACCTGCATCTAATTGAAACTAATTCACACCAAGACATGGTTTCAATTTGATTTTCAAATTTTCAAACTATCTACATATATACGTAGGTATGTATTTTTCGCAAACTTTAGTATAAATTTGCTTATTCATTTGATCACATGCTGAAGCAAAATGATTTGACTATGATGAGCACATGTTAAAATAAAAAATACTCACTTCGTTAAATTATTAATTTTTTAACAAACACCGACGTGCACTTTTTTCTACAAAGATGTCTCCAGCGACCGACCTCAAAACTAATGTTTATGTTTTTGCACTCATACATAGCTCCAATGTCATTACACAGTGTTTGCGTGATCATATGGTCGATGTATAAGTATTTTGTACTAAGTTCAGATGTCAATTATATTGAGAACGATTTGAGAGTTATGGCAAAGCGAATATATACGAAGAAACTTTGGTACAGTCGAGGGACTGAAATATAAAATACATCTAGAATTTCGTTCGAATTTTCGGTACAAACTATTTAATTTTTTTATAAATTGTGGTTAAAGCGATAGCTTTAGCTTTGAAATTCTCTCAAACAAATCAGAGAGTTCTGTACTATTATGTTCATCCCAAGCTCGCAAAGTCTCAACTGCCTTATGGAGGTGGGGATGGGGTAAAAAAAACGCTATAATGAAGCCACGAAATTTAGCCAGGCGAGATTGATTAAATTGAATAATATGACGAGATTTTTGAGCAAACTTTCTTTCCAAAAATAAATGTAAATGTAAATACTTGTATCACCAGTCAGGAAAATCCACTCCATCTCTCTCTCACTCTGTTGGATTTTCAACCAAAACAAACTACGAGTAAAATATCGTTTATCGAAAAATGTGTCATTTTATAACCTAGAAACTGTAGTCAAACAAAAAATATAAGTTCATAAGTTATAGTCTCCATGTCTACTTATATTCCATTTTTTCAATGCATAAAAAGAAATGTTAATAAAAATAAATTTCATAACTACAACAACAATTAAGATTCATAAATCCAGTATTTCTTGATAAATAGAATCAAATGGGTATCCAAATCAAGTTATTACGTCTTATCTAACTGCGAACCGTTAAACTTACAATAATGTATTATACCACAAGAAAAGGTTTACAAAAAAGCTAACCAAAGAATTTCTTCTCATAATTATTCTTCATTTTTATTTTCCAATTTTTCTTATCTGTGTACTTCTTTGTATTACGCATTCGTCTCGAACATATTATACGTATCACAAACAAAAAGAAAATATAAATCGTTTATTGTTGTATTTAAACGAGCGTAAACTAAAAACGTTAATGTAATTGGTGTAACTAACGTTAATTATTTAAAACATGTTGATTTAAATATAGTTTTACTAACAATATTATTGGCGTATTTTTATAATTGTGTTTTACAGTTAATAAATTGCGTCAAACAACTAAACTGGGTTTTATACTTTTTGTGTATCATTTGCGTTACCTATATATGGTACATATCTACATACAACATACAATTTTCGATATGTTTATAAACATACAGGACTCCACTTTATCCTGTCTTAATGTTATTTGATTTTTATACGTTAAACTCTGGACTGTGAATGACCAAGAAATATTTAATGTGAATTAATAAATATTTTGTTCTAAAGCAGATCTAAATCTGTCATCAGTTTAGTGTTATGTTTGACGTGTGTAGACAAAAGTTACAGGTACGGTTACGTTCGTAATAAATGGAAATATTCTAGAGTGAGATTTCAAAAGGTTTCAAAAAGTTCTATTAATCCGAATATTAATTGTGAAACAGGCTCGTTTTATTATGTTTAAATCACATAATAGAAATCCCGCGAAAAATAAATAAAAAATATACGTATGGGCTCATAAAATAACGAAAAGATGCGCATCCCCAAATTTAAAATGAAATTATCTCGCTTCTCATAAAATGTTCTGATATATTTTTTGTCGAGTTGGACGCATATTCAAATGAAAATTACATTAGAAATACACATACATTCAGAACTGAACAACTTATACGTTCAACAACTCACTACTCCTTAATATTGAACAAAACTTTCACATGAATATCATTGACGTGTGAAGTTAGCACACTCAAATGCGAAATTTAAGACGTGAATTAAGTCATTGTTTTATCCAAATTTTGGCCACCCATTCAAAAATTTTCCCATGCCTCAAAAGCGCTGAAAATGAGTTTGATTTGAGCCAGTACCGATAAAACGTCAATCTCTATAACCCGTAAAAGAAATGTGTGAAATTTAAGACAGCACTCTCAAAAACGAATTTAGAGAAGTAAGCTTTGCTGCTAAACATAGAAATGTTCTACACAGCACTCTCAAATGTAAATTTAAATACATTAGTTTTGTTTTAAAATTATTAATATTATATGGATGCATTTTGCCCACCAAATAACTGATTTTGCCCTCCCTATCTATGTACGGAATAATAAATTTCTTGAGTTTAACAAAAAACTATAACTCGTTTATTTAAATAGTGTTCGTAAAACGCTATTTAAATAAATGAGTTATGTTTTATAATTGACGCAACATTTTTTAAAAGATCTGTCTACTTCAAACCGGAGAGCGAATTTCTATAATTTAGAATCTTCGCTTAACCATATTGATGGAGTCTCTATTCTTACAATCGTTAACAACATCAATAATTGTCCATGGGCACTCGATCGACTAGTTAGTAAGAAATTTGTTAGCTTAGAACCTAAAATATTTTTTCAAGTTGTACCGCAGAACACACCCAAATTTGCGGAGACGAAAAGTGCATAGCTAATTTGTATATGGTGTTTTACCGTGCAATCGCCAAAATCTGTTTTGTAAAATGGACTTATTAGAAACGTTTTGTTAACTCCTAGCCAATCGAAATCTGTCTGTTAATATTAGATTTACAAACCACGACAAGTATGTTACATAATCAATATCGTATAGTTCGTATCCCAACAGAGAAATGCTTGCAAAGTGCAGTTGATGTATTGCAATTGTGTGAGTAAGTGAAAGAGGGATATTTTGTGAATGAAAACCTTTAAAGGTCTATTGGGGCTGCGTGGTTTAATAATCCAAAATTATATTTGAAAACCAAGCCATCGTTGGAGTACTTAATCGTTTTGTAATAAACTACATCAGTCACCGCAAAGTATTTAAGTAACCATTATTATCAATGTATGTGATTAAGTTTGAATGATCACAATAAACTCAAATGTTAACCAAAAACCGGCTAGAAAATAACTGTCTTAAAGCATAATCGTATTGACCAAATTACGATGCAGAACGAAATAGAGAAAAAAATAGAAATCTAGTCGATTAAGATATGCAAAATTCAGCAACATTCTCAACTCACTTTTCTCCCATCGTACAATTCAAATTCGGTCGCCACCATCTATACTGGAGTAATACCTGAGTTACTCCCAAAATTTGAGCAGCCAAGTAACAAAAAGTTGCTTTAAGGTAGCCATTAACCGGTGTTTTCGTTACTCAGTATTACTCAATAGTAATTTCTCTGTTCCTAAAATATACGTTTGTCGTAAGTCAAAACTGTATTTAATGATACATAAAACTTGTCCGTAAAAATTTTCCTATTAACCCTACCTAATACAATAACTTGACGTCTATTGATTTACATAAATTGATATAAATTGTAAATTTACTTAAGAACTGTTAAGAAAGCTGAACACATTCCAATAAAATGCCATTATTGTAACTTTATGTATTTACATTTCCATATACCTCAATATAATTTTTTTATATGAAATACCTTTGTTTAAACTAGCCACAATGTATTCTCGCTTCAACGAACGACCGAGAATTACAGAAAAAAATTCAAAATAAACTTATCTAAATTCTATATCTCAATGCTCGTAACAAAGTCGTTTAGAACGGGATTAAATTAAATTTATGTCACCTAATTTACATATTGAAAATAATCTTAAAACACAACAGAATAATTACTATTTTCACCGTAGGTTTTGTGGCAATCGGTAATTAGGTTAACCTTTTTTAACAGTATTCATCTGATGTATTCGTTACGATTCACTCGAGGTGGCTAATACCTATTATCTTAATCATGCATACGCGGGTATGGTTTAAAGTGTGATATTGTAATGTTGTAACATGTAACATTAACGTTAAATAGTTAAATTAAAAGCATTGCGCTAAAATTAAAATAAATAGATAACTGCTCTTAAATAGGTACGAGTACGTGGTCGCAAAGTAAAATATACGAATAAAAACTAAAGAGAGTCGAAAGTTTGATTCGTATTAATGAGATTCTGCAAACTTTAATTACTGAGTCTCAGGCTGATGAGTGACTATCAAAATATGTTTTGTTGGGCCTCTATACTCAAACGAAAATCACAATAACTTAATTTTTGTTTAGCCACTCAAACGTCGAAATCGCCAATCTGCCGAAACTCTTGGTAATCTCATATAGATATAATAAAAATATCTGTTTATCACCTAGGAAGTCCTTATATATTTAGAAATGTTTTGGCTCTTAGAATTATAAAAAAATGTCGAACTTTTTTGGATTTTCATAAGCCGTGTTTTCCAAATGATTATCTGAAATCCTTCCTATTTTTCTAGTAAATCTTACCAGTTCTTTTGAATTTAAAATTATGTTCGAATATCGAAAAAGGTAATTAAATAAATGGTTTAATCTTTAAAACTTACCATATTCAGTAGCAAGAGACGCAAAGTAAGTGAACATCCCATGTACTAATAAAAACAAGCTTTACCTTGTTATCCTATATTTACTATTGGTAATTACGGGCACTCCAAATATTTCTATAATTCCATTATATATTACATTATCCTATGGTACTGAGTTTCTACTAATTATAATTTTTGTTTGTCAACAGGTTGTGTCTTTTATGCGAGAAATGGTTATGATTCAGAAACTGATGCTGTGCGATTCATACGCGTTCGAGAAGATCTACCGATTGGCGGAGAAGTATTAAATGTCAAAGCATTTCCAAGGTGATACCAATAAATAAGTTTGTTATTGATATTAAACTACCCAATTAATTATTATATCTTTTACAGAAATTCCGTAAGGCTGACCGGATTTGATAGATCGATGGACCATACATACTTTCGAATACACGAATTAAATTCAACTACAGTACAAATAATTTTAAACAAATCTCTCGAGGATTTAGTTGACCGTGATACGCCTCAAAATTTATTAAAATTTAAGATTCAATGTAACATGGTAGTTGGCCGAGTAGAGGAATCCTCTTACTTAACGGTAACTGTTTATGTTGAAGATATTAATGATCACTATCCGAAATTTATGGGATTGCCATATACGGTCTATGTCGATGAATCAACTCCAATTGGTTCAACAGTTTACACGGGAATATCTGCATTCGACCGGGACAAACCAAATACACCAAACTCGGATGTCCAGTTTACGTTAGGATCTCAAGAATATTCAGGTGGACCCTATTTTGCGATCGAAAGTCCACATAGACCATCATTAATTTTGAAGCGTAAACTTGACTACGACGAAGGCTTTAGAAAATTTACCATTAGTATAATAGCATCCGATCGAGGTACTCCACAAAAATCAACTAATACAACTATAAATGTTATAGTGGTAGATTCAGATGATTTACCGCCCACATTTTCGGAAGGTGTCTATCGTACCAAAATAAAGGAGTTTTCGCCTTTAACCGGAAAACAAATTCGAGTACCTTTACATTTCGATCCACAAATTTCAGCGAAAGATCAAGATTCCCTGAACGCGACTTTAGTGTACGAAATAATTTCGGGCAATGAAAGGCAAATATTTTGGGTGAATGCAAACAGCGGGACAATATTTTTAGAAAAAGAAGTTGATTTGGAGGAAGAAACACTTCCGGGAAATACATTCGTTTTACAATTGGAGGCGCGGCAATTTGATAGTCCTCTGAAACGTGCTCTAGCCAGAATAGAAATTGAAGTTCTTGATTTAAACGATAATGCCCCAGAGTTCGAGGTTGATTTATATAATATTTCAATTGTTGAAAATCTCCCAAGTGGATTTTCAGTACTACAAGTTAATGCTATTGATCGGGATCAAGGAGAAAATGCAGAATTTACTTATCAATTAGCAGACGAGAAACCAACCGGAGCATTTCTTATCGACCCTAGATCTGGTTGGCTGACCGTTCGAGATCAAACATTGTTAGACCGGGAAGCACGACAATCTGTAAAAATGACCGTAAAAGCTGTAGAGAAAGTAGAACCATTTCTACCTCGAGACGATGATACTGGACAAGTAGAAGTTGAAATAACTTTGCTTGATGCTAATGACAACACACCCGAGTTTGAAATGGGAAATTTATACGAATTTAAAGTAAATATTAATGCTGATCTTGGCCATGTTGTTGGGTTTATCAAGGCTAATGACCCAGATGAAGGTAGAAATGGTAAAATAGAGTATGAGTTACAAAGACCCAGAACAAATGGTGTTATTCCTTTTAAACTAGAATCCAAAACTGGTGCACTCACTGTTTCTGGGCCATTGAATTTTGGCAGAATTGCATTATTTGTTCAAGCTAGCGATCAACCGACCAATCCGTCTGAAAGACGATTTTCACTAGCAGTTGTGACAATAGAAATAGTACGAAATAAAGCTGATTTAGTTTTAGATTTTATTGGAGCGCCGTATGAATTCTGGGTGGGATCGGATGTTGGTGTTGGTACTTCCGTTGGTCAAATTCGAACAACCATTGATTACGATGCAGAAGGCACTGTAATGTATGACCTTCTTCATTCGTATCCAGAAGGCGTTCCTTTTGCCGTAGAAGAACGTTCAGGAACAGTCACGGTTATTCGTCCACTTGAGGATTTCAATAGAAAACGGTATGAGTTTGAGGCAGTTGCATCACATGAAGCTTTTGCCAACCGGCATAGGTCTGAAAAAAATTTTGGTCAATTAATACGACGATCGTCTAAATCTCAAAAACAAATCACCCATAGTGGTGAAATTATTGAAATACAAGAAGGAGCTGTAAAGGATATTAATAACATGCTGATAACAAATGTAACAATTCATATAGTAAATAGGGATGATGACAGAGGCATTATTATGCGTGGCACCGGTGGCGATCCAATTGAATTTCACGTTAAAGAAAATGTGGTTGGAGCACTTATTGGTCAACTCTTATACACAAATAAAACAAGCGAGATTAAAAAAGAATTAAACAAGGAGATTGTAGAGGTTGTAACAAATAACTCAACAGGAAAACGAAATGGCCGCACAATGAGTTCAACAAAGTTCAATCGAAATATGATGAAGTTTAATGAAATCCCGAAGCAACAATCGAAAAGAAGGCATCGTGATGCTAACTCTGAAACCTCATTTTACGTAGCTGTAACACCCTCTGTTATAATTGATGATTTAATGGAAATCTTACCAACACCAAGGCCTAGCTCAAACCGAAAAATAGAAGAATATGAAACACACTCTACACGTTTTTATGAGAAAAAAGAAGAGAAAGACGAATTAAATCACGCGAACCCACCAAAAATTTACGAGAACTACACGACTCAAAAGTTGAAAAATCATAAGCGTTTAAAAAGATCACCAGGTGTTTACACACGCCGCTCAAATGAAAGTTATACCCCTTCCAGCACAATTCGAAATGGTGTTCGTCAATATATAACTACTCTGGAACCATTTGTTCCGACAGTTCGATCAACCAATACATTTACTCGAAGCCATTCTTCGCCAAATCCCACTACTCCGACTGTGCCAATTTCCATCAAAAATTTGAATCTTCAACCTGAACCGTTAAAATATGCCAATGAATCGATTGCAGTTAATAGCAAAGTGGATTCTGAAGCACATCGTGGTTTAAGATTTTTAATTGCTAATCAGCAAGATGTGACGGATATGATTACAATAACAAACGACGGAGTGCTAAAGACAGTGAAGGGTTTAGATCGGGAAATGAGAGACATTTATCGTTTAACCATAATTGCAGAGTATTCAAAAGGTTACATAAGTGGTGCTGGAATCTATCAAGTAACAATTTTTGTCGACGATGAGAATGACAATGCACCGATTTTTAATTACAATTCATACACGGGTATAATCACCGAAAATTGTGCTGTTGGTACTAATGTTTTGCTCAATCAACCAATAATCGTCAAGGATTTGGATTACGGTGAAAATGCCGAATTTTCCGTGCAACTGTTTGGGGAAGGTAGCAATTTATTTACGCTTGAACTAATCAATGGTACGGAAAATTTCAATCAATCTATTATTGATCATAATATTGAAAAAAGTTTTGCCAATTTACAAATCATGTTTTTGGAATCGCTCAATTCACTAGAAGCAACCATTCCAAACTATGTCCTAAAATACATTGGCCCGGAAAAATTAGACCGAGAGCGAGAAACATTATATAATTTAAAACTAGTAGCGAAGGATAAAGGTGGCTTAAAAACTGAAGCCAAACTAGGTATATTTATTGCGGATGTAAACGATAATAGACCTGAAATTGATAAAATTGCTATTTTCAAAAATTCGGGCGTGGAAATTTTAGAAAATTCTCATGATATCGAAATCTACTACGTTGATCAAATTGGAGATAATGAGCAAGAAAAATTATTGGTCAAAACGAATTTGCAATATGAAACATCTACTCCAACTGGATTTGGTTTCCATAAAGATCGGTTAAAAGAAGCAATGGATCGATTGAGCGTGGGTACACCGAGATCGCTTAATACTACTCGCGAGGAGAGAAAAATTAATTTAAGGTCGGCAAACCGTCGTACAAAACGGAATCATAAAACTACACCTACTTTTTCAATACTAGAGAGCGCTCAAATTGGTAATAGTATTATCAAAGTTTCAGCAACGGATGAGGATTATGCTGGTAATTCACAAATATTTTATGAAATTGAATCTGAAACTTATATTCCACATCATGCATTACCCACTAATTATATTCATAAAATGAAGTTTTTCAATATTGATAGACTTTCAGGTGAATTACGAATTAATCGACAGCTACCTGCCGAATCACAAATAAAACTGAATATAACAGCCAAAGATATTGGTGGCTTAACAGATTACACTATCATTACGTTTAAAGTAATTGATGTCAATGATCACCAGCCCGTTTTTGAGAAATCGTGGTATACTTTCGATTTGAATGAAGGTACTTATGGCAATCATGTAATCGGAACTATTGAAGCAACCGATGAAGATTTTGGACAAAATTCAGAAATAACGTATAAAATCCAAAGTATTGACGCAACACCATTTACAATAGCTGCCAATACTGGAATTCTTACGATTAACGGTGATCTAGATCGCGAAGTAAAATCACAGTATGAGTTTAAAGTTATGGCTACCGATAACGGGTCCAACAACAATAAGTTGTACTCATTCGTTGAAGTAGAAATTAATGTCTTAGATGTAAACGATAACGCACCCGAGTTTACGGGTTATGATGAAATATATCAGGGTGGTCGATTATTAATTGTTCAAGCAACACGGAAGTTAAATAATTTTAATTTTTTTGAAAACATTGACGAGAACAAGCAAAGTATTGTGGACACAGTGAACGATAAAATTCCAATTTATAAAGCATATTTAAATCGAAATACTGAACCAGGCACTCTCGTAAAACATGTAACAGCTGTCGATAAAGATTTTGCCGGAAATGGAAACGGATTAGTTATGTATTCTTTAATTCAAAACAAATTACCTTACATGTTCGAAATTGATTCCAGAGAGGGAGTTATTACAACAGTCTCCAAGCTTTCAAATAAATATCGGGGATATGAACATATTAATTTAACCGTAATTGCGTCAGATTTAGGAAATCCATCAATGTCATCGTCTGCTCTAGTTTTAATTAATCTTCAAGGCGAACCTTTGGTAGACGATAGTGCAAAACATAAAAAAGATTCAATGTTTAATAACAAGTATTATGAGATTGAGGTGGCTGAAAATAATATTGCACCAATGGTGATTCTCCAATTTAATGCAACTGTATCCGTTATCGACAACGATGAAAACGAAATTAATGAAATGTCGAAATATCGATGGGAAATTATCACGGAAAATGATATGGATCATAACAATGAGTTTGAAATTGATCCGAGCAATGGAACTTTGTGGCTCGTTAAATCCCTGGATAGGGAAATACGTGACGTGTACAATTTAAAAATCCGTGCTGAAAGAATTGTGGATCGTTTGGGTCGAAATATAATGTATCCAATTTCAGAAGATCGTTTAAGCGATTTAGATAGAAATGAAGTTAGAATTGTAATACGAGTACTAGATGAAAATGATCATGAACCACAATTTTTAACACATGGTCGACCAATTGTAGCTGTTATTCCAAATACGGCTAATTTTGGGTATCCAGTAACGACAGTCAAAGCAGTTGATGCCGATATTGGTATTAACGCAGAAATTCGATACTCCCTTCTGAATGAACCATCGAGATTATTTGGCATCGATTCAGTAACTGGCCGAATTCGTGTCATTGGGCTTATATCCAATGGAAAGCAAAGTGTATTTGGTTTTGATGTAAAAGCCACTGATCGACGTGGATCAGACGATGGAAAAAGTACAATTTCAAATGTTTTCGTTTATGTTCTTGACGAAGATCGTCAAGTTCGATTAGTATTATCAGGGCAACCAGTTGAAATCGAAAATGATATTGACAACATAACTAAAATATTGAGTGATACAACAAGTCTAGATGTTCGTGTAAGAATATTGGAACCGCATCTTGGTGAAATCGGTGAACCAGCTACCGACGTTTATGTTTACGCAATTGATCCAAAAACAAATGCTATTGTTGATATGGATGATTTGCAAACAAAACTAATGTCGGGCGATATGAATTCAATGTTTCCACCATTGGCTATTGTTGAAAAACCGCGATTGGGTGGTCCAAAAATATTTAACGTCCGATTAGGAAACAGCGTTCATTATGGGGCATTGAATGGATCCGAATTGGCAACTATTATTTTAGCAATAGCGATTTTTGCTGGAGGACTAGCAACCACTGTTTGTATTGTGTGTGTCAGATATAAACGGTATGAATATAGATATTAATATATTTTATTGTGTTCAAGAAAAATTTTTAATTGGAAATATTTCTTTTTAAATTTACAATAAATTTCTGGCGGATATAATTCTTAAGCCGACTAATTGTTGTGCTAATTTTACCAAATGATCTATATTAACGTAATGATATTATTCATAAGCTTTGCGGAAGCGATTTGTATTCACCATGAACGAGCATACTGTGTTCACAAAGATATTTAAAGCCCCTTTCATCTGATTCCTTCTGTCATTTAAATTTTTCATTTTATATAACATTGTTTTTAGATATATGTATCTTAAGATTATTTAGACAAATTAATCCCACCGTTATTTTAGAAATAATTCTAAGAGTATTAAAGTAATTATGATAAATTAAGTTTAGTTTAATTTAAAAATTCACTTTCATTGTAAATTCATTTATTGCATATTTTAACAAAATATAAAAATAAAATTTTTAATTATCATTAATATTATCTATATTGTTTAAAACTCATTCTGCACCATATACCATTCATTTTATAATTAAATTTAATTGGTATTAACATTACAAAATTATCTATTGAAATTCCCCCAAATTTTCAGACAACGATCCCGACTTTCGTCTTCCAATTCAGGATTGGCGTATTCCATTTCGAAAACACCAAGCTCAATGAGAACAGCTAGCAAATCGTCAAACAATTCACAAATATCAATAATTGATAGGCCACGATTATATTCAGATAATTTTTCAACTTCAAGGTAAGAAATATGCAATATAAAAACGTATTTTCGCACTAAATTACATTACACCGCATTTTCAAGATCTTAAAATAGTTTCTTTTCCAGAACATCTTATCGAGATCGAGAACGCGAGTACATTGATGTTCCATTGCCACAATCTGTACTTACCTCCAATTATAATCTACACGAACATGAGCCTAATTGTTTACGATTTAATCAGCTTCGGAATCCAAATCCGTAAGTATTGAACAAGATCGTATATTAAGGTAGGTACATAAATTCCGGACGTGAAAAAACAGTTCATAATTCGAAATAAGGCTCACTTCTCTACAAACATCCGGTAGATGTACAATCAGTACGAAGATTTATTTGTTTTTGAAATAATAATAACATTTTTTTGGTACTTGGATACTACTTAAATTATTTAAAGAAAACTCAACGAACATAGAAATATGTAAAACAAAGAGAAGTGTAAATGATCGAAAGATGACTACAATTGTAAAAAGCTATTTACAAATTAATCTAGTGGTGTATTGCCGCTGTTTCCATGTTTTTATATTTCGCGTTATCGTGGTAGTCATGGTAATTTTATTAATATCAAATATCAATCAATCAAATTCAACATTAGTAACGACTTGTGAATCGTAATGTAAACAACCGCCACATGGTTAATTCAGAGAGAGAAACAACATAAAATACTAATCTCAAAGTTTAAAAACAAATTTAATAGCAAAACTATTTTATTTCACATTGTGTTAAAATTCAATGACAAGGAAGTATAGCAGTCAAAAACAGTTTACTATTCTGACATGTCATAGAATTGTTTGTGCCTTTACTATGAATACACTGGCGTTTGGCATTGTGTAAATTGGCGTAAAATCTAATTTTTCCATTTTTACTAAATAATTGTAAAATACGGTAAACAAATGTAAATTTGCATTAAATTTGTACCATCCACAATAAGCATTAATTTTTTCATTATTTAAAAAACAAGAAAAATAATAGTAAGTTTTGATTAATAGTACCTGAATTAATTTAAAATCAATTAAATAATATAAATTATTCAAATTTTTCATTAAAAATGAGGTTTGTGTGGTTCTTGTATCGTAAAAATAGCCACAGTTAATATTCATATTCTATGGTGTTAAGGAAGATAGCGCTACTAAATGCATAATTGACGTACCCAACGGGACTTAAAAGCTAAAGTAGCGAGATCTTAAAAGCTTGAGTTCCTATTTGAACCATTTCTGCTAGACTTAGTGAGTGGCGATACTTTTAGAGCTTTTTGTTTACATTGGATGAGAATTCACTTAAGTTGTGTTGGTCATAACGCTATCGAATTAGAATATTGTTTCAGCCTAGGTCGAAGTTTTACAGTAATAATTCAAATACCTTATTTATAGCTATGGTCGGTGTAACAGAGTTTATGGTCGAAATAATGTTATCTATTACATCTTGATTTATTGTACAACCTTAAAATTTATCAGTTTTCAATAAATTTAATATTTTTATGTCTTTTTAGAATTACAAATCTTGATAACTCAGTAACATCTTTAAATTCCTCGGGACGTGACAGTGGGTTAGATCTGAATTCTCGTGATTTAAGTGATACAAACTCGCGAGGCCCAAATTACAATGAAAAATTGGACCAAAAATGGAATAAAATAACATCGTGTATATGTCACGATCGCAATGAAAATAAAAAACTAGCCTCACAAAATGAAGAAAGTGATAGTTATGAAGATAGCCTGAAAGATATGCCATTAAATCGACAGACATCATTTCCGGGTACACAAAATTCAAATATTCGCCGCAATATTCGAAATCTATCAGTGCGAAATCCAAATCAAAATGGAATAAATCGGCACGCAGTGAGGCATTCATTTTCGGGTGTACGAGATGATCTAGTACAAAATTCACCAGGTCCATTGAATCGAGCCCGTTTACCGGGTACTCGAAATTCAATGACTGATTTAGAGGAGCGATTACGTAATATAGGGATTACGTTCCACGAACCATTTATTTTAAATAATTCTAGATGCTAAAAATAAAATGCGGTATTATTTTGTAAATAGAATAATAAATAGTTTCCAAAATAAGTTTTAATTTTGGAATTATCATTGATTACCAGTAATTTTTAATTAGTTGCTACAATTATTTTATTAATAATAATTGTATTATCTGTTTTCTTTTTTTATAAATTTGTAAATGTAATTTACCTAGGTAAATGAATGAATGAATTCTGTAAGAATGTTATTTTTACTTTAAAAGTTAGCTTTATAATTATAATTAAGTTTTTGTAAATATTAATAAAATGTTTAACTATGTTTTAAATTTTATTTCAATTGTTTCAGTCGTAACCATGACTGTTAAAGCATCACCTGTGACATTCTCTTATAACAGTCTGCATTGTATAAAATCGTATCTAGTAATACAATGGTAGTTTTCTACATGAAATTGAGGATGCCGTCACGAGTACTGATTTGAAATTTTATCATAGGAAATCTTTCTATAATCGCCCAAAAGTTGATTACTTTCATGAGGTAATCTAGGCGATCATAAATATATCACACTATTGAGTTGACGATGAAATATGGTTACAAGATGTAACTGTTTGGGATTAAAATAACCAGATGCAGAATAGATAATCCCAACCTGATAATTATCCGTTGTTATATAAAAACTAGATTTATGGGTAATATTACGGGATACAAGAATACATTTTTAGTAGAGTACTGGAATGAAGTCAATGACTCTTAAGAAATAAGTTCAGTTCAATAAAAACAAAACTGGAGATTTGAAGAATTACATCTTAATTTTAAACAAAATTTTATGCGAAATTCTGGAAATTGAAGAAGTTTGAGAAAACTATGAAGTTATGTTTAATTCCCTATTTAAGGTTTGATTGAAATAGACATTTGAAATAAACTTGTTGGTTGCCAGAATGTGAACGTACCCACAATCGATTTTTTCCTGCTGCGAAGTTGCCACAAAGTCTAGTAATTCATTATTTCTTTTATTTTAATTATTTCTTTTAATATTATCTGGAATTTTTATACGCACTGTATGAACAAATAATCGAAGGCTTATAAAATAGAGTCGTTGTTTCTCTTAAAGAAAATCATGAGCGAAACATAAAAACATTAACTATTTATCTAAGAATGTAACCGAACTATGAGTGCAGAGACTAAACTTTGAGCAGTGATTTAAACAGTGATATCGTTGGAATGAAAGTGTCTGAGTTCGTAAAATGGGGTTGGTTTTAATGGTTTTTAACTATTGGTTTATGATTTGGCCATTGAATGGTTGAAACAGTTAAATAATTTTACGTATATAAAATTACCTAACTGTTCAAATCACGTGAATGGATCTCCAACATATTTGGTATTTTACAAGTTTGATTTGATAAAAAAATCGAGAATTTCTAAATTAATGTTTGAAAAATAAAAATATGTAGTTGAGGCAGTTCTATTAACGAATTATGTTATTCTACCGTAAATTGTGAAAAACTGAAACTTTAATGTAACTATTGGAAATAAAATTTTAAACAGGGATTTGAATAACGATTCAGTTATTTGACCTTTACTTCTCGGAGTGTGTGCGACTCTCTAACTATACGGGCATGTGAGTTCAACTGTCATTATATTCTATAAAAGCTTAGATTATTTGGAAGAACGAGTATGTTATCCTTACATCGAGAAACACTTATATTTGAATTTTAGAAACATAAGTACGGTTTTGGTTCTCCACGATTGCATTGCAAATATAGTATGAAAAGCAGCTCACGTAAACAATGGAAAGCGTGACTGATTAACATAATATAGATGGTGCCTTTCAAGTTATTTTGTGATCAATCAACTCAATTTAGAAAATAATTTTTTTTTAACTTGGGAGCTTAAATTATAATTTGTTTGCGTCTATTGTTGAATTAGTGTGGGTTATTTAAACCATATTTGCTGTTAACAAATGTTTATTGTTAAGCGATTTTTATTTCTTGGCAGACACTCGCAAACTTATAAAGCAAGTGAGAGCACTCAACTCCAACGATGAGCCCACACGACCTCGACCTCTACCAGTATTGCTAATTTCAAAAGACTCAGGAGCGAGTAAATCGTAATTTAACTGGAGTTTCAATTTTCATTTAGAGATTGATTTTCTTGAAAACTTGAACCATTAATGAATACTGTCTTACTATGTTCGTGCGCATGACCGCTTGTGAACAGTTCTCTTAAATTTTATTTTGAAAAGGTACGTTACACTTTCGGTTGAATATGTTTTACAAACCTATGTTACGAAATTCGAATTATCTGTAGCTGGTCTCGGATATATTATATATATATATATATATATATATATATATATATATATATATATATATATATATATATATATATATATATATATATACAGTGAAACCTCCCGAAAGCGACCACTTACGGGACTGTAAATTTCTGGTCATTTTACGGAGGTGGTCGGTATGAAGAAACTTCTCTGAATAGTGACCAAAATTATATTTCGGGAGTTTGGTCTTTTTATAGAAGTTTTGACAAATGGCAACGCCCAGTAATAATTAATATCCATAGAATTGCTTGCTATTTTACTCTTATCACTTTCAGCATCGTATACTAATACTAAATAATGAATAGATGAAACAAGAACGAAACGTAATAATATGTAATGTGAGAAAGCAACCAAGCTACATTAGGTAGGTGGATATATTTAGTATCCGTGTGACCGTGTAGAGAAAAAATAATAGGTAGGGGAAAAAGTTCGTAGCCTTTTTCCAGGTAGATGGCTTAACATTCATATATCTCAGTAACCATTGCTCGTATCGGGCAATTCTTATGTGTGTTTGGAATATGATAACCGGACAAGTGGTGCAGTGGTTAAAGCTTCGGCACTTGGACCGGGAGGTGCTGGGTTCGAATCCCATCAGAGGCTAGATGCAAATCGAATTTTCATCATCGATTACGATCGGTGATGCTAATAAATACAACTAGGACCCTCTGATGTAGTGCAGAATTCCGTGTCACGCGCCGACCCACATTCAATGTAAAGGTCAATGTACAGATTGACATGGAGCTTGCAATGTGCAGGTGGTATACTGTAGTTGTGTGATTAGGTGAAGTAGGTGGGTTACTGATGTGGAGTGAGTGAGTGGTATCACAATGGGCCTAAAAATTGGCCTAAGTGTGCAGTAAGCAACCACTGAAACCTAAAAAAAATACCACCCTAACCTTGGAATGTGATAATTTAGCTTGTACTTTGACATATAAAACATTAAAAGCGGTGAAATGAATAAAAAGTTACAAGATTTTAAACATGGAGATAAATAATGAAAAAGTTCGATATATTTTACAATTTTATTACGACAAAGGTAAAAATGCAGCTCAGGCTTGCGAAAAAATTTGTGCTGTTTCGTTCTGGAAATATGGATGTCAAAGTTGCACATCGCTCTGGTCGACCAACCACTGGTAAAGTCGATGAAATCATGCAGAAAATTGAATAAGAGCGGAATATAAGCAGCCATGCAATTGGTAAAGAACTAAATATTGATCAAAAATTAGTTTTAAACCATTTGAAAATGGCTGGATAAAAAAAAACTTGACGTTTGGGTACTATATGAATTAACAGTTAAACATTTAATGGACCGGATTTCTATCTGCGAAACGCTGCTGAAACGGAACGAAATCGAGACATTTTGAAAGCGAATGATTACTGGTGACGAAAAGTGGATAGGATACGACAACGTTGTGCGAAAAAGATCTTGGACGAAAGGAGGTGAAGCTTCTCAAACGGTATCAAACCCAGGGTTGACGTCAAGAAAGGTAATGCTGTGTGTTTGGTGGGATTGGAAAGGAATCGTACATTATGAAATGCTGCCACCGGGCCAAACGATTGATTCTAATCTTTACTGTCAGTAACTAACGCGTTTAAGGCAAGCAATTCAGTTAAAACGTCCACAATTGATCAGCAGTGTTGTGTTCCATCATGATAACGCTAGACCACACACAAGTTTTGATGCACCCACCATATAGTCCTGACCTTGCACCATCGGACTACCATTTGTTCCGGTCCATGCAGAACCATCTTAATGGTTTTACATTAAATTCAAACTAGGCATGCGAAAAGAGTTGTCTCGATTTCTCGCCTCTAAATTCAGAAGTTCTACAGTGATGGGATCATGGTTCTACCAGAAAAATGGCAAAAAGTCATCAATCAAAATGGCACATATTTGGTTTAATAAACTTCATTTGAAATACGAAAACTCTTTGTTTCAATGTCACCCGAAAAAGGCCACGAACTTTTTCCCTAACCCTTTATGTAAGTCGGGACAAGCGTATTCAATGACGATTTGAATAAAGTGTGGAGAGAAGAGACTAAAGACTAAAAAATGAAATGTATTTCTCTGTTTACATTTTAAAAAAATATTTTTGGTCATATTAAAGGAGTTGATTTAATTCGCATAACCCCGAATACACCGGTCGCTAAACAGAATAGGGAGGTGGTCAGGTTAAAGAGAGTTTTTAGAACAAATCTGTATGGTTAATGTGTTGAGACTGTAGAAAAGTGGCCTATTTAAGGAGGTGGTCAGAATGAAGGGGTGGTCATATTGGGAGGTTTCACTGTATATATATAATACTGTGGGCAAAAAAAAAGTTAGGCTTTGTTCATAATTTTAAAATTCTTTATTTATTTCTCCAAATCTATTTCGTCCCATCAAAGTAATCCCCCCGGCCTCAATACACTTGTGCCAACGTTTTTTCCAATCCTCGAAACAGTTGTTAAAGTCAATTCGGTCAACTCAAAACGGTTTCCCCGGAGCGGTCGTTTGAGTTTGCTGAATAGCCAGAAGTCACACGGAGCTAAATCAGGCGAATATGATGGTTGCGGAACGATATGGGTGGAATTTTTTGCGAGAAAATCACGTAAAACCAGTGCAGTATGAGAAGGTGCATTATCGTGGTTGCAAAAACTAAGAGTTGTCGACCCATAATTCCGGTCTCTTTTTACGCATAGCTTCGCGCAAACGACGCATAACACTCAAATAGTATTCCTTGTTGACAGTTTGGCTGGTCGGAAGGAATTCGGAGTGCACCACACCTCGATAATCGAAGAAAACTGTCAACATAACCTTGATTTTTGATTTGCTTTGACGTGGTTTTTTCGGCTTCGGCTCACCTTTGGCACGATATTCGACCGATTGATCGTCTGTTTCCGGGTCGTAAACATAGATACAAGACTCATCGCCAGTTATAAAACGTTTCATGACATCCTGGTGGTCGGAAAGCATTGTTTCACAGACGTCAACGCGACGCTGTTTTTCAAAAAAATTGAGTGATTTTGAAACTAATCGTGCTTTCAGTTTTCGATATTTCAACGATGCCAGTAAGGTCTTTGACTGTTAATCGTTGATTCTCGAGCACCAATTCCTTGATTTTATTAACGTGTTGATCATCAGTTGATGTTGATGGCCGTCCTAGACGTGGTCCGTCGTCAACACGTTCTCGACCCTCTTTGAACAATTTGTACCAATCAAAAACACTCGCTCGCGACATACAATTATCACCGAAGGTCTTTTGCAACATTCTGAACGATTCGGCACCACAAAATTGACTCCGCACACAAAATTTAATGGAACTTCTTTGTTGAATAATTTCACTCATTGTAAAAATCGCCGAATGCAGTTTTTGTACTTCAGAAAGACAAGCGTATACTAAACACTAATGATTATTTTGATGTGATATTTGGCACAGATATCACTGACAGTCATACCAATATAGAATAAATGTCGAATATTTCGACGAATGGTTTTCCGCAGGGGGGTTCAATCAAGTACAATTTTCAAGATATCTGTGCAGTTATATTAAACCCTTTATTCATTCAACTACCTTATTTTACGCCATACAACGATAAAAACTTAAAAAAGTTCTTCAAAATGTAGTCCATTTTGTAATATTCAACTTATAATTATTATCCGTTCATTATAGTTTCTCGATTCAGTTTTACACTCCCATTTGTTCAGGACTGGGTAAAAGTTATGTCTTATCATCATAATATCTTCTAAAGTAGAAGTTTTTCTAAAAATCCTTACTTTCTATAATATAAAAAATTAATATTTAAAAATAAATTTACTAACCTCATTGATCTAATAATGTATTTTTACACATATATTGGGCGCTATAATTAACGAGGAGTGTTAGTCGGTAAGCGAGTGTTATGTAATTCAACCATTAAGTGCGAATCAAATACTATTCAATACTTTATCTACATCGTATTGGGAGTACAAATAAGTTTTGAGGGATTTACAAAAGAAGGTGTAAATAGTATTAAATCGCATCGGGCCATTTTGTAACTATATTCATGTTAAAGCGTCAACATTTCGCTCTAAAAATCAGTATGTGTCATTTTGCTGAAGTGTAAACAACTTATTTGTTTTGTGCTCGGACCATGTCAGCCTTTGTGCCAACAAAACAAAATTTGCGGGAAGCGCTGATTTTTTGTTACAAGTTGAAGACAATTGCAGCTGATGGACCTCGATTGCTGTCTGAATCATACGGGGAACATGCTCCATCAATAAAAAGATGTGAGTATTGGTTCAGCCGTTTTAAGAGTGGCGATTTTGACACCAGTGAAAAATCGCGAAAGGAGAACAGTAAAGTTTGAAGACACTGAGTTAAAGTTGTTATTGGACCAAGAAGAACTTTGAAGGCGCTTCAATGGGATGTCCTACCCCACCCGCCATTTTCTCTAGACATTGCTAATTACGACTATTACTTGTTCCGGTCGATGATTCATAGCCTGGCCGAGAAGCATGTCACGGTTTCCGAAGAGGCCATAAATTGCGTCGATATTTGATTCGCATCAAAACACGAGGAATTTTTTCGACGCGGAATCCGTATGCTGCCTGAAAGATGCAAATGCCTGATACTTTGAATAAAATACATTGTACCAATTTATCTGAATAATATCCCATTTACATGCGACCAACATTTTTCTTCTGCAAAATGAAAGAAATATAACATGTACTTTCTGCACATGAGATACACGAAAGAAATACATCCCTATAAAATTTTGCAAAAGACTTTTTGCGCCACTATACCGCCAAAACCACTATAAAAATGAAAATGTTGCCATAAAATATATTGGATCCGAGTATTTTTTAAGCAACATTTTTAAAATTAACAAAAAAAAATTATTTTATATTTATAAATGTTATGGATTCATAATAAAAACAGACGCCATAGACAAAAATGTAAATTTCGCTTTTGAATTAATTCAAAATAAATTAATAATTTACCTATAAAAAAATTATGGCATTACTATATAAGTATACATATGTTTATTTCTTTCTCGCATATTGAATATTTTTATATAGCAGATGCTTCTTAGTCATCAGCAAAAATTTGCAGAAGAAACAATTTTCTACAATGGGGCTTCGAAGTTATAAAAGAAACCTCAAAACTTATTTGTACCCCCAATAATATTATTTAAATTCGATGTTATAAATAATTTAGATTTTTACATAGTAATTTGTACCTGCAACACAAAGCACATCACAACTCAAACATTTAGGCTGTTTGTCTACAATTATAACAGGTTTTGCTGGAGTCGGAGGCTTGAGTCTTTCAATTTAACCTAATATTTTTATATTGTATATAGATATCGTCTTCATTAAACAGCAGTTACTACTTGCTTTTGCTTTACATTTAAATTTATACTACATAATATGATTAGTTACATTTGTTCTATTTGATTCAAAAATTTGACCTTGATTTGGAAAGTAAATAGAATTTCATATAAAAATATAATTTTTTCATGACAAAATTTTTTGATCGTAGACCGAGCATAATAGTTTTTTTTTTTTTTTATTCTTTGCAATCTTTTTCTAGGGCCGAAGCACTCCTAACGCTTTCGCTTATTTACGTCCTTACCTGACGCAATTTTCTGCCAAATCGAGGACGTACGGATATAGGTCCGATTTTTGTTACCATCTGCACATTGCATAGCTCCATGCCAGCCTATACTGGCATGGAAGATGGGTCGGCCCATGAGTTCTGCTTTCCGACAGGGGGTCATAGAGCATAATAGTTAGATCATTATAAAATGTTGACACATGTCTTTTGAAAGTTGGTAGTATCTAAAAATCATATGAATTTTTATTAGCTGTACCATCTACGTGACCATTGCAGAATTTAATATTTTTAATTCGTGATTTGTCCGTTCAAGATGGTTTATTAAAATTCTCTTGTAGTTAACAGAATGAATTAATACAAAAATCAAACCAACAATATCCCTCTATCAGGAAACTGTTTCATTTTATAACCATTGATGAGACTATTGTAATATACTTAAAATATAGCAGGCAATTTCCAGCAGAAAAATATTTTTTCGCTTTTCACCGCAACAGGCGCACTATCACCAACAAATTTTTTTTGCTGATAGTTTAGAAACCAACTGAAAATTCACGAAATTTTTAAACGGTCTGGTAAATTTGTAGCTGATTTCTAAAACTATCAGCAGAAAAATGTTGGTGATAGTGCTGCCTCAGCGGCGAAAATAATTATTTCTGTAAAACCTGTTAGATCGACTCAAATATTCAGTTTCAGTAAAACGGGTTTTTGTTCAATTTTTGGAAGTGATCCACTAAAAACTAAAGAAAATAACACATTTAATATCTAGAAGAATAGATATTATTAACAGCAATATCTATAATGCGTAGTTAAAGCTCCGCTTATTGACAATTTGAAATTTCTGAATAATTAGCCGCTCTCCTGGGATTGGGGCGAACTCGGAATTAGATCTAAACTTTAGAGTAAAGTTGATCTGTGGCAAGATTGCATAATGGCGTTTGGTGATTGGATTTGTATTACCTCTACAAAAATTAAGTCTGTCTTGGTATTCGAACTCAACATTTAGGTGCTCATTAAATAGTTCAGGATTAGCGCTCAACTCTGTAAACTAAACAGAAAGAGAGATCATGCCACTGAAATTAATAACAAAAGTTATACATTAGCTAAGAGATATTAATTTGTAAACAAAATACATAAAGTGGTTCATAAAATACCAGTAAATTTATAAAATTGCATATTCATTGTAGCCTCTAACAACGTGACAATTACTAAATTTTTACTAACTTATCCTTGAAAACACCAAAGAAATTGAACATTTGACAAATAGGCTACATTTAATCAATAGACATAAATTCACCTCACAGTCAGTGATTCACAGTACAAGAGCGATATGCTTTTTATGATACAAAGTACTACTAAGCCTATAATATGATATGATATGATAAGAGACGTACAGGCGATGATGGCGGTACTAAGTATATATATAGCACATTCCTGGAGTAAGCGTAGTTCAATATCAAAAGCACATTTGAAAATGAATCGTACTCCAGAATGATGCGGGCCCGAGCCCTGCCTGCATCATCACGTTAAAGGAAGGATAAGTTAGTCACAGAAACGACTAGGGCGCCATGCAGCAAAGTCAACTATTTTGTTAATAAATTATATATACGATTAATGTTAATTATTTCTACATACACAGGTTGTCTGTGGATAATATATATTAATTGATTAATTTATGTTAGTTGTGATTAGGTATAGGACATCTAAATTTCATCATATGTATCTATCGCCCTCAGTCATAAGTGACTGGAATAATTAATAAATTTCATCCATGATGATCCTTCATTTTATGCTGTATAACACGACTGCAGTAACACCCAACCCTACACCAATTAACCCGAGGGATATCTGTTCGTAAGGGTTCGACAGCATACATTTACATATGATGGCCCTACAGTTCTAAGTCTATCGTCAATTGTTAAATTTTAATTCAGTATTACACTCGGGTTGCAACTACGATCTTCCCTATAATTCTCATGTATTAATGTGTTAATATAATCATAAATAATAAGTAATAAATATATTAAACTACGAATACTTATTAAAATATTAAAATAATTATAAATAAAACCAATCAAATATACAATTGATTAATTAATTATATTAATTATATATATATATATATATATATATATATATATATATATATATATATATATATATATATATATATATATATATATATATATATATATATATATATATATATATATATATATGTATGTATATATATATATATATATTTATATATATATATATATATATATATATATATATATATATATATATATATATATATATATATATATATATATATATATATATAAGGACCTTATTTTCGAAAGTTCCAATCTCTAACGCAACACCCCCTAGAATATGTGAGGTTATGCTAAAAATTTAAACAGAAAAAATATTGGGTTGATCGGAGGTGGTATAGAGGCCGACTTGAGCTCGAAGTTTGATAAAAACGGTATTTTTTCAATTTTGCACTTTCAAACGAACAGAAAAATTATTTAAAAAATTTTCTTATCCTAAATGAAAACTGTGGTGAACAGAGGAGATAATTACCTTTCGAAAACATCAAAGATATCGAAAATCGGTTAACAAATGACGACTTTATTGCCAATTTCTGAAACTAATAAAAACCCAAATAATAAACTATTTGTTAAATCCTAGTATTTATATTCAAAATTACAAAAAAATAAATAAATAAATAAAAATGAGGTATAACGACTAACCAAAGGAATGTTTTATGAAGTCATAAAAAACCGTATGACTCATAAAGATTTAACATCATAAAACACAACTATGTTAATTCCTTATGACTCATTCGTCTCACTAACTATTGTATTTAAATCCGCCTGCCGCATTAATTATGACCTGTTGTTGCCAATATGTTTCATTGTATCATATAATATATAAACAAAAGAAATGCAATTTATGCTAAGAATAATTTTTAAATAATTTTTCTGAAATTTCTTTCTAAATTCCTCTAAAACATTTTCGATTGACCCAATATTTTTAGCATAATCTCACATTTCTAGAGGGTGTCCCGTTACATATCTCTAAAAAATTTCCGCCCCATACAAACAAGGACCACTCTTATATAAACCAACACAAATGTTTTCTACAAACCGAACTGTACTCGAGTATACACCGATCCTATATTCTATCAAATATTTCAGTAGCCTATTCATTTGGATTAGTATACAAATACAAGAAAAGTTCACAAAATTTTATAATAAATATACACAACGTGATACTCGCACACAGCCATACTTCAAATAGATTATAGAATTAAAAAACAATAATTAATAGAAGACAAATGTAAAATAAAAGTGGAAGGGAAGGAGCCATTTTTCAATATAAATAATTTAAATTTTCGATTTTGTATTTTATTTAGTTTGGATATTGAAGTGGAAGAGGAAGGTTATCGAATTTCTGTTTGGTGCTGTAATTTTTTTAAATGAAGAAATAAGCTAATTTTTATTTTTAACAGCAATCTCGAGATAAATGTGGTGCATTTATTAATCCAACAAAATATTAATATTAAAGATAGAACTTCTATAAATCAATAAAAAACAAAACAAAAATTAAAAAATAGGTGCTTAAATTATTCTATTACTTTAACTCCAATCAACGTATTTTGAATATTTTGGCATTTTTCGGGGTTTTTCCCCTAAATTGCAGGTATATTTTTTCTTTCAAAAAATTACGTCATACATGTATTTAAAATGAAAAAATAAGCCAATTGCTTTCAAAAGTTTTGTAATTTTAGCAAAAAAGACTCCAATTTGCAATAAAATATGTTTGCCCAATTTTTATCCCCAGCACTGTATTTTAACGAAATAAAAGTAATTACATCACAATGAAAGGGTAAGACACCTTAATTTCAAATGAGGATAAAGATTCGATTTTAGCAGAATTGCTGATATTACTAGAATTAAAACGTTTGACAAATATGTTGTAATCGCTGTTCTAGTTCGCGTTTATTAAGCTGCATATCAATAATATTATATTCTATTATGAGCTCCATTTCCCTAGGTAGAAATTTATTTATTTATAAATGGTGCCTACAGTGACTACAATCGGCACAACAAAACAATTGGTAAAAAAAAAAAGAAATTATGAGCGAAACCCTCGGAATTGGATCAGAAAGACCGTAGTTGGTTACCGTTCGATCGATGAATAAAGCTCCATCGTTCGGGAGAGTACAAGTTGCTACGTGCTAGTAACTCGATACAATCGACACATTGATGATATTACGCACAAACAGCGCGGAAGCGAAGTCTCGGTGATTGTCTAAACGTTGCAGTTTCAAAAGATTACATCGATTCTGATAAGACGGAAGAACGTAGTCCACGGCACGACTGGATGGTAAATGTCGTAGCGCGAACAAAATAATCTGTTTCTGAATACTCTCAATCCTCTCAGAATGACAGTGGTAGGAGGGTGACCAAACAGGAGATGCATACTCCAAAATGGACCGAACAAAGCATACGTATAATGATGTCAAAGTTAACGATGAAATAAGATAAAATGCAAAAATTGAATGTCTCTTTATACCTCCTGAAGCGAGAAAATTGAAACGTTAGAAGAATGACCCTTCGTTTCACAGGTTAATATATAATACAAAGAGAAAGGTTTTAAAGCAAAGGTATAACACAAATTATTTAGTAAGTGAGTAAGAAGAAGCTTTATAATTATAATAAGCATTATAAACTAGAAAAAGGATCAAAATTAGCAAATGCAGTTCAAAACTATTTCCAAATCAATAATTTTCAGATTATAGAGGACCAATGGAAAAGAATGATCATTAGCAACATGTTTTGCAAATTAATTTTGAATAAGGTTACGAAGCGACCGCTGAATAGCGGTGCGGGGAGAGAAATGGTTGAACAGTGTGCACGTTAGATTCATATTTCTTAATTTTATTTAGATTTTAAATTAAAATAAATTTTCGTCGATTTGGAATCTTATGACCAAGCTCTTAATAAATTTCACTTTATAGTGAATTATTGCCGTTTTTATATTCCCGAAACATTGGGGGTACAAATAAGTTTCGGGGGATTTACAAAAGATTCGGGGGAAAACTAGTATTAAATCGCATCGGGCCATATTTTAACTATAATCATGTTAATGCACATATTTTTCTTCTAAAAATCAGTATGTGTCATTTCGCTGAAGTGTAAACAACATACATAGTTTTTTGTGTACAAACAACATTGGGGCCAACACAACACAATTTCGGGAAGCGCTGCATTATTATTTTATTCTGAAGGTGAAGCATTACGGCGAGCATACTCCATCAATAAAAATATGTGAGTAGTGGTTCCGCCGTTTTAAAAGTGGCGATTTTGACATCAGTGGCAAAGAATGCGACGGAGGCCAGTAAAGTTTGAAGACGCTGAGTTGGAGGTGTTATTGGGCCAAGACAAACTCAAGTGGAGCTCAAAGTGCAGAAAATCGTTGAGTAAGCTCGGTCATGCAACAACTTCAACCGTCAAACCGAATATTCATGGAAAGAAGCTAGTGCTGTGCATCTGGTGGGATCAGTTTGGAGTGATCTACTACGAGCTACTTCAGCCTAAGGAAACCATCACTGGGGAACGTTATCAACAACAATTGATGCAATTAAGCCGAGCATTGAAGCTCAAACGCCGACAATATGCCAAAAGACATGATAAAGTGATCTTTCAGTACGACTACGCTCGGCCACATGTTGCAAGAGTCGTCAAGGAAACTTTGGAGGCGGTCCTTCTTTCATATGGATGTTCTAACCCGCACTCACTGCTTACGGAGAAGCCATGAATTGGGTCGATTATTGGATCGCCTCAAAATACGAGGAATTTTATCGACGTGGGATCCGTATGCTGGCTGAGAGATGAAAGTGTCGTAGCTACCGATGGACAATACTTTGAATAAAATGTGTACCTTATGGTCTAAACAAACTCGACGTCGAGTATAAATTCTAAGGAAAGTTCCTTCGACGCACTAGTCGAGTTTGTTTAGGTTATTAAACTTCTTAACCAACATTTCATCTTTGTTGAGACTGAAAAAATCTGTCACACTGGTATTTCTAGAACCATTTTAGATGAGGAGCTATGAGTAACTAGATAATTTATATTTTGTTTTATTTTTTTCTGTATATACCAATATTATAAACTCTATTGTGCATTTTTATTTTTCAATTGGGCTAGTCCATATTGCTCTTAAGATTTGCTACCGAGCGTAAGGAAGGGAGTTTGATAGAACAAGCGGCGATTTTATACTTAAACGTGTTGTAGCTACCGTAGACCTTGACCACCAATGATTGTAGATTATTAAATACATTTGTGGAAAAAGTCATTGGAATTCGAGTAATCACGAAATTAAAGATCTCCCTGAAGACTTGTCGATTTTATTAATGCTAACCGAGTCAGATGATTGGCCCACGTTGAAGGTTCCTATGATACTAAATTGATCATTCCATTATTTAGCAGTCGGCACACGTCTTATAGGACAGACTTTGCAATGTATAACAACAAACAAAATCTGCGAATGATATGGTGTGAAAAACTGGACACCAGATGGAGTGATCCTCAATATACAGCTAGCAGAGAAGATAGAAAAGATAGAGAGAGGAGATAAAATGTTGCTACATAACTATGTTTTCCCACAAAACAAAATATTGGTCAACTGATACAGAGTTTTACATACCACTAGGTCATATTTTTTAACTTCACACATTACAATCGGATTTGAACTATCCACAGCAAATCACTGCGCCAACTGTTCAGTAAACGTTAATGTAAATTGGAATAAAAACCCGAGAACCTGAAAATATTACGCAACCACGGGAATAACTACAGAATTTTTTTTCCTGACTTAAACTTTACTTTACAAAATATATATTGTACCAGTTAATGCCCAAGGAACGGATGAATAACAAAATCTTTATTTTAGCAAAAGCTGCATAAGTGTTGCTAAGTAATCGAAACATATCGCTATGGTACACGCTAATTACATTTAGAAAATACAAATTCTAAAAGAAAAACTAAAATCCATGTAGTATCATAAAGCCTCTTGAAGTAGATGGACAAGACTGATTTTTGGGGTTTTGGACATATCTTGTAAAAACAATTACACTACGAAACTAACTAATTTGTATGTATAATATATAATATGTATGGCAACCCAAAGAATTTGTATGTATGCAACTGGAGTATACAGTTTGTATAAATAATTATAACAATAATACTGTACAATGGTACAATCAAATCAATAGGACTGATTTATGTTCCTCTTAAAATGGAACTGAAATCTACCCAAATAGAATAAAACGTTCATATTGATTAATACAAAAATACAAATCTGATAAAATTTTGTCGTCTTTTTGTCTACGATTATAATCCATTTTCCGAAGAAAGTGTTTTTTTCTTTAATTTTATTTCATTATCCCTTGGTCGACGATGCTTTTTCTGTGATAAAAAAGAGGACAACCGAACAACTTATACAAAGACAATAAACTTTTCAGAAGCTATAGGTTTCGCCCAAGACGAAAAATATTTTCTGGTGTTTTTATCAAACAGCTTCACATCAAAATATAATAGAGTGAGGAAATGTGTTTCTTACTTAATATTCTTTCATTTGCAGACATCCTCTAGTTCAATGTATAATTACAAATTTCCTTTTCGTTCATTCTCATTTCTATTTTATTAATAGACATAACATTTTATGTGGTTTTTTAAAATTGTGTAACGAGTTATTTAAAAGAAAACTATTAGCAGATGACAGTTGTATATTTAGAGATACATAAGGTTGTGCAGAATATGAATACAATAAATTATACTAATTTTAAGTCATAAATACGTCACAAAGTAATCGATTCAAACGTTATCAGTATCGAGCTCCAAATAAGTTGTTCATTTGCCCATTAAACAATCTTCTGTTATCAATTTAAATATTTGATAAGAATTTTATGTTCTAATGATTGAAATTTATCGAATGGTTGCTGAAAAAATCAATTTGCAAATCAAATATTGCTGAGACATAATAAACACGAAATGTTTGAATTTTTATGTACATTGTTCGAAAGTTTTATTTTTACGCGTTTAACGTTATTTTTTGATATTGTGATTTGTTAAAACCAAATTATTTACGAAAAAGGTAAAAACACAATACTGTTTTTCACTAAGGTGGTTGTTTATATTTGGGTGATAGTAAAATTGTTACACATGTAAAATTGTTACACAGTAGTTTTTTCAAATATAATATATGCTATAAAACTTAAACAATATCACCGAAAAATCTATATATGTACATAACTTCCGATTTTAACAAACGTATAAAGTCACGATTAAACATTGGGTCTTAAACATTAAATTTAATAATTTTGCTTTCCTCGCCATTTAACCAGCTGTTAGTGATTTACGTGTGCAACAACTGAGCATAAGTTACCCAAATACTTTACAGAAATAATATTTTACACCTCTTTACTGTCTTACAAGTAGAATAATTGTTGTAATTCAACAAATAAAAGTATACACACACTTGTAACGACTTATGATGTAAAAACTAATAAGCATGCAATATTAAAAGCTACTAAAACTAGTACGAAAAGCCGGTAATAAGTAAACAGCTTAAGACATTTTAGTGGTTTCTCATTGAAACTAAACTGAACGTTCCTAAAGTTTGAACAAGGACACTAACGCAATTAGTCCAAACCAAGTAGCACTTAATCTCTTACGGCCTGGGTTCAAGCTAACACGTAAACCACACAATCAATTTTTTTATTTTATCATGGAGCGTACAGTACCTTTTTAATTGTTTCATTCAAATTGACAAATGCCAAAGTCGAGTTTGAGACAAAAAAAACCTATAGTTTTCAAAATTGAAATTGAAATTTTAAAATAAAATCCATTTTTTGAAATCATTATTAAAATTAAAATATCCAAAGTAAATATCCAAACTATAATTTTTGAATTGCTATAGCATTTAGTGCAAATTTTTTTCGCTAGAGCACATCGCTCCATACGTCAATTCTATTAAGTGTTTTATGATGCTATGTGGCATTTGTTGTTGTTGCTGTTTTCAACACAGTCTCAAGGAAATATGAATTTTTATAAAGTAATCTCTTTGTAGCAAAGTATATGAGCATACATTTCACCAAAGCCGTTTTTCGCCCTGGTTTTCCACATTCCAGAGGTTCGTTCAAACAAATTTGTATGGTCCTAGTACAATATCAAATACAGCCGATTATTGAGCAAAATCAACTATGAAATTTCCGCCTATCAAAAATGGGCTAGTCCGGTTTCGTTAATGTTTTCACTTCTTCGTTTAAAAAATATTATAATTACTTTCATGACCTAATTTCATCTTAATTCGTAAAAATAAAGTTAAGCCTAGTTTCAGTACAATGGGTTAATTATAAAGGTTTTTTCAATTTGGGCGGGTCGATGTTGAAATGGAATAAAACAAGCTATATGTGAGGTATTAGCGAAATTATTTTTTTATTTGAAACTCTGCCGCATAAATCCGGCTGAATTTGAGCGATGGTATTGGTTATGTTGGCTTTAAGGGCATCGTCAATTTCGGTGAGCCAATCGCACGATCTTTGTGGCCAATTCACGTCACCACTGCCAGAGATAAACCTACCCTCAAATCGTTCATGCAGAATGTCCATCGTTACGTCTGTTGTGTGGCACGTAGCCCCTTCCTACTGGAAACACATGTCGTCTATCTCCATTACATTCAATTTGGACCAAAAGAAATCGGATAGCATTGTTCTGTAGGCGTGATGGATGGCCTTTCCAACTTCATTTTCAAAACGTGCGGACCAATGCCGTCGCCGGCTCAAAATCCCCACCAAACAACTTTTTGTGGATGCTTTGCCACCTAATGAACCTCGTGTGGGTTGGCGTCGTTCCATATGCAATTTTGCTTGTTAACATAGCCATTCATCCAAAAATGCGCCTCGTCACTAAAGATGATTTTTCGGCAAAAAATTGGGGTCCTCTTCCAAACGCTCCGAAGCCCAGTCAGCAAACAAATGTGTTGTCTATGGTCATTAACTTTGAGCTCCTGGGTCAGCTGGGTCTTGTACGGGTATAGATCCAAGTCTCGATGCACAATTCGCTAAGTATAAGTTTATGAAAGGCCGAGTTCTTTCGCACGGCAAGGAATTGACTGCCTCGGGTTCTCCTGTACACTTTCACGGACTGCGGCAATGTTCTTGGCCGATCTGACGTTCCTTTGACGTACGAGTGTTGGTTGATTGTTTACCGAACCGGATGTCTCAAATTTGGCCACCAAACGATGGAGCGTCGCGCTACGCGCGCAACGTTTATAGTAATGAACACTCATTTTTATAATAAAGTTTTACCATTTGGACGTGCTGCTGAACCAAAACAACATGGCCGCCAAACGCTGCCAACATCGACCCGCTAAAATTGATAAATTCTTTAATATATTGTTACGAATTCTACTCTACACGCGTTTAACACTCGGTGGTCGACTGGTTAAGGCATAGACCACAACTGCTATCAACTCAAAGATCGCGAATTCGAATCTTGTCAGAGTCCATAATCTTATTGAGGCGATTATTAATCTTAATATCATCGATGATGCTAATTCAAGTAGTGCTCCAATACTGATTCAGATTTGGGTTATAGAATGACATTCTATGTGGAGGGGAATGTGAAGATAACGAAAGCAATTGTAAATGAAAACACTGCAATTAACAACGCACGTTAATCATCAAGACAGGGGAAATGATGACGTGAAATATTCGCGAACACACAACTACATGAAAGTGATTTACAATTGCAATACACATACATTTCCATAAGCAATAAAAATAATAATCTCGAACAGCGATAGGCAAGTATTTAAGCGCTAACAATTTGGGACGCGGCACAGTTGTGTAATTTAACCAGTACACAGTACAAGTCGAAAACGTGCTAAAAGTAGTGCGCAGTAAAAACAAATTAGTGAGCAGTAAACGAGTGAAATAAGTGAATTGATGTGTGTTGGACAAAATAAAGTTTGTAATTTAAATAGCTGAGTGTTTTTATTTGCAAAATCCAGTACGAATCCGTATCGAACGCCCGAAATTCGTAACCTATGTCAAAAGTGAGATTTTGCAAATACCACAATGGCAAAAAACCTATACCCCTATACATCATAGCAGTTGAGGGAAAAGCTGCAGAGCCTCGTGTTTTCAACCGAAGGCAATAAGAGCGAGCTGCTTTTGAGACTGAAGAGCGCCATGGAGGACGATGCTGAGACACGAGGACGAAGATCGCAACAAGGACCATCAAGGACGCCAAAACCATCAGGAATTTCGCCAGTTACCCCAAACAGCCGTGCGAAGTAGAAGTTAAAAATGAGATAATTGGAGCGGACTAAACAAAAACAACCTTATCAGTACAACCGCATACTACTAAACAACAGAAAACCTCTTTGAACATGAGAGACATGGTTGTAATAAATTCATGGGTACATATTTATTGCATGGGAAGGAAGTTCGATGCATTATGATCGATTCTTGTGGGTGTGGGCTGTTCTAATAAATTCAGGGTACCCATTTCAGGCATACGAATGAAGTTCGATACATTTTGATCGATTTTCGTGGGTCTGGGCTGTTGTAATAAATTCAAGGATGTATATTTCTTACATAGGAACGAAGTTCGATACATTATGATCGATTTTTGTTGGTCTAGGCTGTTGTAATAAATTCAGGGATACCTATTTCTTACATGGGAACGAAGTTCGATGCATTATGATCGATTCTTGTGGGTGTAGGCTGTTCTAATAAATTCAGGGTACCCATTTCATGCATAGGAATGAAGGTCGATACATTTTGATCGATTTTTGTGGGTCTGGGCTGTTGTAATAAATTCAGGGGTGCCTAAGTTCGATGCATTTTGACTGAATTTTGTGGGTGTGTGCTGTTGTAATAAATTCAGGGATACATATTTCTTGCATTGGAAGGAAGTTCTATACATTTTCATCGATTTTTGTGGATGTGGGCTGTTATAATTAATTCATGGGTACCTATTTCTTGCATAGGAATGAAATTCGATGCATTATGATCGATTTTCGTGGGTGTGGGTTGTTGTAATAAATTCAGGAATACACATTTCTTGCATAGGAAGAAAGTTCGATACATTCTGATCGATTTTTGTTGGTGTGGGCTGTTGTAATAAACTCAGGTGTACCCATTTCATGCATAGAAAGAAAGTTCGATACATTTTGATCGATTTTTGTGGGTGTGGGCTGTTGGAATAAATTCATGGGTACCTATTTCTTACATAGGAAGGAAGTTCGATACATTATTATCGAGTTTTGTGGATGTGGACTGTTGTAATAAATCCTGAGGGATTCTCCTGTGGGAGCTGTTGTGATAAATTTAAGAGGTATGACCCTTACAGAGAAATATTGTTTTAAAGAGCTTCAGATTTTAGAGGCAGATTCTGGCAATTGAACAATCCCACTATATTGTAATTTATTTTGTAAACACTTCTAGTATCACCCTCAGTACGATAGAATGATTTTAAACGGTTGCTCCCCTTCGGAGTAGTTTTCTAGAGGTTTAATTATGCCATTTTATGGCAATTAATTTGTAAATTCTAGTACCATCCCCAGTACTATACAACAAAGATTCACAGACAAAAGGCGTGGTGTGATGAAAAAAATATTTTTTAAAAAACTACACCCCTTAGGGATAATTTTTGGGGGTTTAGCTATGCCAATATGTTGTAATTAATTTGTAAAACTTACAGTGTCACCCCCAGTACGATGCAACAAATATTAACTGAAATGCCAAAAGCATAGTTTAACGAAAAATATGGTTTTGAAGAATTGCACCTCTTAGCGGTAGTTTTTGGGGGGTTGTGCTATGGCGATATTATGTAATTAATTTGTAAAAAATGTCAGTATCATTTGCATGAGATTGTGTTACAAGTGCTGTTGCAGTATTAGGGCCATGATAAAGATCGACCAGCAAGGTGAACCATTTGCTGAGCTACGTAAGGAACAAAGTGCACAATTGGTTGAACTACGGGCGGAGCAATGCGGTTAGCTTGCAGATCTACGTAACGTAAACAGCAGGGCGTGCAGAATGAAAAACTCGAAGAAATTAAGGGAACCCAAGATCTTCAAATTAAAGAGCTTAGAGAAGGAAAAAAGTCCCTTGAGGAAAAAGTCGATGGTTAGTACAAGGAATTTGAGGGATAAATCATGCAGGAGTCTGAAAGTAAAATTAAGCAGGTGGAGGCCCGTATCGAAACACATACCTAGCAAACTACAGGAGTAAGTCAGCTAGATAAACCGTTCTCAACACAACCAATTCCTGGAAGCTCAAGACGAACTTTGAAACTCCAATATTCGATGCCAAGATCCCATTTGAGAATTTTAAAGTGCAGTTTCAAGCGGCAGTGTAGCACAATTGTTGAGGCACAGGGAAGCAGCTCAATGCAATCATGTTAGCTGTCCGTGGGAAAGCTGCATGTCTAGCAATCCGTATCGGCATCTAAACGGAGCTATGAACGGGTCATGACTTAGTTGGAGCTAAGATATGGGCAGTTACACGACAAAGAACTATGCAAGATCACTCCAAAGCAAGCGGGAATTACGTGGGGAAAGCGTGCAAGACCTGGAGATAGAAGTGACAAAATTAGCGCGTCTAGCTTATGGAAATGCACCTGCAGATGTATTGAACGGACTAACAATGAGTGCGTTTATCAGTGCTGTTAAGGACGAGCATCTGAAACTTCATTTAAGACCAAATAATAGAAGTAAAACCATAATGAAAATCGGCGTTGGCGTTAGAATATGAAGGAGCCAGGGCAAGTTTAGCCACTGACACAGTAAAGTCGTGCAAGCTGGATCCAAAGGATATCACAGAGATAAAGGAGATAATGAAAGGGGAGTTGAGACAACTATCACAAATCTATTGGAATCACAGAAAATTAGAACAGCCAATAGGTGTGCCAGGCGACATCAAAAGACAATGGAGCTCCAGATGCGGGAAGTTAGATTACTATACACAAGAGTGTACGCTACGATTTAATGATCGTTTAGGGCGGCAGCCCGATTCCCGAGCGATGCAATAAGAAACTGGCGGGAGGAACAGAGACCGAGAATACCAAAAACTTAAGAGGGTTCAAGAAACTATCAAGATCAGAAGCAAATGCTTGCTCTAAAACATAAAAGTGGAAGACTACGAGAGGAAGGTGCACGGCCAAAGAAAAGGAGGAACTAATTTGCTTATCAAATGAAGAAAAGATCCTTGGAAGAGACCTTACAGAAGATTCCAGTACTGTTGAGGGTGGGTCCGGCAGCGGAGTTGATTGCTGAAGAGAGCGACCCAAAAGGCTTCGACGGAGAGTCGTATAAAGGTGGCACGTATTGAAGTTGAAAAAGAGGTGTGCTGGAATCGTCGTATTCAGAGAAAGGGTCAGTGACATGACCTTTAGATCATGCAAGCAGGAACGTCAGGAATAAATCAGAAGCGCAATATGACCAGAACGGGAGATTTAGCGACTTTCGAAGAGGTGACTTAGTGTGGCTGAATTCCAACAAGCGGAAAAGCAATTCTCGAGGTACACAACAGGATTGGAAATGTTTGGAAGACCATTGGAAAGGATTGGAAAGATCATCGACTATGTGTATCGGATGCAAAAACGCTTTGACGGAAAGTCGTGCAGAACGATAGACTAAAGCGATACGACATTTGATGTGTCTGTTCGGGACGAACAAATTTATGGTGGGGGTAGTGTTACGAATTCTACTCTACACACGAATAATACTCGATGGTCGAGTGGTTAATCCATAGGCCACAACTGCTATCAACTCAAAGGTCGCGAGTTCGAATCTTGTCAGAGTCCGTAATTTTATTGAGGCGATTATTATTCTTAACATGATCAATGTTGCCAGATCAAGTATTGCTCCATTACTGATTCAGGTTTGGATTTTAGAATGACATTCTATGTGGAGGGGAATGTGAATATAACGAAAGCAATTGTAAATGAAAACACTGCAATTAACAACGCACGTTAATCATCAAGACAGGGGAAATGATGACGTGAAATAAATGCGAACACACAACTACATGAAAGTGATTTACAATTGCAATACATATACATTTCCATAAGCAATAAAAATAATAATTTCGAACAGCGATAGGCAAGTATTTAAGCGCTAGCAATTTGGGACGCGGCACAGTTGTGTAATTTAACCAGTCAGTAAACAGTAAAAATCGAAAAAGTGCTAAAAGTAGTGCGCAGTAAAAACAAATTAGTGAGCAGTAAACGAGTGAAATAAGTGAATTGGTGTGTGTTGGACAAAATAAAGTTTGTAATTTAAATAGCTGAGTGTTTTTATTTGCAAAATCCAGTACGAATCCGTATCGAACGCCCAAAATTCGTATCCTATGTCAAAAGTGAGATTTTGCAAATACCGCAATGATTAAATCCCTATACCCCTATACATCATAGCAGTTGAGGGAAAAGCTGCAGAGCCTCGTGTTTTCAACCGAAGGCAATAAGAGCGAGCTGCTTTTGAGACTGGAGAGCGCCATGGAGGACGATGCTGAGACACGAGGACGAAGATCGCGACAAGAACCATGAAGGACGCCAAAACCATCAGGAATTTCGCCGGTCACCCCAAACAGCCGTGCGAAGAAGAAATTAAAAATGAAATAATTGGTGCGGACTAAACAAAAACAACCTTATCAGTACAACCGCATACTACTAAACAACAGAAAACCTCTTTGGACATGAGAGACATGAGTCCGTAATTTTATTGAGGCGATTATTATTCTTAACATGATCAATGTTGCCAGATCAAGTATTGCTCCAATACTGATTCAGATTTGGATTTTAGAATGAACCACATTCTAGGTGGTGGAGAATGTGAAGATAACGAAAACAATTGTTATAATGTACCACTCAACCTTACTTATCCCGTATATTATTTCAACTTTCTTTATGAATATGTATGAATTGGTTATAAAAGCTGTAATTATGATATGACCGGTAATAACTTAAAATAAAATTAATGTGGATAATCTTTTTGGATTTGTAATTGAACGAGATGACACGGTAACATATTTTTTCTATATTCTATCATACTAAATTTTTCCTTTCCGATTCTTAAAACCTTTCAATAATTTATTAATAATACATTAACTATTAAAATAAATAATTATTATAAACATTATACTAAAGTGAAATAAAATAATTGTTATTAAGTTTTAGACTGTGTTTAATTATTTAATCCACCATTCACAACACTGGTGGCAGCGGTTAACGTTAAATAAAAATGTTCTTTAAAAATCTATAAAACACAAAATACAAAAATCTGTGAAAAGTGTGAATTTTTTTAAGATACAAATTGTAACATGTGACTATATATCAAAAGTTATTAATTAAAGTGTTATTAAGTGATTTGGAACTATCATACCAACAAATTTAAGTGAAAATGTGCAGTGTTATTACATATTACGAGCATAAATAATAAACATTTCATTAGAGGTCGTGAATTTTAAACGAGCATCTTAAAAAAAACTATAAAAACTGTAAACATCGAATATCGAATGATAGAAAAAGTTTTAAAAGAATGTAACCTTTACTTGTTTGTACTAGATAATAATTTTTATAAATCATAAACATATCGTATTTCTATAAATAAATAATAAAATTATAAAAATCTGATAACAATAAAACAATAAATACGCAATATAAAAAATAAAAATAACCTTCCGAAATTAAATCAAAAAAAGAATCATAAACAATCACCTCTACAGATTTTATAACGGCATGTGTATTTACTAGCATAAGATAAAAATAGTGTAACGATCAAGAAAACATATAATCCTCGTAAATCGTAAATCGTAATACATATACGTCATAATAAAGAAAATCATAAAAAATATTAAATTCATCAATTTCATTCAATTAGAATTAAATTCAATAAATCAACAACGACCCGAGGATGTAAAAAGCTTTTCAAATCGTGTTGAAACATTGCTTTATCATTTAAACGTAGCTTGCTTGTCAGAACCGGGTATTGAGTCCATGAAAGAAATTAAATATTTGAATAATAAACTGGCTCTTAGATTATTCCAAGAAGGATTACAGGAACCTACAATCGAATTTTTTTTTCGAATTCCGAATATGTTAAATTCAATTTTCAATTATCATAACTTTCTAGAATTGCCTAGCAATAGCATTAGTAGTTTTATTCAAACCACTTTCTGGAAAGAAAAGTCATCTTATAATAAAGATGACGTGGTTCTACCCCTCATTATGTACTTTGATGAATTTGAAACAAATAATGCTCTAGGCTCTAGATCAAGTTTACAGAATTTGGGTTCTGTATATATATCGTTATCTGTCGTACCAAAAAAGTTGCAGTCAAAACTAGAAAAAATTGTTTAGTTTTGTTATTTCATAGTTTAGATAGAAAAAAGTATGGAAATTCCGTATTCCAACCTGTGGTTGATGAACTTAAATAAAAATCAACTATTTTTTACTTACTGCATGTATGGGTGACAATAAGGGTCTTAATGGCATAACTACTTTTGTAGATTTTGTAAAAGGCATAAAAATAAAACATAGACTAAATTATCAAAAAATAACGTTTCTGAAACAGGGGTGGGTGGTAGGTAGCTGAATGTATATTCAACCAATTAGATAATTTTGACGTAACTCAAAATGGTTGATCTTATGCACGATATGCTAGAAGGTGTACTTAATTATGAAATACCGTTAGTTCTGGATCGCTTTATAAATATAAAAAAACTAAACTAGACTAGCTAAACAATAGAATTCTTAACTTTGACTTTAGCGACTGAGGAAATATCAATAGACTTCAATTTATATCTAATGATCATTTAAAAAGTCACAAATTACGATATTCATCTTCTGAAACACTATGGATGGCAAAATTTTTAGGTGTTTTAATAGGGGAATTTGTGCTCGATAATGATGAAGAGTGGCACATATTTATACTACTCGTATTAAGAAAAATTTTAGAAATTGTACTTCAAAATGATCTAGATATGAAAACTGCGGACTATTTAGAGTATTTAATTTCCTCATTTTTAACAATATTTAAATTACCTCTTCGACCAAAAAATCATTTGTTGTGTCATTATCCCTATCTTACGAAAAAAATGGGTTCGTTGAAACAGGTTTGGTGTATGGGATTTGAGGGTAAACATAAGATTTTAAAAAATATCGCTAAAAGTACTGCTGCTTCAAGAAGAAATATATCCAAGACCATTACTCACCGGCTTTCCTTGTCTAACACAAAAATAAATGAAAATAATGAAAAATGAATTTGGAAAATATATTGAAGGTGGCTCATTTAAATATTTGGAATCTGTCGTTATCAATAACAAAAGGTACAAAACGAATATGATATTTAATTTAAACGAAAATAATAAAGAAGAACCAACATTTTTTAAAATAAAAGGATTTTTAAGAAATGACAATGATGTTATATTAATATTAGGTAGTAAATATGATATTAAATATTTCGATTTGCATAAATATGCTTATGTTGTAACCGAAAATCATGAATTTGAAATAAACCAATTTAAGTGGGAACTATAGATAGAATAAAAAGAATAAAAAGAATAACGTAAGAAACGAAGACAAAAAATTATTATTCCAATTTGACATTACGGCCATAGATGACTTGAAATATTAAGTTCATTCATATATTTTTGTGATATATTTCCTACAATTATGAATGAAACTACAATATTTTTGAGTATAAACGTATTTATATCAACAAATATATGTTTTTAAAATTATAAAAATTGTTTATATGCGATTTAAATCACCACAATTCGATAAAGTATTTTTTTAGGTTAGGTTTAGAAAAATACAATTCTACAGTGTATTGCAAATTATTTCTGATATTATATTCATATTAGCATATGCATACATGAATATTTTATAAATAGAAAAGATAAAACACACGAATAATTTAAAATTCCCTTATATAAAAAAGTAAATATGCATATTATATTCAACGCACTAAAATTTATTTGAGTTTTGTTGTTGTAGTTATTAAGTTTTTAATTCTTGGGCGAAAATTATCGCTCGGTTATTCTTTTTAAGTGACAGCAAAAATGAAAAAAAATTAAACGCGATTTCTGTTATTCTTTTTATATTTATTATTCTCAGTATAGTCGATTGCATGTAAATCCTCTCTTTCGCTCTCTTACGTTATTCTTTTTATTCTTTTTATTCTATCTATAGTCCAGCCTTTAGTCTTTTAACTTTTAGTTTTAAGTCTAACATGAATACGTTAAAGGAGTTAAACGCGAGATCAAATGTTATAAAATTAAATAATACGTTACATTTAATATCTTAAAATTAAAATATATAATAAAAATTATATTTTATAATAATTGTATAATTTAAATTAATAATTAAAATTAAAAAAAAAATGTCAATACCTAATTAACAACTCAAAATTGAATTTTATTTAACACTTATTGCAATATGAGAATGAGTCCTATAGATTCGATAAAATTTACTATTTGAAATAACCGATTACTAAAACAATCTTGGAAATCATACTGTACTAAATTAGTAATATAGCAATACCGCATAGTAGACGCTACGAAAATTGTGAAAACAAATACTATTATGTCATGGAAAGTGTACCATGTTGATATATCTGTACAGCTATACAAAACAGTATTCGCTCCCCTAATTATCAAAAATAGTCCTAGATATTATGGAAAGCAGACCATGTTTATATATACGTAGCGCTATACGAAGAAATGGCCGCTACTACAATTATGAAAAATTGCCCTATTTGTCGTGGAAAATATACTGTGCCTCATATAACACAAGACATTCAAAATTACAAACGCAACAAAGTTATATTGAAATAATTGAGATTATTATAGCAAAAATTACTATCAATATTCTGTATTAATTAAAATTTCCAAATGATTAGGATGCTCTATCTCGGTTGATGGTACATATTACCATTTACTATTTTGATGATAACCAGTACCGAGTTTGTAATAAACTATACTTCATAGAAGAAACCTAGAGCATTATACTCGTATAGAACGCTCTCCGATAAAAAGCCACAAAGGCGTGGGCTCCGATATTTTATGGAAATAAGTACTATATTTTTTCCGTGTTGTTTTCCATTTTAAATCAATTTTTTTGTGAGTATACGGTGATAAGAAAATTCTTGTTAATTATCGTGATTAAATTTAAATTCATTTTGAATTAATTTCATTTCATTCGAAATTAACTCTTGCATAATTCATGGTTCTATAAATTACAAAAAGCGATGAATTTACTTACTAAAATTAGATTCTAGAAATACTTTTGATCAATTGTAGACATATCCAAAAGACAGAAGTAGACATTTCTTTATATCTTGTATCTATAGTTAATTTTGGTATCTTCCAGGTTCTTAGCATTTCTTATTTAAAATTTCAGTGGTTCGGGAAAGCTTAAATTAATAAATATTTATAATAATAATTAACAATCTAGTTTTTTTAGATAAGTTACTACTGATTTAATCAATCAATCAATCAATGTAAATTATTATATTTATATTTTAAACTATTATTTGCTAATTTGTTTTTTGAGCAAGTACAGGCTGCCTGTACTTAGGTTAGGTTAGGTTAGGTTAGAGCGGCTGCTATCGCACACTTAGCCCAATAGTGGCCCATTGTGATACTACCGGATCCTATCTCCCCTTTACTCCCGTTGAAACTACCCAGAGCGACTTATGTAGCGGAAAATTCCAAAAGGCTGTTCATACCGTACACACCTAAGTACTTATGTCTTCTGTCTGATAATGCCAGACACGAGCATAGGAAGTGATCTAAAGTCCATACAACTTCTACAAAAGTTATTCGCCTGTAGACCCAGTCTTCTCGCATGTTCCCCAAAAAGGCAGTGCCCTGTCAGTATTCTCACGACCAATCCTCCCTCTGGTTTTCCCAGGCAAACTAGTGTCTTGGAGCTCCGCAAGTCCAGTTTTGTCCAAACCTGTTTTGCTACCCTGCACGTGAGGGTGTTGGTCCACGTCTCATTTGTCGAGGCGATTGCCTTTTTACTGAGCGCCAATTTGAGCGCTGCTATAGGTCTCTGCTATAGGAGAGTCATACCGTACCTAGCTGGTTCGTCTGCCTTGCAGTTTCCTAGGACGTCCGAGTGACAAGAGACCCAGCATATCTGGATTCTGAAATACTCGCGTGGCTTCAGACAAAGAGCCGTCCGTGAACAATTGCACTGCCTCGTTTTCCAGTATTGATCCGTTCCTCCAGAATTTCCTTGAAGGACAGATGGTTCGGCAACCTTTATCGAAGTACAACGTTTGTTTAATATTATCTAGATTCGCCAGTACTTCCCTTAGCGAACTAACTATCGTCGAATGCCCCGCCTAAAGACACTTCCACTGAGAGACAGCTGAGATTCTCGTAGTCACATTGGCTGCCATCTGCTTACCAAAAAAAAAACGATTGGAAGAAGGTGGAACATAACCTCTAAAGCGCGTATCCATTCTAATTAAATAATTAGGACTGGCTGGCTTAGTAGATAGAATTTTACTAAGGCGAGAAGTCGCAGAGACCTCGTTCACTCTACAACAGAAGTCTTCAAGACACAAAGAGGTGCCATCCTCAACTCTTTTTTGTACTTTCTTAAGTCCCAATCCCGAACCTCCGTTGTGTTCTTGGCTTTATTAAAGGCTCTCCTACACGCCCTTCGATAATTTCCAAACTCCGTGGTCCACCATGTCGGTTTCTGCCTGCCCCTAGGCTTTATCGGGTGGCACGCAGCATTAAATGAAAGACAATATCAACTATGCAATTTAATTCTTCTACTGTCACCGGAAGTCCAGGGACCTCCAGAGGCCACAATTCATCCAACACCTCCCCATATTTGTTTCAGTTTGTCCTTCAGAGTTTCCTGAAGGCTTTCCGGATAACAGGTTTAACGTTGAGTCTCTGTGTTACATATCGGTGATCAAAGAATGAGTGCTCCCTCGCCACTCTCCACCCCTTGATCATATGAAAAATTGTTTCTGACGCAAAGGTCACATCTAAAACCTTATGTCGATTTTTAACAACAAATGTTGGTTCTCGCCCAATATTGCAAACTAAAAGGTTAGTATTTAATAAATAATCAAAAAATAACTCACCCCTCTCCTTAATATCTGTGCTTCCCCAGATTGTGTGATGCGCGTTTGCATCACATCCAAGTATAATACCAACTCTTCTTGGACCTGCTCCCCGGATCAGTTCCCCCATGTTATCCGGTGGAACCTCCTTCTCGCGATGCATATAGGCCGAGGCTAGCCATAACTTTTCACAGCCAACCTCAACAGTAAAGCATTTGATTCTCTATCTGTCATTATGTAGCATTCAATTTGTGTGTCCACATGAGGAGTCATGATTGCAGAATCAAACATCGATTATTTCCCCTTTACCCATAAAACCGTTTTTTTCGGCGCAAAAAAAACGGTTTTATAGGTAAAGCGGAAAGAAACCAAGTTTGATTCCGCAATCATGACTTCTCGTGTGGACGCACAGAATTACATAAATTGGTTTAAGTCATATCTAACAAACCCTACAAGGACCGGGTCCAGGATTTTTATTGTTTATTGTTATAATTATATTTTATATTTTGTGTGATTAAATTTGTGGCGGCGTTAATACCGGGACATGAATTCTGTTCGTTTTTCTCAAGCAATTCAAGTGGGAATTTGTATCCGCGTATACAGTGGATAATATACACTTTTATCATGTGTGCTGTCATTTTCTATCATTGTGTTTGTGTCAAATTCGTATCAAATTTCGCCAAAATGTTGACTCGATTTTGTAAATGTGCACTATCGGTTGAGAAACAATACATCATGAGTATTTTTACCTCTTTACCTGTGCTCGCGAGCAAAGGAATAAATGAAAGACGATAAGAAAATAGTTCGATTGCAATTTTTTGTGTGAATTTTTCATTTATATTTAGATAAAACTTAAATAAAATAAATTTTATTAAGGTTTTTTAAAAAATATAATATTCCCCAGTTTAATTAACATTTATCTATATTTTTATGTGTTATTTATGGAAATAATATTGAAAAGAAAAAGTTTAATGAATTATAAAGTGGATTAACTTAGAAAATATGATGATATTGAAATTACTCCTTTATTATTTGTTTTAATTTATTGCATAGAAAATTGAGGATATTATTGTGTTGCGGAGCACAAGTCTGCTACCAGATTTTACAAGCTTTCCGATTCTCTCTAACTAGTTATCTTACCTCAAGAGGATAATTATATTTCGTTATGGAGTTGGTATGAGGAATATAATTTCTTTGACAAGCTGCTTATTGAATGCTTCAGTTTAACTTCCAGCCCTGTTCTAATTGGTTCCCGGAGTTTTTTCGCTCTTCCACTAATTTCTTGAATAAATCCCAGTTTGTTTTATTGTTTGTTAAGTTAGGCAACTTTTTTATACTCATTGCAGTCAGAGTCATGATCATAGGTGAGTGGTCAGATGGTAGTCTTTTACTATTTTCGATGTAAGTGTAGTCATTTTAAACTCCTTTTGTTACTTACTTCTTTGTAAATAAAGAAAATCTGGTACTTTATGTATGACAATAGACTAATATGTTGGTTTACCGCCGGAGAGAAATTCACAATTGTCCTCGCGAGCTGCATATAATTCTAAGAGTAAGTCTAGACCCCTAGTAGATGTTCCTTGCATTAACATCACTGCATATTATAAAATTTGGTCAGATTAATTTAAAAAGTCGACTTTAGTCTTCTTTGTCAACTGACGGCGTGGGGGACAGTAAATAGAGGAGATACTGAGATTCCTATTGTTAATTGATTCAACTTATATGATTTTAGCTTGCATAATTTCTGTTTCAAAGCCGAGCTCTTGATAGTGTTCAATAATATTATTAATAATTACGGTAGATCCATCTCTAGCGTTCCTTCCTGGATGAATAAGGGGTAGCATGGTAGCATTCATAGTCACGTATTCTAATAAATGAAGCTCTGGAGCAAGATGTGGTACGCCAATCGCATTAAAATGACAATTTTAAGTGTTCTGTTCTTTTGATTAGCACAGCATTGATGTAAGTTCATTCGTGGCTTCTTGTCTATCTAGTTTCTTATATATAGCTTTTAGGCGTCCTTGTTTTGCTAGGCGTGAATTGTTCGTTTAGCAGTAGCATTAGTTAATTGCTGCGTTATTTGGGAGTAGGATCTCTTCTATGGTCCTATCGACTGCAGTTGGGGCCACACTCAAGTTGTTGTTTGAATCCTTTCTCTTGTAATGCTAGTGTTTTGAGCTAGTGGGTTGGGTGTTTTCATTTACAGTTCATACACTTTGGAAGTTTGTTTCGGATAACTGGACAGTCTTTCGCATTGTGTCTACCTGCATATTTTACGGACCTAATATCTCGCCCTAATTATCTTTGGGTGTGGTTAAAGCTTTGGCGTTTCTTGCATTGAGGTATAACTCTCGTGTTATTTTTATGTGGTTTTATTATATCCCTCATATTGAGTATTGCTTTGATATCCAATATATTTTCAATTTTTTCGCTTTTGTTGAATGTGATTAAGAATAGCGGGAACCCTCTTTTAACGATCTTGGTTCCGTGACTAATTCCAATTTTTTCCAGTTTCGCTGGACACTGATTTCATTAAAGCTTTGATATTCGCAAACTCTGTAATGCCTTTCACATTAATTGGCGGTGGCATCTTGGTCTTCCTTGCAACCTTGTGTTGTTCTTATTGCTAGTGTTGTTGAGGTACAGACACTGGTTCGGTAGTTTCGTTAACTTTTGCCTGCGAATGTCCCCAACTTCTAACGAGAATTCTGCTCTTCGTTTTTTCCTAGGTGTTTTCTTTTGTTTGTGCAACGAATCTGTTTCTCTCACAAGTTCCTTCATCTGTAAACTCAGCATTAGTATAGACAACTCTGCTGTTTTTGTTATAACTGGAAAGAGGAATTTACTTCTATCGGTCTCGTTTTCTTCAGCTCTACTTTTCTTTCTTATTTTTCTTTCTTTTTTTTAATTGCCAAGCTGTTTTGCCATTTTTTATATTTCACTAAGTCTTCTGCATAGTTCACCATTTTCGTTTTTCTGCTGTGCCACGGACTGTATTTGTCAAGGTGGTCTAGATATTTTTGAACTTCGTATAAATAGGCATCACGATAGTTGGCTTACCCCAGATTCCATTGGACCATTCTCGTTAGAGAGTAGATTATCCAACTGAGCAGTTACGCTACCATTTAGGGTAAAAATTCTCGTTTGTTCTGAACTCATCGTCGGACTGGTTGTTGGAGCAGCCATCAACCTAGGTAGTCACCAGTTAAATTGGTAGTCAATGGATAAAATATCATTTGGTCGGTTCGCGGTGTTCGGTTATCCAGCCGTTTCTCGGTTGCCAGAGCTTCTTTGATTAATTAGCACCGAGCACCACGTGCAGGTGATGTTGACAGTTAGGTTGGTATATTGATTATGTTAAATAAAAAAATGAATGGCTTTTGAAAGTCGCATAATGCTCAGCCTTTAATACAGTAGTCGATGTTTTCTTTTCAGAGACATTCTTCCGGTGAATGTTGTTCTGCGCATTTAACACATCTACCACTCGAGATTGCAATTGGCCGCTGCAATGCCGAACCTTTGTAACATTGAATTATTTTTGAGATTATCCCAAGTCACTTGTTGATAATTAATTGTTTTTATTTTATATATTTGTGTCATGTCTGGTGTACTATCAATGATGTATGTGAGCAGATTGTAATTATTTTCTATTGAGTGTTTGGTTTTCATTTCAGTTATATTTTGGATTATTTTTATACGTCCATTTACCTCGATTTATGTTGACGAAAAATTTATGTTGACTTCTTTCAACAATATATGGTTTCATTTCTTCGCAATCTTCCAATTTTCCAGTGATGAGCGAATGTTTTTCATTACTAATTCTTCTTATTTCAAAATTCTCTATTTCAGCTCCCTCTGTTGTACATGTGGTATTAACGTGTGCAACGAAGAAACCACCTTCTTCCAATCACTTACTTTTGGTAAATCTTTAACATTTTGTTTTCGTTTTCAAATGAATTGGTATCTTTTAGCGACGAGGTCTTCAACGTTTAATTTGTATGCTCATTTATGTATGGATAACATAATTTTTTACTAATTTCAACAAAAATCCAGGATAAGAGAAACTTCAAATTGCAAACTTATACTTAAATTACCAGGATTTACCTGGTTTATCTTTATTTATTTATTTAGTTCGTGACATATGTAAGCGGCAGTCTTATCCAAATTTATTTACCTCGCAAATTTTTTTATAATAAACATTTTCACAGTTTTGATGCACCCGGTTACATACAAGTGTAAATGAATATTACACCCCGATAGAAGTGGAAAATTACGATTATCTATACTACAATATTCGAAGGCTTTTTTAACGCTAATAAATATAACTGTGAAGTGAACACTGAATTTTTGTTCCCATTATGGTGTACTTGTTGGATTCAAATATTTTGTTTGTTTTAGCATATTATTCGTCATAGGTGGGTGCAATTTTAAGAATAGCTGCAGAATTGCGTAAATATTTAAGGAAATATATATTTTTATTAAGCAACTGTTGCAAATCAACCAACTGAATCTTTAATATTAAACGGACATGATACTACAAAACCATTCAACAAATGTACATGATAAGGTACGAGTACATGTTTTAAATAGGCGAAATGGAAGATTTTATTGTGGTGGTGTAATTATAACGGCAACTCATATTCTTTCAGCCGCTCAATGTATGCATCCGTAAGTTTCTAAAACGTATTACGAATCGTTTGTTAATATGATTCTAATATATTAGATGTACAATGCCATCGAAAATTACAAAGTTATACCGTGTTTTGGCCGGGTCAACATATTCAACAAAAGGAAAGTGTATCCAGCTTGTGTTATCACGAAAAATTATCAAAAGCTACCCTAGATTATGAATTATGATATTGGCTTACTAAAACTAAAATATAAACTCAATTTTAACGATAAAATAAATTTAATACAATTCCCACCTAAAAGTTATATTATAAAGGTAGACCAAGCAGAAATATCGGGTTAGGGTTCCCTCAACTCATCGATAAATTTTAGAATGATTCAGTACGTTGAAAATTTCTTCTTCTTTTAGAACCATGGGCGCTATCCATAAATTCTACAAAGGGCCTTTGTAAAAATAATCAATCAAACCACGTGTGCTAAAGATTACTCCTGTACTAGTGGTATTAGTAAACCAGTTCGGTTTTTTAATTGGAGTTGTTTCGTGGACGAAAGGGTGTGGAAAACTTAATTTTCCGGCAATTTACACAAACATTGTTATTTTCAAAGTATGGATACACGATAAAATAAAACAGCTTAGTTAATGCCAAAGAGATAAACTTCTCTAATCTGATATTGAATTTTCAATAGAGTAAATCAAAGTGTTTTAACTGGTTTATCTATCTAACTTCATTAGATAGATATCCGCCATATTGATTAATTGATCACTATCAATTGGATGAAAGGTTATACAGTGGTTGAAACCTGTTTTGCTTTTTTCTTCCTTGCTAGTATCCTGATTCACTTTAACTATTCCCGCGGTGAGTTTTAAAATGTTTCGATGTAATATTCGAACAGTCTGATCTTTTACTGGACTATAGTTTACTGAAAGTAAAAACAATTTTTTGAAGTTAGGTAAAAACAAACATGATACACTAACATTATCGCGTTTGGAGATCGACGTATTTTAACCAATCTTCGAACACCAACAATGCTCAAAGTACTCATTTCAACATTATCAAGAAATTGATTTATTCATATGAGTTAATTTGATGAACAGGTGAAATTGTGCAAACTAAACTACTTCATCATCGATTGACATTCTTCGAAATAATTAATTTTAATTGTCATAATCCAGTATTTTATGAATCCCGATAAGAAATGCTTTAAATAGTATAATGCAAGTCCCTATTTTAATTAGTCAGCGTATTATAGAGACTGTTGAATAATTTAGCCTCGCCTTTAGCTTATACTTAAACCTGCTTCGCTAATAATTGTAATATTTGATATCGCTATGATAACGAAACCATCCCAACTTGGACCAGAATTCATTACAAATTAATTACATGTCACCGCAAATTATTTGCCTAAGAGCAAATTTCACCCTAAAATTATTTTGATAATTGAAATCATTCAATTCAATTTCTCAACCAATTGCGATATAATTAGGTTTCTATAACACTCATTAGTCACCACAATCTGAGTTCTGATCTAGTAACGGATTATTTTAAATTGAACTTAGCCAATTCTCAACGTCTTATTGTGATAAAACTCAAGATCAATTGAAAATGGAATTCCCTTACGTGTTCCGTATATATGGGAACACCCATATCTCATATATATCACCAACAAAGCTAAGTTACTCCACCTATCAACAAATATTTGTATATTTTTGAGTAAATTATTTTCGATAAATTATATTGGATGCATAGTTCACAGACATTTCAAAACTGATTATTTTGACAATTCTTTATCAAAATTTATCGATGAGTCTGTACTGATGAGACTGGTGTGTGGACGCGAATGGTATTTTGAGACCTGCAACCGGTCTCAAATGAGTCCTCACGTGTGGATTCACCCAATCTAATTTAAATTCAAGTATGTATTGTTAATATATAATATGTACATACATTGATAGGTGTTATTATTATTTATTATTTATATTTATTTAATTAAATTAATTTTCTCTTTAATTATTAATAATACACGGTGAAAATTTGTACTTAATTTCCAATTTCAAATAATACAAATAAAACGTATTTTTTTGTAGACTGGTTTAAAGGGGTGAGACCTCATATGTGTTTCTGCATGGCAAAGAAAAACGGGTTTTTAATTTTTGTTTTCGTTTGTAACGCCAAGTAAATCTTTTGCTAAAGATTATCATTAATTAACCACTCGAAACATGCCCCGTTGTTACAGACATTGTTTTTATTTATCAGGTTTTATATGGCGACAAACCAAAATACTGTTAGAACGGACCTATCACACGAATGATTCGTGCAACAATTTTTAGTTAGAACATAAAAATAAACATTTTTAAGTAATATCAGTAATTTATTTACGAAGGTTTTGTAACCACTTTGAAATCATTTGGCTCATATTCTAATAAATTTTTCGAAATTTTTACGTAAACCATTTTTATTTATATTAGTTTTTTTCGGTGCTCGTGGGAGCGATGTCCGCGGTGCTACATGGCGACTGTTTATAATATGTTGAAGCGAAAAATATATTAAATTTTAGAATGTGTGAGTGTAAATAATAACACTTCTGGATGTGGGTATGTGAGTAGTTCCAATTCGGTTTTTCTTATATTTAAAGAAAGAGCATGCTGCTATTAAAATATTTGATCATAATAATCTGCTGAATGTATTATAAGGCGGTATTCACATCAAACGCAAATTACAAATGCGAATAAATTTTTCGGGAAATCCAAATAAACAAGAACTAAAATAAATAATGTACTTGTAAAGGGCGAGTGATAGTTTTTATAGCATATGCAACAAGCAAATTGGCGTTTTTCTAATTAATTCGTATTTCAGACGTTAATACTAGCATTTTCGGTTCCAGATTTGAAGGGTAATTTAAACTTCTGTATCGGAAGTTATAATATGTGCTATTTGCCCTATTTACATAAAATAAGCGTATGTTAACTTTCCATAACCTTATATTTCTGCGAATAAAATTACTCGCGTTCTAAATTCGCGTTTGGCATGAATAACGTCTAATCGTAATAAAGTAAATATTATTACTTTGTAGATATAGTTTAAAATAAGATTCTATCCGTCCGGGTACTACTTGTTATGGAACTGTTAGAGCAAAGCAAATTTGTCTCATGTTTCTTAAACAAACATCAATATCATTGAAGCCGTATTTCAGTAAATCGATTCTACATACAAATAAGTTTTACAAACTTTTGCAAGTAAAGTAGCATGAGAAAAAAGAATAAAATCGTTAAAGTACCTAATTATAAAATTCAAAATCTCTACCTATAAACATAGGTTTAGGTACTTGATCTAGTCGCCCTGATACTTTTAATATCATGACCGTCTAATAATCTAACAAACGAATGCATCTGTCGTAATCTACTTTCCGTGATTGAATTAATATTTACATTTAACATTCTAAACTATAATTTTTACTTTCATTACATGTCTAAAGATAACGTATTACCATAATCTATAGTTATTTAATAATAAATCTACTACTATCATAAATTAGGTTACTTCGTAATCATTTTGTCTGTGTACCACCGATTTTTATTAAAACACGACAATAGTAAACTTCAAACAAAGAAGAAAAATGACTGGGTTCTTCTTTTTTACTAAAAGCAAAAATAAATAACTCCGGAAATATTAAAATTTTCTATAATCCATCAATTGATTTTTTTTCGGCAAATGAGTATAACTAACACAGTCTGACAAACTAAGGCAGTTTAATGCAATATGTTGCGAACAACTACGAGTACGACAAGTAAACTAATTGCTCACACTAACGCAGTTTATATATATATATATATATATATATATATATATATATATATATATATGTATATATATATATATATATATATATATATATATATATATATATATATATATATATATATATATATATATATATATATGCATATATATATATATATATATATATATATATATATATATATATATATATATATATATATATATATATATATATATGCATATATATATGTATATATATATATATATATATATATATATATATATAAGAAACTGAGAAAAGCGTTTTAATATTCAACTCAAACATAAGTTTACTCCATAGTTAATTTTTATGATGTGCCATCATGTTTCCAAAACAAAAATCTTATTTTTGTATCACAATACAGATATGCACTTAACTATTAAAAGATTTTTTAAATTTATCGCCTCTTTATTAATTTTGTACATTGTACATTGTTTACGGATTCAGACAACATACAACTGAATGTATGATGAATAATTTGCACAAAAATAACATAACATAACCGATTGTAGCAAAACGAAATGGACATTTTCCAACAATAGAAACTATAAATTTGAAGGAAAAATTATTTTCATGAAAAAAAAAATAAATAAATGGAAACTCTGCTAACTGCGCAGGTCTCGTAAACATTTTCATTATGGAATTTTACAAAAACAAAACGACGATAAAACTGGAAAAGAAAATTTACTACAAAAACACTTTAATATTCCGAAAATGAAAATCGGCAAAGATGAACGAGGGTGTTGATTGCAAACGTACACGTGCGTTTAAAATTAATGAATTCCAAAAATATTATGTTTGAAAAGAGAATACATAAATAAATTTAAACCCCATTTTCTTTATTAATAAAACCAAATTTTCACATTATATTATAAAATCGTTTGTTACATAAAATTGCTGAATTTTAAATCACTGTATATAACAATAATACGTAACAATTACATTATATTAAACAAATTGTATTATTTTCTAAAGCAACAAAAACTATCTCCAGCTTGAAAATGTACCAATTTTACTCTAATTTTGTTTTATATTTTTGTTTACTTTCATTATTTGCAATCGGCTTACATTCGGAATTTTTTTCTATAATTTTTTCTCAACATTCGTATTCGGTTATTGCAAACTATGTAATTCTCCAGGCCCAGTACTAACCAAGGTACTTGATGTCGATTGTTCGATTTTTCGGTGCTTTTGAAAATAAAAAAAGGAAAAAATTTGTTTAATTTAAATTAAAGCGCATTGAACTGTATTAAAATTTACAAAGAGTACATTGCTTTATTTATATGCAATTGTTTACAATATATCGTTTTTACTATTAAGTGTTAAACTTGCCGTTCAGTAATTTTCGTTAAAAAGATTTTGACAAAATTACAAAAAAAATATCGGAATCGATCAACGCAAAAGTGAATGTCAATTTAGGAATGGGTGATGATAACAAAAACCATTTAATTAATATATTTTATGTTTTTTCTTTATAAATTCGAATTATTAGTTTTAGCATAAGTTAATTAATAGTGAATTTTTCGTTATATATAAAATTATGTGTTTTGAAGAGTTTATTTGGTTTTTTTCAAATTTTAGCAGTGGAAAATTTCATTTTTAACCTTTCAAAAAATAAGCAAAATAAGGAAATATAAAAAAATATAAATTATAATATTGTGTTTTTTTTGTTTCTTCACCAATTTGAATAAATTAAGAAAATTTGTGAATAAAATTGTGGTGACGGATTTAAAAAGAAAAACCCAGCTGTAGACAACAGTGGATGGTGTGAAAATAGGGGGCCTCGGATATAAGAAGCGATTGGTTTAACTGGTGAGTTTTTGTTTCTAGTATCATGGTCTAGAGATAAATATGTTCTGATTTATTCTTAGTTACAAAAATAGTATGATACTTTTGCTCAGTCGTGCGTAGAATAAAATAGCACAGAATATATGTATATGCCCTAAAAAAGACCAAAAAAATTTAGCTCCACGAAGGTCGTACCGGTTTTTTGTATGTGTTGTTGGTTTTTTGCTTAATTTAATTGCATTTGAGTGTTTAATTTATCATAAATGTGGTTAGTATATAATTATATTTTGGTATATGCGGTAATTAGGACCTTTTTAAGATTGATTAAACATTACATTTAATAAAAGTTACGAATTTATATCGCACCAGATTCTTACACTGTATACAGAATTGTAAAAAAATATTTAGAAGATTTTGACACATGCGCACGCAGTTTTAAAATAAATATATGTAGTACAATATTATCTCATGAGTAAATGTTCTACACAGGGTGAATCAGTGTCTTCTGCTGATAATTAAGAACTTCATTACTACTACTAATACTAATAAACTTTCCAAACAAGGCAGCTATATTATGTACATACAAAATTGGAATTACTACTCGCAAACAGAAAATCCAATCAAATTATTAGCAACATTATGATTGTAAAGTGTACATTTAATAATTTACTTCTATCTAGTTAAAGTATCCAATTTTATTTCCTAAATAACACATTTTGAACAAATAAATAAGCTATCTGCTATTATTACTTCCAAGTTAAATTCATTAGTACTATTCAAATTTATTTTTAACATTATTATGAATTGTACTTACGATACTTTGTTTAATTCCGTTTCTCAACAGAAATGATATAAATCTAATTATGTATATAATCGGATGTTTATATATATTTGTATATAAAGTAAATTTGTATCCAATCTCATTAAACTGTTTATATTAAATATTTATTGAAATCCGAAATCTATGAGTCTGTCAATTAGATACAACAGGAGGAAATGATAGGAAAGGTATTTTTTAGGAAATAACGACCCTATAGTAGACACCTAACGATTGTTAATTTAAGTTCTCCCGAGATGAATTATAAAATAAATTTGGAGAAATTCATGCAATAGCACTGGCAGTTATTTTCACATTAATTTATATTGGTTTTTTTCTCACATTTTAGAACACAACCCCAGATTCCATTAATTTAAATTAACTTAAGGTGATCCTTTTGGTTACATTACATTACAGTTTTAATGATTTAATTTCGAGACACATTGTCACAGGTATATAATTTACACTTGGTTGATAATTTTTGTGTTTTAGCGCCCCACGTTTGTAGATATAAATAGTAAAGAAAATTTTCATTTGTAATTGATCACAAGTTTCATAGAGTTAAGCGAAAATTATTTTCTTCTGTTTAGTTCACTATAAAAACGTGGAATATCTAAGAGTTTTTCTTGTTCTAATAATTATTTCCTACTTTTTCGTTTTCCGTTTGTCGAATGTTGCAATCGAAAATTTATCACCAGCTAACTTTAAAATGTGTTGTTTAAACGAAGCAAGGAAAGAGATTTCTCTTGACAGTTAAATTCATTCTCATCTGTTTATTCATTAAATTTATTCACATAACATACATGTTTCAAATTAATGCTCAACCTGCTTGGTTTTCCGATTTCTTTGAAGTCCTAGGTCTCACCGCGAGGACGAGTTCACGTCTTTTCCTCAGTAGCTGTCACTGTGGCTCTGGCTGTATAAGCAGCATCCTTACGGCGGTGAGTATGAGTTTCGTCCTCGGTTGTTTTCGTCCTGTTGTAACTTTTTGGGCAGCATCTTTCTGCCGACGAGTTTTTGTTTCGTCATCGGATGCATTCGCTCTGGCTTTGGGTTTACAAACCTCATTTTTCAATCGGCATCTAAACATGTTCGGTTAGCTTTACTCGCCTGTATCTCATAGTCTGATAACAAGAAAACGTAACTATGAACAAATAAACTAAATTGCTTAGACGTTGAATACAACAATCAATACACCACGTATTGATGTTGTAATCTACGAATATAAGCAAACCTGTTAATATTAAAAAATATGATGACTTTAATCAGCTTACAGATAACCTCTTCTATTCTAATTTTAATTGATAAAAATTATAATTAAAATAAAACTTAGCAAATCTAATCGAAATTTAAACATTTATAAAATAGTGAGTAAAAAATAATGAGAAGGCAATAGAAATTGTAGTGCGTATAAACGAAACAAAAATCGTTATTTAACGCATTGGAAATTTAGCCAAAAACCAACAACCCTTGTTGGTTGAAAATTTAATCTTCAAATTTAATTGAATCTTTTATTTGAATTTTTGACCATCTATGAGTCTGTCATCTGTGGTCTCACAACTAACTTTTCGTGTTTTTTACGGATTTATATTTGTTTACTTTTTGTTTTGAATATACGAGTAGATGAAAAATATGAAAGAATCGATTTTCGTAGGCTAGCAAGTAATTCGCTAGTACTGCAAATACATGGTATTGTCCTATATATATATAGAGACAATATTCCAATGTAATTAATACAACATCAGTCATCGCGACCTGATGAGAAGACTGATTTTTTCAAATCAATAATCTCATCCGTTCGAAACTGATTGTTGTGATTCTTACAAAATTTCCATCTATGAGTCAAAAATCCAAATTTACCCGCGGTCCAGCGAATAAAAAACAAAAAGTATGGGGTGGTTGGGAAGTTGATTGTGTAATAAGGTAGGTGTCAATTATCAAAGTCCGTTGTCACTCAGATTGACGCTAAATGGATGAATTTCCTATGATTGTGTATTTAATTCGAGAGTACTGAAGATAGACCAATGTACGGGAACAATAACATAGTAGAAAATAGTAGAAAAAATAGTAAAAAAATGTTTTAATTCTTTGTCTTTTTGTGGAAAACTTTTCAACTTCATTGCAGAAATGTAAAAAAGCTCCTAGGACAGCTGCTACTTCCTGTACACAGATTCCTAGCAAATTTCGCAAATTTTCTCCAATTAATGCAAGAAGCTTAACGATGAAGTTTCTATCCGAACAGTCAATCCACCTAGACTGTGTAGAGATGGCGAATTTTGATGGAATAAAGCATTTTTTATCCTAGTCTGAAAAGGGTCGAAAAATACAAGCACAAAACAACGCTACTAGAGCACAAAATAGTTTAATCTCTGGGATGTAGAGACCCCGAATTTCTGTGTAAAACAGTTTTTTGTGAAAAATCGTAATTTCCACTTAAGCTTTGGAAAATTGATGCGGGCCGATGCTGTTGTCAAGTCGTTTTTTCATAAACAATATACTTTTCAAAATATTTGCAAAACTTGAAAAAGCTCCTCTAAAAATCACAGAGATCTAATAATTTATGGCAAAAGCTTATAAAGTTTCACTCCGGCCAGTTAATCCGTCTGAGCTGTAAAGATCTTTTAGTGCGTTGTTGCTTTTTGTAAATGATATACTTATATCAAAATATTTTCAAAAAATGAAAAGCTTCTATGTAAGGTCAAACTTCCGGTTGACTGATTTTGGCCAAACAAACCTGGTACCTTCCACACATTCAGAAATGTTATACCGTTTTACTATGTAACCCTTGTAACCGCGGCTTATATGAAGGAATTCTACAACACATTTAGAAGCAAAACATGCATTGAAAATATTTACGATGAAGTTGCGTCTAAAACTAACGTAATAAATGTGCCGAAAGAAAATTTCTTTATAACCTTGGGTTAACTATTGTTTGGCGTATTTATAATAATTCGCTAAAGCATTGAGTATATACTTTCAATATAAGCTTAAACTATTTTACATATATGTACATAATTGCAGTTTGGCGAGCGCAGCCTGACGTGTGACAGCTGAATTTTTTATATAGAGATTTCAAAATCTCATGAAGTATAAAATATATTTTAACGGGTTTTATTAACAACAAAATTCATAAATTTCAATTAGTCAATTTTGGATCATTTTTACAGTAGAATCAAACAAAATATAATTCGAAAAACATCTGCTTCACATTTTTTTTCAATGTATTTAGTATCGAAATAATTTACGCCACATTTGCTTGCATTGAATTTCACTCACATTACGATGCAACTATATCGATAAAGTTTTAATATACACCAGCTTCATAATTAGTCATAAGTTGCATCAATTTGATTTAAATGTAATTTGTTACATAGTTTGATGCAAACTATAACACTTTTGTTATGGTCCAAAACTTACTTCTAAAAACGATATACTTTTGCGCTGGAGTCATATACGTAATTCTTTGCATCGGATATCAATTTTCTTTTTCGAGTGTGTAATTAATGGTAAAAGCTTAAGTACGAAGTTTCATCCCAATCAATCAATAGATCGAATTTTTGTTAAAAAATGAATTGACAATAGATTTTGACAATTTTTAGACAACAATCATCATTTCCAGTTAAATTTTGAAAATCGCTTTAGACCAGGCGATCGCCTTAATTTAGGCTTTAGATCGCGTTAATTGAAAATCTTTTAGTTCTTAATTGTTTTTCTCAGGTCTGGGGAGACCTATAGCGGCGCTCAAATTGGCGCTCAGTAAAAAGGCAATCGCCTCGACAAATGAGAGATGGACCAACACTCTCACGTGCAGGGTAGCAAAACATGTTTGGCCAAAACTGGACTTGCGGCGCTCCAGGGCACTAGTATCTCTGGGAAAACGAGAGGTAGGATTGGTCGTAAGGATACTGACAGGACACTGCCTTTTTGGGGAACATGCGAGAAGGCTGGGTCTACAGACGAATGACTTTTGTAGAAGTTGTATGGACGAAGGAAGAAGCTTTAGATCACTGCCTATGCTCGTGTCCGGCACTATCAGACAAAAGGCATAAGTATTTAGGTGTGTACGGTATGAACAGCCTTTTGGAACTCGCCGACTGTGGAGTGCGATATATTTTACGCTACATAAGTAGCTCTGGGTAGTTTCAACTGGTACAAAGCAGAAAGCATATGTACAAATCGTGGGTTTAAAAAAAAAATTGAATTTCATTCTACGGAAGCAGATTATGGGAAGTCCATGTCATTTTGGCATTTCTACCCTGCTTGATACAGTAAAATCTACAAAAAGTTAGATAAATGTAACTTAAAATTTCAATTGAAGTTGAGCCTAAGTAGCGCAAAGTAAACTTCACAAATTTTGAAATATGAAATTAACTTCATGCTATGTAAGAATATTTTATAAAAAAATTATGTCGTTCTATGTAATATTTACTTCGCATTTTGTTGGTTGAACTTATTGGATGAAAAAAAAAATCAAAATATAAAATACGTAAAATATGAATATGTGAACATGTTGAATTAACTTAGTTATTAAACTAAAAAGATTTATTTAAGTCTATAAAATAATTACAAACACGTTTCAAAAGGTTCAAAAATCGCATGAATCAACGAGATAACCCTAGAAGATCAAGATATCGCAACAGTTACTCAAGATCAAATTCTAGATCTCGTTCAGTAGACTATTGAATGTGTTAGTATACCACTCAAGATTTTTTCATTCAGCTAAAAAGTGCAATAAACCAAATTGCAATTTTAAAACTGGCGAACCTCTAAAAAACTAGCATCTTCCACCATCGCTACGGCAGATGCTGGAGTAACCGTAGTTCGCCGTTTGTGCTGATTTCTTGGTGAAATTTGGTTTAACGGTCGATTTGAAGAATAAGATCTTAATCGATCCTACAACAACCATATCCACCATACGAACAGTTTACTCAGTTAACTCACCATCGCCACGAATTTTTAATGCGAAGGTTCATACAGTTCATTAGTAAAAGAATTTCCATAACTCACCCAGGAACCGTGGTAAGACTTAATGAAGCATAATGTATAGTTCACAGGATTGTGACAGAAGGCCAATTTCCGTTCTGCAAACCACGTCGTGTTGACCCAGAAAAATTTCCATTAGCTAAAGACGCAAGACATCGCAACAAAATGATTAGAGACCATTTGGTGACTATAGGCTATTGACCGCTGTAACTATTCCAGATAGATATCATTGTCTCACATTCATGATTTCTCACGTCATTTACAAGGATGTAAATTTTTTTCAAAAATTGAAATTGTCGATCGTATCAGCAAATCACATCGCAAGAGGATCAATTTAACAGCAATAACAACACCGTTTGGAATGTTCGATTTCTGTCGCATGACTTTTGGTCTGAGAAACGCGTCTGATTTTGGTGTTCTAAAAGTAGATTTCCTCAATCATAAAATAACTCAAAATGGAATTCAACCATCAATTGGTAGAGTCATCGCAATCAAAGAATTCCCACATCCCACTATACTATACGACTTATTCAGCGTATTGTTGAGATGCTAAATTATTACTATAGATTTTTACCAAATTTGGCAGAGCAACTATCGCCAATTTACTATCACATAAATTCGTTGGTTAAGCAAGGTAAAAAGGCTATATTCTTATGGCCATCAGAATGCCAAGTATCTCTGGAGACAATAAAGAACTCCCTCGCTAACTGCACGTTACTCGCACACCCCATTGATGCTACAACCTATTATATTAAAACTGATGCTTCAGCATAGCGTGTGGAGGCGTTTTAGAACAGCTAAACGGCAATAATTGGGAACCTTTAGCATGCCTTTCTAAAAAGTTCTCGATCACAGAACAAAAATATTCAACTTTCAACCGTGAACTCCTAGCAATTATCACAGCGATATAGAAAATCAGTATTTCTTAGAAGGTCGTGAATTTTGAGTATATACAGATCACAAGCCGTTAGTGATAGCAATTAATTCCAAGACTGAAAGAAGTCCGAGACAGACTCGTCAATTGGAATTCATCGCTCAATTTACCACGGACATTCGTCATGTGAATGATTCAGATGATGTTGTGGCTGAAACCCTCTCTCGACACGACGATATTTCCACCCTAACTTTCATTGGTTGTGATATCAATAAACTAATTTGATCTCAGGAACAAGATATAGAACTTAAAACTTATTTAGATGCCACAATTCCACTAAATAAAAGATTAAAATTCGAACAGGTCTCACCGGATAATGACTCGAGGTTATGGTGTGAAACGTCAACCACGACTCCTCGACCTTATATCCCGAACCGATGACACGTCAAATCTTCAATAACATTCACAAACGTTCACATCCTGTTGCATCAAGGAAAACGGTCGCCTTGAAATATTTTGGCCAACAATGAACAAGGACAGTTCCAATTGAGCTAAAACTTGCATTAACTGCCAAAAATCACAGATAACAGACATACTCGATCTGAATTCCAGAGATTCGAATTACCAGAGATTTCGGAAAAATCCATATAGATCTAGTAGGTCCATTAGCAAAACGTATGGAAACATTTATATACTTACCAAAATTGATCGCGGCACGCGATGGACCGAAGCTATTCCATTTCCGGATTCTACCGCTCAAACTGTGGCGAAAGCGTTGCTATCCAACTTCATTGCCAGATTCGGTATCTCATTGGAACTTGATCACTAGCAAGGTCCCCAATTCGAATCGATTCAACTGACAAGAATTGACAAAATGTTAGGAATTCACAAAATAAAAATGACTCTTTACCATCCGCAATCAAATGAGCTAATAGAAATCTTAATACCCCGCGGTAACACAGACAATTGGAGTGAAAAACTTCTGTTTGTGTTGTTAGGAGTGTGCACAGCATTTAAAGAATAATTAAAATGTTCCGCGGCTAAGTTAATCTACGAACAACCACTCAGAGAACCCAAAGATTTGTTCGTTCCCTCTAATCCAAAACAACTAAATCTGTCATATGTCGAAAAACTTCGGAATTATATACAAAACCTTGTGCGGGCAGATACAAGCTGACATTGTCAAAGCACATATACATTCCAAAGGATCTTCTTACTTGTGACTGTCCGCGTCGATAAGGTAAAGCCAAGCCTAACAGCAACTTACGACGACCCTTATAAAGTAATTAAAAGGCTACGGAAATACTTTATAGTTGACATAAAAGGTAGAAACAGCTCTAATAACCTAATTAGAATTAACAAACAAAGCTTCGGTACGGTAGACACAACACAACAATTATTTCCATTGATCCCTTCGCTTCCTGCCATATTCTTGCTGTTGATTATATTTGTTTGTGTCCTTATTCCGAAATATCGAAAAATTCTCGAATATCAAAATTTGTTTTCTCGGAAGGAAAGTGATGTGGATGTCCAAACATCTTGGAGCGATCCAGCATCCTTTACCCTCATTAAAATTAAAAGTAAGCATTGAGCATTCTACCTCGCAACCCCTTCCAGACATTTCGTCATTTACACACAGAAATGCATTATATGATAGAATTGTTTGTCACCCAAAATAATGCAGTCATGTATATGTTTTCATATGTTACATTATTTTGTAAACTTACTTTAATTAGGTTAAAATGTCAAAATTTCAATTTATTTTTAAGTGTGGTTGCACATTTACGACATTGCTAATATGTAAGGAATAATCATTTGTATCCATTAACAATGTTGTAAACTCAAGTAAACTCATCAACAACACCTTGATGATTGTGTGTTTACAATTTGTGCAATCACAAATTATCGAACTCAACGAGTTCGATTTTGCGCATCAATAAAAATGAAAATTTATGTCGGCTACAAAACTTCGAAGCAATAAATTCGATAAAAATCAGATCAATAATTCTGATGATCAATAAATTGTGTACAGTGAAAATAATTGTGAAAATAGTTTAGAAATTTATGGATTCATCGGAATGAAACGCCATACTTAAGCTGTAAGTTTTGGCCGGAATAGCTTCACCGAAAGTGGCAGCTTCCATAGGAGGTTTTTCGTTTTTTTAAAAATTTTGAAAAAGCTAGGTACGAATAGTTTTATTTCCTTACAAAATCCGTTCAGGAACAACAGGTTTACTCGTTTTTGAGATTTCAATTGTAAAATTATTACAAAATACAGAAATTTAAATGGTATTTATAATCTTCACTATTTGAATATTTTTAAAATTTTAAGGAGCGTTCTCTTGAAGACATAACTGCGTGAAAATCGAGAGTTCCTTTTATGGTTTTCAAATTCTTGAATCTTCAAAAATCATATCAGTTGTTAAGGTTTGAAAAATTCTTCTGCATTTGTTATTTGACCATCAAACTCGTTGGTTGCAATTTACTTGGATGTATAGAGGATACGACAGAGTAACAAGTGAATTTGTTGAATGAGTAATTGGTGACACTTCGCGTTCAACTTTCCGACGTTTACAACTGACGAGGTAAGAGCAAGTTGTATAAATCGATGAATTTTCATTTGCTTCTGTCGAACGCTGCAAACGATTTTTAATGTATTCAGAAACATTCCTTAAACCGACCTAATGACACAATGATAAAAGCTTTGATAGGCGCACGATGCAAATGAGACTTTTCATTATCCTATTACGATCGGTGATGAAAATGAACACAACAACTATGACCTACTGTCGGAGTACAGAACGTAAAAATGCAATGTGCAGATGGTTCTACGAAAATCCGACCTATAGCCGTGCGTCCACGAACCTTTAAGAGAGTTGGGAGTTCTTTGGCTCCAGAACAGATTGTAAAATTAATAAACAAAAAAAACTTTCAAAACTGTTTTGAACATTTCGATTTAGGAGGTGGTTTACAAAATTTTCCGAACACAACCATTATTACACTTATTAACACAAATTAAAATATTTATGATGGTATTTTAGTAAGCAAATGCTCCACACAGAACTTCACAAGTTAAACTAACTGAAATAATAATTAAAACACTTAGTTATGTATACCAAGAAATATTTACAAGAGCGACTGCTTATGTTTTATGTTGTTGCAGACATACTACTGTGGGCAAAAAGTAGTAAGACTTTTTAATTTAAATTTTCCCATTTGTGGAAATATTTTTTTTCTATGTTGGTATGACTGTCAGTGACATCTGTGCCAAATGTCGCTTGTCTTTCTGAAGTACAAAAAGTGCATTCGGCGATTTTTACAATGAGTGAAATTATTCAACAAAGAAGTTCCAAAAAAATTTTGTGTGCGGAATCAATTTTGTGGTACCGAAACGTTCAGAATGTTGCAAAAGACCTTCGGTGATAATTGTATGTCGCGAGCAAGTGTTTTTGATTGGTACAAATTGTTCAAAGAGGGTTGAGAACGTGTTCACGACGAACCACGTCTAGGACGGCCATCAACATCAACTGATGATCAGCACGTTAATAACATCAAGAAATTGGTGCTCGAGAATCGTTGAAATATCGGAAGGTTCAGTGAAAACCATTTTGGAAGATCATTTAGGCCTAAGAAAAATGAAAGCAAAATTGGTTCCAAAATCACTAAATTTTTTGGAAAAACAGCGTCGCGTTGGCGTCTGTGAAACAATGATTTCCGACTTCCAGGATGTCATGAAACGTATTATAACTGGCGATGAGTCTTGGATCTATGCTTACGACCCGGAAACAGACGATCAATTGGCCGAATATCATGCCAAAGGTGAGCCGAAGCCGAAAAAACCACGTCAAAGCAAGTCAAAAATCAAGGTGATGTTGACAGTTTTCTTCGATTATCGAGGTGTGGTGCACTTCGAATTCCTTCCGACCGGCCAAACTGTCAACAAGGAATACTATTTGAGTGTTATGCGTCGTTTGCGCGAAGCTATGCGTAAAATGAGGCCGGAATTATAGGTCGACAATAGTCATACTGCATTGGTTTTACGTGATTTTCTCGCCAAAAATTCCACCCATATCGTTCCGCAACCATCATATTCGCCTGATTTAGCTCCGTGTGACTTCTGACTGTTCAGCAAACTCAAACGACCGCTCCGGGGAAACCGTTTTGAGTCAATTGAAGGCATTAAACGTGAATCGCTACGCGCATTGGAGGCTATTCCGGAAATTGACTTTAACAACTGTTTCGAGGATTAGAAAAAACGTTGGCACAAGTGTAATTGAGGCCGGGGGGGATTACTTTGATTGGGACGAAATAGATTTGGAGAATAAGTAAGGAATTTTAAGATTATGAACAAAGTCTTACTATTTTTTGCCCACATTATTACTACTACTTTTAGAGGATCTTACAATAAAACATAAATTCAGGAATAAAAGTAAATTTTTTAAAGGGCGTTCCAAAAAGTTCGAGTGAGGTACAGAAAACAGGGTTAGACCTAAAATACAAATGTCTCATACCAAAATTTTATAATTATTTTACTAATTGCTTTAGCGGCCATCCATAAACTACATCACGCGTTTACGGGGAGGCAGGAGTATCGATTTTCTTGCATTCATGTCCATGCCTTATATGTTAATGTATTACATTTTAATTTTTAGTTTTAAGAATTTTCAAGGGTTGAATTTCTTAAATGATAACAATTTCCACTAACAATCTGTTCAATTTTGTGAACATCCATAACAAAGGGGTGAGGTGAGAAGGTCAACATTTTTTCTCTTTGTTTTTTGATTTTTGTTAAAAGTAAGGATGTTCTAAAGGTTCGACTGAATAATTCTATAAGTTACTTTAACAGGTCGTTGGAAAAAAAGATTAGTGGAAAATTAAAAACACCACGTAGAATTTAATTTTATATTCATGAAACGGGTAGATCGTCATATTCAACGCATTTATCAAGAAAACAAAAAATTGTACTACTCTAAAAAAAATGGAACAGAGCCTATATATACTGGCCATGACACGTTCTTTTAACACAGTATTAGTTTTGCCTGTTCGCACACTACTTTAAAATTTGACTTGTATTTCTTTTTTTTTGCTTTTATAAATTCGTTTTCCGAAATGAAACGAACCAATTAAATTCTTTGATTTTCTTTTTGTTTTGCTTGTTTGTTACAGGGTGGTGATGATTTATTTTGATGTTTTTAATCGATGACGTTTCGTTCTCTCTTACTCTTTTTCTCTCATAGAGCTATTAAATTTAAACAGTTGATTTCTAATTTTTTATAATTTGCTTAATTTATTTCCAAAAATAGTAGATAAGTTTGATTAAAATAAATTCCGACAGATTGGGCATTTATTGCTGGTATTAAACCATTTGTACTGAAAATACAAACAACAATTAGGATTTTGTATATTCAAAATAGTTTGCAAGAGATACTTGCAGTTAATTTTAGTAAACAGCGCGTATCCTGATGGATAACACTGTAGCAAACATAAGATTCTTCAACACGTCGATAACACCGATGAGCTAAGCGACAGTCGTATAAAATCAAAATGTTTTAGCACCAATCTCCGCGGATACAATGTAAGCGAATTAATCACTAATTTCATAATTCCACTAAGAAATAATAGACCGTCAAAGGACTCTGTGGCGACATTTCTGAAATCAAAATAATAATGTTAAATCAAATGTAATCCTAAATTTATTGAAAAACGAAGCACTTACACATTATACGCCAGTACAGTTTTGCTGAGACATTTAATTTTCAGCGTACGCTTCATTACAAACCGGATACCTAAGTATAAGAGGTATGGTCCAATATGTAATAATATCATCATTGTATATTACCAACTTGTTAATAACCGAAATCTTATCATTATCGCGCTACAAATACGTAGTTGGCCACATTAAATATCCGATCAATCAAAATCTCATTTATAAGCGGCTTTATATCCACAAGTGATACAAATTTTGTACACATGATTAAATACAGCTCGCCACCATTCAATTCCACATATTGTTCTGTATTCGCATAGCTATTCAACAAATCGTTATATGGCTCAAAACATTTATAATTACCGGACACTATTAAACTGTAGTAAATCTCCGCTAATTTCTTAGCAGTTCAATTATATTAGCGTTATACCCGTTACCATCATTTCCCGCATCCCAGCTTAATTTTATATTTGCTCGTTTAAGAATTTCACTTGCTCTTCAACAACTGTTTCAATACAATCATGATTGCTCGTATTAATTTGTTTCTGACATACCGAAAATATTGTATCATTCCCATAGAAAAAACAATTATTTCACTAATTACATGACTATTTGTATTACATGACTATTAAGTTGTTATTATTACATGACTATTGTTAGTTTCCATATTAAATATGAACGTCGCAAAAAACATTCCTTCATGCGTCATGCCACCATTAAACGTGTGTTCAAACTGAAGTCAAGATGAGAAAAAAGATAAAAATTATCATTTAACCACCCAATGCATAAACAAAAAAACGTAAACAAAGATCTAATTGGTTCACGTGACTAGCGCTGCACAAATCAAAACGCAGCAAAAAATCAAAACAACAACAAATGAACACATAATAAAAAATGTCGGATAAATAGGGTAAACTTTTAGAAAATAATGAAATTCTAAATTATGATTATGTCGTTCATAATACAAACTTAATTAAATACTTAATTAAGGAAATACAAGCGAAATAAAATTTTCAAAAATCCCATGTAATCGATTTTTTTTACTATCGAAGCGCGCTTGCCTGTCACTAACACCAGCTCAACGATATTTTTTTATGTTGTCATGGCCATTTATATACTGGCTCTGATTGGAAGTTCACCGATAAAATTCCAAAATAACACTTCGGCGGCCATTTTGCAAAGAAGGATATGAAAACCTTGTACCGCTTTTATATCTTTTTATATAATCCAGAAAATGAGCCCTGTTTTATAATTATCGAATAATTAGTTTTATTTGTATAGCCATATATACAAAACATGTTCATAGACACCCTGTATCTTTAACAACAACAACAATATAAAAATATCATGTTCCACATATTTTTTAACCAGTACTAGTATCCATTCAAAACATAAGACAAAACAATAAACACGAGTTCTGCTGCCATAGTTAGAATTTATTTATCCTCGTATATGCAATTTTAATAAAAATATTGTTTACCAAACAGTTCAGGCTTCACGCCTATTTGTTAAAATCGTACTTAACAAGTCTCTTCTTTCGATGAAGATGGCCGCGATCAAGGTTCAATGCTGCTTACGGTTGCTTTTAGCAGCATCTGTACCGTGTAAAACTGGATCTGATCTCCTCATGATGATAACATACATTATGTGTGCGACTCATACTTACACATTTCACAACAGGTTGCGCTAAAATAGAATACCACGAAACAGGATATCACGAAACAGGACATGGTACACTAAGGTACATGGTACGACACTGGACCGATTAAAACACGACATCAGAAAATAGTACATAGTACACTAAAAGACAAAATTTAAATTGAAATATTATCTGTAACTATTCAGTAAAAAAATACTTTAACTTAAAGTCACCCTGCAATCAAAATTATTTCATATTTACTTGCTTGCCAAACTAGCGTTTTATCATTCAACCAAGCCGTATTATAGCCAAAAACGCGATTGCTTGAAACAAGAACATTTTAAGGATCCTTGTGGCAATTCTAATAGTTTACGATCATTTTAAACAGCATCTTTACGAAAAGAACTTGGATCAGAACCAACTTATGTGAGCACTGCTTGGATGTGATTGGTGATAGCATTCATTATTTATGAAATTGTGTAAATACAGTTTGTAAAGGAAGCCGAGCCCAATTGTAACCTTTGATATAACCCCTGGTTTTTAGCATGGGTCCTCTGAGACATTGAGTAAGCGACCTTTACAGGTTCCTGCCAATTTAATAAAAAAAGTTGTTGTTTAATTATTTTCTCTCTGAACTTATTTGCATAATTCTATACTGAGGCGTTTGACAAAAGAAGGTTTTATGACACTTGCCTTTTACTTTGGTAATAATGTTTTGCAATGGACTACCCGAAATTATGAAAAATCTTTGAAGACTAATTTAGATCTGTAAATAGGGGACGAATGGACAGAATAATAATACATAAAAAATAATAATGCGACAACATCAACAGAAACCGAAACTGCACAGATAAGAGAACATAGATTTTTTAAGTGAAACCATAAAAATGTGGAAAACTATAAACAAGACGAAATTATTTGTGAAATTTGTCGTTAAAATCGAAGAGCTAATTTTCTATCTAACTCAGCCTGCCTGGACACGCGTTTGACGCACTAGGTACAGAATTGACTGTTATATGAAATTCTAAGGAATGATTTACAGTTACGAAGGTTTAGGTATACATATTTGTGATAATACTCGTACATATACAAAAATCATACGGTTATACGAAGAACCTGCACAGATAAATTTGCACTAAACCATAAAAATAATAGTTATGTTGATATACATAATAATGCTTACCCTCGCTAGCGCATACTTGCATAGATGTAATTAAAAAGAAACTAATGAACTTTACTAAAAAGTTTGTCTGCACGTTTATTAAACCAAACGTTGAAATTTTATCACTTCGTGTTTCTTCATAAAATCACAAATTCTTCGGTACATGTACAATTAATTAATATGTATAGTTAAAATGCAATAATATTTAATTAAAGTTTTAGTTTAAAATTTTTCAAACTTAATAAAGCCTTGTATAACATGCTATAACAAACATTTTTGCATGATTGTATGTTGAAATTTTCCTTTAATATTTAGAACATGATCTCCATACATACCTTATAATTTATTTTATAACAATATTGTTCATTTTTCATAATATAACTTTTAAATATAAAATAAACTATATGTTCTGTATCAAAGCAATTTTCAATAACCCAATAACTATGGTACGTATTATATTTATTTTACTTCATAAAAAGGAAAAAGTAATTGCTGCAATATTGTGTACGCCACCACATAAATAGTGCTTCCTGTCACGTGACATAAAATTCTCGGGATATCAATCGTTATTCGGCATTCACAATTACAAATCATATTTGAACAGCAAGACAAAAATTATTAAGTAAGCAAGTAGAAACTCTGCTTTTTTTGGTCAAATTCAACTTTATTGAAAATATAATTGTTACAAAGATTAATTATCGAAATGTGCGCCGTTACTATCTATGGTCTTTTGCCATTTATCAGGTTTCGAAGCAAAATGGTCATAGAGCCACTTTTATACATCTTCAACATTCGTGAACCGCTGGTCTTTCAAATATGATGACATCGATCTGAATAAGTTGAATACCACTGTAATGCCAATTACCCTGTCCATTGGAAGCCAAGTCTAGAGAGTGCGCCTTATGCTGTAAAACTTGCCAGCCTAAGGATATAAGATGATTTCCTGGGTTGCTGTATGAGGGCGAGCGTTGTCATGCAGCAATATCTCCTTCCGTAAATGGTATTTTTTCCTCCAGAACATCACTTAATTTGATCAATTGGGCCTGGTAACGTTCAGCTGTAACAGTTTGAACAGGTTCCAGAAGCTTGTAATAAATGACTTTTTTTCAACCTCACAAGACATACAGTAACACTTGCTTGCCATGAATATTCATTTTTGCAACTGATGTTGATGGCTGGCCTGGATCAACTCATGGTTTTCTGCGTTTAGGATTATCGTGCAAAATCCACTTTCCATCACCCGTAATGATTTTGTGCAAACAATTCTTTCTTTTGTACCGAGAAAGCAAATTCATGCAGATGACAACTCTTCCGTTTTTATTTGCTTCGGTCAGTTTATGAGGAACTCATTTTTCTTCCTTCTATATTTTTCCCATTGCATGCAATGGAAGTTATGTTGCTTGGTGAGTAACTCCTAACTGTTCTGCAAGCTCTTTTTGAGTTTGATACGGATTTTCATCCAGTAGTTCTTCGTCTTCAAATTGTTTTACTACATCTGGACGTGGATCGTCCTCAAGACTAAAATTGCGATCACGAAATCTTGCAAACCACTTTTTTACTGTTGAAAGACTCACAGAATATTCACCCAAAGTCGAATTAATCAATTTCATAGCTTGAGCAGCATTTTTGTCATTTGAAAACAGAATAGAATTCAATGACGTAAATGTAGCTTAACGACGTACATCTCGTAAAATTGATGCACGCTGGCTGAAACGATTGGCGATTTGGGTGCGTTCAAGTTTATTTTAATGCAACCAACTTCCGAGACGAGTTTCTACTTGCACACCTAATTCAAGGGTGTTTGTTTACGTTTAGAAACCGATATTTGAAGTAATGTACTCTAATTAAAATAGGTATCGTCTTTTATTAATTAAGATCTTAAAATTTTCTAACAGCTCCGTAATCTCTTTTCATAAGTCTAGCATGATTATATAAATCATAAACCATATTACATCAAGTATGTATAAAGTATAATACCGTATAATTCACATATCACAATTACTTGATGATTACAATAATGTTATAACAAAAACAAAAGAATCGTTTAAGATTTGAATCGATACAAATATGAACTAACCAGAAACAACAAAATAAACTCAGATCTTTTGTTGCTTCTTACTTTGTAAATTCATCTTAAAATTTCCCTTCACAATTTTTTTTAACATTCATAATAAAAGTTTCGGTATAAAAATAGAAAATCTAGAATAAATGTGTATTTGCAACATGACGTCAAAAAAATTTCTGCGCTAGTTTTCACGCGCAGATATAAAATGTGTATTAAGAAGAATAAAACATAATTCTTCTTTGATTCTCAACGATGCTATTGGAAATACGGGGGAAAATGGGAAAATGTTCTGCTGAAGACAAAAAGACAAGAAAATTTATTTTATTTTTTGTTAACTATTGATTTTAATTTACTAAGAAAAAATTGTCTAGGAAATGAAATAAAAAATATGACAAAAATACTTACTTGAAAATCGAATAAAACACAAAAATATACAATAAAAAGAATAACAACAACAATAAAAAGGCAAATGTGAAAATCGTAAATATTTTCGCTTATGTTTTTACAAATTGACAAAAATATTAAAACAAGAAATAAAACACTGTGTTATCACTTATTAAAATTAAAATGGATAATTTTCGAAATAAAGTAGCTAAATACTTGCTCACTTCTGTGCAAAAAATATGTTATTATTAGAAATTTGTTAGTATTCTTGCAGGAAAGTAACAAAAGTTTTCTTTTTATATTTTATTTTAACTAAAACTTGAATTTAATTGGCGAAGTGCCGGAATCCTCGACATTCATATTGTAATAACTTGTGGTTGTTGTTGATCAATTGTTGATTAAACTACTAAATCAGTATAACAAATTAAACTAATTTTACCCCCAGGGCGATCGATTACATTGCGTTTCAAAATATCAAAAATCACGAAAGTGCGAGTCAGATTCGCGTTACTAAAGTATCGTCCTTTGATTTACATTGTGGTAAAAGTCTGTCCCGAAAAATGTTTCATAAAAAGTAATCGTGCACGGTTACGGTTAAATGATTTTGTACAAAAATTTTAAAAGTGCAAATAAAAATCAAATTAAGCATCACTTTTAAGAGATGAATTTCGTTAAGTTACATTTACGTCATTGCATTATATTCTGTTTTCAAATGAAAAAATGCTGCTCAAGCTATAGTAGAATTGATTTAATGGACTTTGAGTGAACATTCTGTGAGTCATTCAAAAGCAAAAAAGTGGTTTATGGATGAAAATTCGTATCAAACTCAAAAGGAGCTCGCGGGACAGTTAGGAGTTACTCACCAAGCAATATCATTTCCATTGCATGCAATGGGGAAATACCGAAGAAAAGAAAGAATCTTTTGCACAAATTCATTACGGGTAATGAAAAGTGGAGTTTGCACGATAATCCTAAATGCAGAAAACCATGGGTTGATCCAGGCCAGCCATCACCATCAGTTGCAAAAATAAACATTCATGCCAAGAAAGTATGAAAGTATTACTGTGTGTCTGGTGGGGTTTGAAAGAAGTCATTTACTACGAGCTTTTGGAACCTGGTCAAACGGTTACAGCTGAACGTTACCAAGCCCAATTGATCAAATTAAGTGATGTTCTGGAGAAAAAAATTTTACGGGCCAAGGAAGGCGGAAGGTGATATTGCTGCATGACAGCGCTCGCCTACATACAGCAAAATCAATCCAAGAAAATATCTTTTCCTCAGACTGGGAAGTTTTACAGCATGCCGCGTATTCTCTAGACTTGGCTTCCTCAACGGTGGTAATTAACTTATTCAGATCGATGTCATCATATTTGAAAGACCAGCGGTTCACAAAAGTAGAATATATGCAAAAACGGTTCTATGACTATTTTGCTTCGAAACCACCAAATTTCTATCGCGAAGACATTCATCATCTACCTGATAAATGGCAAAAGACCATAGATAGTAATGGCGAATATTTTGATAATTAATCTTTGTAACAATTATATTTTCAATAAAGTTGAATTTGGCAAAAAAAGCAGAGTTTCTAGTTGCACACCTAATTATAATAAAAAACAATTAAATGAAAAGTGTCTTTATTATAAATTTTGTGACTTTTTATGCTTTCGACGAGCTGTCAGATGTAGTCAGAATACAGCAATTTATGACATTTATTATCATGACTTCAATGCCATTTTTTATGTTTTCTGCTTTTCGAAAAACATATATTTGACAAACATCGCGAAATTAGATAATTAAATCTAAAATGAAAATAAAAATAAACAGCAAAATTGTAACAACCGGCTGTACAACGTAAAAACAAAGGCCAGCTGTAGTAATTTCGCTGTATTTTCCCTATATTTTAGCTAGTGTTGGTTATATTGGGTTTATGGTATACATAATTACTTCTTACGTACAAAGAACGATAGCAAGCAATACAAATTTAACCCTTTCGAACACCATTTTTAAATAATGTAGCCAACAAATTTTTGGGATTTTTTTTAAGTGCTTGATTATTTTTGAAACATTTTTAATCAATTTTTTTTAATTTTTTTTGGAGGCCAATCCTCTTTTCTTGGACCCCTGAATATGTACAATATATTTTACATGGTGTGAAACAACAACAATAATAATTTGGTATAAAAGGAATTCTTTATTTCACATTTCATAAAAGTTACATTGTCCATTTAAATTGATTGATTGATTGATTGATTATAAATGTACGACCAAGTTCTTACACTTGAATTCCCGGATGACGCCGGGTCACACGTAACAAAACCGAAGGATTGGATAGGTTAATTAAGTGGGACAGAATCGGCCCGGTTACAGACACCTAGGTATAGCCGATAGTTAGTAACACAAAGACAACACAATACTAATCTACAAGAAGGATAATGGTTTATTAGGTTAAAAGGATAACGATGGTATTGGACATCAACAATTGCTTCATACAAATCAGCAACCTAAGAAAAATGGTATTAATTCACATGTATTTGCAAATTCCCTGAAATTTAAAACTATATTAATATTTTCCAGCTTCCTAAATAAAATTGATTGATAAAATTAGGCCGGATACATACACCTAGATAATATCAATAGTTAGTAAAATAATGACAATACAATTCTAATCTACACAATCCACAATACACAATACCAAGAAATATAATTTCACGAGTATTTTAAAACTACCTAGAAATTAATACTAAATTAATATTTTCCTGCTACCTAAATAAAATAAACATTTATTAATTTAATTCTCTCCTCCTGCAACTCCGCAACCAACTTACAAATATTAATTCATTTTGTAAAATGAATAAAAAACACTTATTTTAGTTCAGAAAAAAAAACTTTTCAATTCAGATTTTTAATTCATGCTGCCGTCTCCACTACAGCTTGATTCATTTAGAGTTACATAAGCAGCGCATCACTGTGAGGAGGTATGAATCTTCGAATTGTCCCTACCGTAAATGATTTTTTGAGAAGTTCATCGAGTGGTTGTGCCAGAATAGTTTTACCAATTACATTGTCCATTTAAATAATAATAAATAAAAAATAAAAATTAATAAAAAATAAAAAAATTATAAAATAGAATATAAAATAAAATAAATTTAAATTAATCACATTATTCATATCATTACGTTACGTTTTATTACGTTTTGATCACAATTACTTTTTTGTGTGAAATTCTTCAAAACAGTTTCGCACTTTATTTATGCAAAGGTGAACTTTACATTTTTTGCAATAAAAGAATGTTCTTCCTCTGCAGTTTAAAAGTTTGCAGCGAGTGGGCTCCAACTTTTGGTTATGTGCGGGCATATGACCAATATTATCGAAACGAACGTCTTCAAATGGTCTTGTTTCTGATTTACATTTTTTCGTTGACAATTCAAGAGATACATTTTCCATGGTTGAGCTTGGACGCCCCCGTTTTGGGGGTTCACCGTATTCCCCGCAAGAATCAGACAGTTACCAACTTCAAGTCTAAAATCTAATAGATCTTTTACATTTTTTTAGTACATTCCGTAATTCGCAATCTCGCTTATATTCAAGCCAGCTTGTTGAAATCGCGAAATCAATTGTAATGCTTGGCTTGTAATGCGCAACGGCCACTTTCTTGATTGAATAAAGATCCGGTAATAGCTAATAAGCTGGTCGAGCAGGTCTACACCGCCCATGTTTCTATTGTACAACCGAACGATTTCGGATCGATTTACTGAAATATATTTATTTTCGGACTTTTCCCATCTTTGAGCCGTATCAGTGGAACGAACTCCAACAAAATTCGACGCAAGATTATTGGTTTGTTATCTCGCCATTTAACAAGAGTGACCTTGCCATCACGACTTTTCACCGAATCACAAAAACCCATTGGCTTATCGATTAATCCGTACCGTGCCAGCTTCATTAATTCCTCGACTTCTCAAAATTTCAAATAAATTATACGAGCTGAAAAAATTGTCAAAAAAAATGTTGTGCCCTTGATTTTGCAGTCTATTTACTAGCTTCAAAACTACGCTGGCGCCGAAACCGAAGCGGCTAAGATTTATCGGTGAAAGACCTGTATTAGCTCCTTGATATATGAAAAAGTCGTATGGAATCCCGGTTTTGCCACATAATACATAGACCTTGATTCCCCACGGGTTGGGTTTTCCCTTCATATATTGCTTTACAGACAATCGGCACTTTAAACGGGATTATTTGTTCATCGATGCAGATGTTTTCCTCTACATTTATCGACAAACAATGCGCACGGACCGCATCGATCAAAGGCCTTGTATTATAAAACTTATCCGTGCAGTTTTCCGTCCGCTTTAAATTATCAGCGACATGTAAGTTCTGCTGTAGTTGACAAAACCGCTTACTAGACATATTTTTATTGAAAACCTCCAAATTCAAAACTGGTGACCAATACAAACGCAGACGAGAAAACTTCAGACTTCCCATAAGGATATGTAAGCCGAACAATATTTTTATTTCATTCGCGTTCGTTGGTTTATATCCATTAACGTTGTTTTGCTGGGCGTATTGGTTAGTGTGAAAGGCATATTTTTCAAACAATTCATTAGGGATATACCTTAAAAAATAATTTAATGGGGTCACCATCTTGAGGAGGCTCAATAAATGGTATCACGTTGGGCTCAAATTCTCTTCGACGCCTTTGAATGTCGGATTTTTTAGTGTAGTGTACATTTTCAATAAATATTGTTTCTGGAATTTCGATTTCCGATGTACCATCCGCGGTAACAACTATGCAAGCCTCGTTGATAGAACTAACTTCATCATCATCATCTATGTCGCAGATTTCTATTTCCAGTATCTCTTCATTTTGTTGTTTATGAACAGGCGCCTCAATTTCAATTATATCATTTTTGTCCGGTATATCGGTTTGGACATTATCATTTAGTTCATCAAAGTTATCATCAGAATCAGCACCAAAATCGGAATCGTACAACAGCTCTAGAATTTCTTTTTCAGAATTTCTTTTACGTGCCATTGCTGTAACTACTGCAAAATTTGTAATCGTTCGTATAATACTCTATGTAACATTTATGTACAATATATTGTACACACTGTTTGAAACTCCGTGTACAATATATTGTACAGATATTAGAACATCGTTAATACTTTATTTTTACGTATAAATACACAAATAAATGGTTAAATAAATATAATTTAAATATTAAAAGTAAAAATCAATTTCCAAAATCACATTTTACGTTTTCCTTACCGATATATTAACTTATTACTAATCTCCTATCTTACCAACAAGAAAAAAACACAACTTAACATGTTGAGAACTGTCATAAAACTAATTTTTACGAGCGTAGTAAAATTCACAATAGCAAAATAAGAGAGAGTACTTAAAGGAAAACGATTTTAAACAATTTTCTGAAGCAAAAAAATTATATTTAACCTGCTATGTGCGTTCAAAGTTGATGTACAATATATTGTACAAGGCGTTTGAAAGGGTTAACTCATACAACCTGGATTTTCTGTTGGTTAAGTAATTTTAATTGAGATGGGTTAATACATAATTATTATCATATACAAAAACGAAAAACAACATGATTACGATGGCTTGATCAAAGTATTCGTGATTTAAATTTTTTGATCGGCGCGAAAAAATTAACTGGGCGACGATGAGTTTTTGATTAGACGTCGGCTTGGAATTGGAAAACATCATCACTAAAACATAAAATTTTAAGAATTTTGTCTGTAAAGTTAAATGAACTACTTGTAATGTAATAAATATAATTAAAACTATGTTGAAATGTTGAGTGCATTTTTACAGTGCTATTAAAATAGAGCTTATACAATATATATTATGGTTGTAATTAAATAAAAGCTTATAGCATACAAAAGCAACAACAATTGTATACAACAAAAATAAAATTGATTATTGGTGCATTGGTGTTAATTATTTTTGGTGAATTTTCCAAGATTAATTTCAACATAGAGAACTCAAATAAAAACAAATAAATCAAACTGAAAATTGCAAAAAAAGACGAATCACAATATAAAAAAAGGAAAGGAAAGGTGGAATAGAGATTCTTTCGTACCGCGCAGTACATATCGCAGTTGTATATCTACGAGTACGTTACAATTGTGTAAAACAAATTTTTTCATATCACCCACAATCCAGAAGCTTACAGAATTGTAAGCAGAATTAAATGTTAAGAAGCTGACTGGTGGCTCCTGTAAATCTTCAAATCATCCGGAATGCACTAAAGGAACAAAGAGAGCCGACCCATCTTCCATGCCAGTATAGGCTGGCATGGAGCTATGCAATGTGCAGACGGTGATAAAATCGGACCTATAACCATACGTCCTCGAATTGGCTAACACTGGTGTAAAAGTAAGGACGGAAAAAGCAAACCGCGAAAGAGTTAGGGAGAGCTTTGGCCCCAGAACAGTTTGCAGGGATAATAAAAAAATCTTGGTATGTAAGTGATTTAGTGAAGATTGATTTAATGACAACTTCTACACCCAATACAATCGCGTTTTAAAACATTCCTTTTTGTAAGTTGTAAGGCTTGGTTAAACACCGCATTGATTGGTAACGAGGTAAATTCTGATGGGGTGATGAAAGTGATCAGTGTTAAACTTCTACTTCTGTAGATTAGTTAACTTTTGTTTGCTTTAGATTTTATTTGAAGCACACATGGATTTAATTTTTGTAAGATAGCCATTGTATACGCGGGACGAAACCCTCCCGACCGGTTTACGATACCTTTACAATAATTGGTTGTGTGTAATCGACGCGATGCAACTGACCCGGTCAGTCAGCTACGAAATATCTTTATTTTATTGTACGGGTAAGATAAAACTTGTGTGATGCAAGAGGATTGGACATGCAAGTACAACTACAGTTAAAAAGGAAAACCATTTAAAGATGATGGCGTACAAAATGTGTTTGTAAAAAATAAATTTATGACTTTGCTGTAATTTTATCTGCATACTCATATATTAAAATAAAATAGAAATATCTGAACTTAATTGTAAATCTCTTAATCGTTTGTGTTGTTAGATGTTGATATATGTGTTCTTATACATTATAGTGTATGTGTTTTAATCGTTTTTCTGTTTTTATCATCTATATAAAAACACATCGAACATTTTTGCTGAATTGTTACGTGACATTTCGACTTAACAGTCAGCAATTCAAATTTTTATGTAAATATATGTACATCTCGCAACAAAGTGAACGTTCGTCAATGTCATGAAAATAATGATAAAGCTTGGATAAATGTTTTACACTATTATTTTACTTTATTTTACTATTTTATATAGTTTCTCGCTATTTTGGTGGAGTGAAATGAAAATCAAATTAACGCGAAAATCATCGAAATTCAGCTTTCTAAATTGAAGTATTGTGATGTTTCTATTCCAATTATATCACCAACAATTTTATTCTCGATACTAGACGAAATTAGTGAAGTAGAACTGTTCAAATAGATTCTAGTAGGTTGTAATGGCAATAGAGAATAAATAATTAATAAGCGAAACAGAAGCCAAATTAATTCTATAGGAGAAAGAGACGTAGAGTTCGATAAAATATCGGAAATAGTAATGTTAGCACATCCCAGCCCTGCATTAATGTCGCAAATTTTTCTGATAATATGTCAACTTTCTGTAGTATATTGTTTTCCCGCTGGCGTCACATAAACATCAACAAAAAAATTTGAGAAACAAAGCAACTTTACATAACCATTGTTTTTATTTGACAGAAGATAATACGGCTTATAAAAATGATTTTATTGAAAAGGCATGCTCTTCTAGATCTTATTAAAAAAGACAGTTAAACAAAATAACAAAAATACTCAAACAACTTGGTTTTTTTTAGAAATGTGTTCCCATTTCACCCTGCTTCGTTTTATAGTCTAATTCTGGGACACTCTGTATATATAATTCTTCTATACGTGTGTATGTCACTCAACTTCTCCTAAACGGCTGGACCGATTTTGATGAAATTTTTTGTGTGTGTTTGAATGGTAACCATACATAAGATTCACAATTGAATCTGAATAATTGACCTTCTGAGAATAATTCATAGTTATGTTTCTGAAACATATGTGGCGTTGATGTCGAATTCTGTGGTATTTGGCATACGCACAAGTCTACCGCAATACAGCCAGAAGAAATTATTTCAACAGAAATTCCGAATATCGATCAAGAGTTGTTTGACATTGTTACCGCTAACATGATACATGGTTCATGCGGTGCTCTAAACATGACGACGCCGTGCATGGACAATGGAAGATGTACGAAACGTATACTATCACTAATATCGATGGTTACCCTTTGTATCGTCGTAGAGACACAGACAATGGTCAGTGGTTCGGTATCCGCCATTGCTGTGCAAAACCTATACAAAGCACAAAAAACAAACAAAAAATGAAAAAAAAATCAAATTTATATAGGATTTTAGTGTAACCAACACAATCTTCGGTAGTTATTTTTATATAGGTATCTGCCAATGAGAGTTAGAGCAGGTCTTATATTTAAGTAGATTCTGCTTCTACTTAATAGTATTGTGCGTGTAGGAACACGTTATTATATTCTTTATTTAATCGATTGTGTGTAGATGTATTTGCGTTTAAAGGGAAAAATCGAAAATAAAAAGTAGTGAGTGTGTCTTATTTACTTCTAATTTTTGTTATTGTTTTCATTTTTTGAATAAATGGTAGCGTGGCTATATATATGTACTCTTTTAAAATATTTCGTTCTCTGTTGTTTCTATAAACAAACACTAGCACTCGACCAAATTTTATCGTATTTGATTTCTATTGATACGTAAAGAATACTATCAAAAAGAAGTTAAAAATATGATACTGTTGCGTGTATAACCGATCATAGTTCGGCTTATATAATATGATTGTGTTTAGTTTTGACACAATGCAAAAATGCAATATGATGGATCGAATAGAAGAGTTTGAATTATATAAACACCGACTTAACCCACATAGCTATACTCAATGACAAATTAAATTTTAAAACAAACCAAATTTATTATTTAGCTCTATACAACAGGTGAAACACAGATCTTAACAAGTGTAGTATAAAAAGCATGTTTTTTTATCTTCATCTAGAGTAGTAAAACATTGACTGCGAATGGATGAAAACCGAAACCGGCCTATTTACTGTATAACAAAACAAAAATTATAACCTCAAATTTTATTTATATTGTGAAAAAAAAAAAAGTTTTATGTTCTTTATAAAAATTTACAAATAGTGTTAATAAATTTGTTTGTGATAAAAGCCACTTGAAAAAATGAAAATGGATTTATTCCAATTTTACTCCAAAAAAATCAAAAAAAATTCCTAGCGCCTGGTTGCAGCGCCACCTGCCTCGAGGTCCAGGAACCCATTCAATCAAACACAAAAAATTTCATCAAAATCGGGCCAGCCATTTAGGAGGAGCCCAGTGACATACACACGTACAGAAGAATTATATATGAAGAAGATGATATAATGGTCTTGTATTTTATCCATAGTTTTGAGAATAAATGACGTGAGACTAGTTGGTCTATTTGGAATGAAGCTTTGGAAGCTATACTTGACTTTGCGGTAGCCTAACAATTACAGGTTCTATTAATTCCACCTGGGTATTCACAAATGCCAGATGGTTTGACAGTCCAACCTATTCTCCCATGGGTGATAATTGAATTCCTATAGACTTCTGATTGCACTAGGTATTCTAGCCTGTGGTCAACGTTGACTTGCGGATTCCCCTGGATTAACAATCGGGAAAGTAACCTTTTACTAGTGAGTTAAGAGTTTCCGCTATTATAGTAGTCACTTCATGAGTTGGCTTATTAAATAATCCTAATTGAATTTTGAGATCTATAGCGAGAGAGTTTTGTGTAGGAAATGAATTGAGTGGAGCTCGTCGGTTTTTTGACAAAAATTTCTTTTTGACGATTTTCATAGAACCATCCGCACATTGCAAAGCTCCATGCCAGCCAAGATAGGTCGGACCATAAGCTCTGCACTCCGACAGAAGGTCATAGTTGTGTTCCTCTTCATCATAGATCGTAATCAGTCGGGGGGATATCGGGTTTCGAACCCGGTACCTTCCGATTAAAACGCCATAGCTTTAACCACTGTGCCGTTTGGTCGGTAAAAATCTCTCTTTCAGTGTTTTTTGCTACTACTTGTATTTGTGTTGTGTCTAGTAAAAAAAATCCTAGTATTATCTAGCTCGTGTCCTATTTTTCACGTATAACAACTAACAGGCCCGTCAAGATTTTTTTAAATTACTTTTCAATATTAATGGTGTTGGTCTATTAAATAAGCTTTATTTAATGGGGTTTATTTGGGCATTATACCGTTTATACTACAATTTTAGTCCGACTCTGAAAAGTTTCAACTTTTAAATGGTATACAATTCTGAGAAATTTTTGAAATGTGTGAAAAATTCGAAACAATATCCTTTACGTTGTTCGCAGGACAACCGGTTATTATTTACTTATATATGTACATATATATTTTAAAAAGTACATTAAGTAATTTACATATACATAAATGAAATAAGTTTCCTTTTTATTTGCTTGAGTACGTCATATATGGTTTGAATTCATAAAAACCGGAACCCATAAAAATTGTTACCATAGCATTAAAAATGTACGAGAAAACCCATAGCGAGGATGTAAAATATTTATAAATCTAAATAGTATGTACGTATGTATCTAAATAGTACAGCATTCATAATTTCATATGTATGAATGGACATACGGTTCTATCCTATATTTAGCATACATAAATTATATCTTAAGCCTGTAAAATTACAACAAAATAATTATTTGTTCGTTATCCTAAGTTGTCGCTGTGCTGTAATGTAATCGAAGTATATATAATCCATCCATATATAATTATGTACGAATACATGAATTAATTCAATAACTTATTCACGCTTAAAAAAACAAAACTAATAAACACGCAATGGCTGCCATTTCTGGCAAAAAGTACCATTACACTTTGTACATTTGTTGTGTGGAATGCATAAATATAAGGAAATGATTTTACTAAATACCAAATTTTCTTCGGAAACTTTGTTTTAGGATAGGTTGGGTAAAAAAGAATGCCAGAATATAGGACAATTAATGACGAATATATTCGACTCACGTATCCATACAAAGTCTGGAGTAGCGCGGGTCGCACGCCTATTTATGCCTAAATATTATTATTCGTTCATGCATTCGTGCACATTATTTTAGCATGTTACTATCACCTATGTCATTACCGTATTATAACCTAAGCAATTTGCCGATAGGATACCGACAAATCCAGGAAACGTATTGGATGATTTTTCATTTTACAAATCAACTCCGATAATTCGCTTACTCGTATGTTTGAATCGTTGACCTCACTGAGTTAATAATTAAGTAATTGTATCAGACAGATAGATAGACCAGTTATTGATAACCGTGTCTTACTGTAAAGTTTGTTTAGTAGAATTTGTATAGTCCACTAAACATATGGTACGGAACAGGACCGATTAAAACAGGAGATAACAAAACAGTACATTGTACAATAATGGATGCGTTATGGAAGAGGATATTTTAAAACGATATTGGCATACAACAGTTAATTTTTGAGTTCGGAAAAATATGAGTATTTAAAATCTATAGCTATACAAATTTATGGGGACTGTTCAATAAGTTCGGTAAATCTATATGAAATAATGGTAATAGACATTTTTTATTTCGGGTTTTTATTCCATGTTTTATTTTTATTTTTTATTTTTTTATTTTTTATTTTTTTTATTTATTATTTAGTTTATCGGCAAACAAAAATTCATGCAAAGTAATTGTTTCATTTAATTTCTGTGATTAACGCGATAAACACGAGTTTTGAAAATTAAAAAAGCTGAAAATTTTGCATATCGTGCTGTAATTTTAATTTGTGTTTAACATGTGACGAAGGGTTTATTTTCTCCAGCCGAGTGACGATCGCATCCATAGTGAGATCGACCTCTGGCATAAATAAAAATGCAGTGCAAAGAATTGTATGCGGCTTACAAAAGTTAAACGATGATACATCAACAAATATTGTAAGTGTAAGTAACATTATAAATACCAATATTATACCACGTGGAATCGCTATTATGGATAATGCAACCAACCTAAACAGCAATGTCAACGCAACGGAAATTATTTCTCATTGATTAATGCTAAACAGGTATTGAACGTTATATAACTGTAAGATAAAAAAAACCTTAATCCCAAGTTTTCAGTGCTGTTTGCAACAAACCTGAAAACTCTAAAAATTTCAACTGATAGTAAAAATGCGAAAGCATCAAAAGTACGAGCACTTATAAATTAAACAGGAGGAGTGTTTTTATTGCTCCATTTAAACAGGACAATAACTGTGAAATCATAATTCAGGCCACGTGCATCGAAGCATATGATAAAATTGTTGCCATTTTAGAAGCAAGTAATAAATACTGTTAAACATACAGATTAAATGGTTCAAAAGGATAACTGCAGTAATAAAAGAAATCGAGATCTCTGTTTCATCACAAAGATAAGCGAGGAACTGATTGCTAAGGATTTCCGAGGAAGACACCTTATAAACAATATTAATCGTGGGAAAATCCCTCAACCAATGTTCAAAGTTGGGACACGCGAAATTTGCAACACGAAGTGTCTTTTGATAAGTGAGTCTTATAGTGTACCAATTGCCAGCAGTTTAGGAAGAATGACAACAATGATACTACTCAACTAATCAACTAATTTTATAAATACCTTCCCATTTCTTCAAACATTAACTCGCAAAGGCAGCTGCGAGTAACGTACGAAATAAAGCAAATAAATCACAGAGTGACGATCAGCGGGAATTTACAAAATGATAAGTATCCTCGTTGATTCAACTGTTAACGAACACTTAAAATATAAAATGATTGAGCTTAAATTAGCCCTATGGAATAATGCCAATGAGCAAGCGTAATCTGATGGGGGAAATCTGGTGATGAATCGTGGATAATTATTATTAGAGAGAGAATAAGACATCATGAAAAATATCGCGAGGAGCATATATGGGAAACTAATTTCCTGTATATGCTACTAATTTCCCGTATATAATTTAAACATTTAATTATTTCAAAACATTGCAAGATAAATTCCTTGCAGGAGGAGATTTCAACTCCAAATAAATCCAATCGGGCTCCAGATTAACATCACCGAAAGGCAAATAGCTATAGCAATTCATGCATGAAAGAAAAATAGATCACATATCTGGTGGCAGACCACATATTGGCCAACCGATAGTCGAAAAATTCACGATTTAATCGACGTCTGTGTAACAAACAATATTGCTAAAACTTATGTTTCGGCCGAAACATGCTACTAACTATTTTCTAACCACTCGCCATTTTCAATAACACTGAGTACGTTAGTCTTTAATTCAGTATCAAATCTATTATTTACGAACCGACACACTAATTGGACTCAATTCAAATATTCAAGACGAAGAGAGTGTTCATTGGGCATCATGCCACTTAAAACAAAATCTGAAAATGATGTACAACAACATTGATATACCTAACATTAGAGCAAAGGATGCTACATGCAGCAGCTCTACTAAGGTGAAAATCACCCGTCACAGAATATTCAGTAGCTCCCAAACAACAAATGCATACTGCGCAGGCACTAGCAATTATATACATCACTTTGACTTAAATCAAAATTAAATGAAGCTATCAAAACCTGAAACCTAGCCTACTATTGGCTAAATGTATCAAAGAAATTTAATGATGGGGAAATGATAGTTTACTTATTGGAGTTGCGTTGGTTGTTTATGTATTAGTGTATATTGGAGTACATGCAAAATCTACTTAAATATAAGTCCTGCTCCAACTCTCATTGACAGATACCTATATAAAAATAACTACTGAAGAATGTGTTGATTACACTAACAATCCAATGTAAATTTAAGTTTGTTTTTGCCCAAACACATTTATACTAAGTTATTTAAAAAAAATTTACTATAGAAAAAAATTACCAATACATTTTTAGTTAGTTATTGTTTATTTCATAAGTGTGGAGTTAGCAGGATTTACATTTAAGTAGATTCTGAGTACATGTATTAGTCTTGAGGTCATGGATTGATTGATTGATTGATTGATTTTGAATGCACGACCAAGTTCTGAGACAAGATCTCCCGGGAGACGCCGGGCCCACCGTACACTCCTTTTACATATAACAAAACCGAGGGATTAGACAGGTTAATTGGATGGGACTGAATCAGCCCGGTTATAGACACCTAGAAATAGCCGATAAGGTAGGCAATGGTAAGGATAGGAAAGGTTCTTTTTTTTGGCAGAGCGACCCGGTTACAAGAACCTTGATCGTACAACATAAGACAATACAAGGGATAAAAGTTTTAATGACCATCAACAATTGCTTCTTGGAAACAGCACCTAAAATAAACCTACATTAAAAATTCTATTATTCATCTGCCTCTAAAGCTGAAATGTAAATTCATCATTAATTAAATAGGATTAATAAATTTTGATTTGATTTGAATGCACAACCAACAGTAGATGTGACAGACCTGGCCCGGTTGCAGACTCTTTCAAATTGTGTCAGCTTCCCTTTGAACCGCATCTGAAATTAATTATTATTTTGAAATACTTTAGTTAAGTATAGCCATCAAAACCGCTTCCAGAATGCTTAACTCCTGGAGTCAATATATTGTTAGAATTTGAATTATTTGCTGATAAGTGCTATTGGATCCGGAATTCTTTCCCTAACAGCCAATATTTAATTTAAATTTTATTATTATAAACCAGTTTTAAACACTAACACCCGGAGTATCCGTATCTAACCAGCACCACTCTTAAAATAGATTAACTGCTTTACCAAGAATAAGTAAACTGTTTAACTTATAATAACTTATTATAACTAAATACTAAATTTAAATAGTTAATAACTGGGTCGCCTTCCAAAATATTTCCTGTAGATTAACTTAAGATTAATGACTACCACTTCACTTCCCAATATTCGAAAGTTTAACCAACAAAACTGCTTCCCAAACACCAATGTCCAAGACATTAAATTGGTTATTAAATTGAGATGCATAGATACTATTAATTCCGGAATCCTTTCCTAAATCCAGATTAAATTAATTTTATTATTCCAATCCATTTTTAAAATATTATCACACCCGAATATTAGTCATTAATCAGCACCAATCATAAATTAGATTAACTATTTGCTCCGGAATAAGCAATGAACAATTTTTTCTTTTCCATTTAAATAAGATTAAGAGTACAAAACAATAACCTATCTAAGTGAAACTCATACGATATCCGAAAAAATTAAGAAAATCTATTTAATAATTATCTATCGGATACGCCGGGCCTACCGTACACCCCTTACACATATAACAATACGGAGAGATAGGAAAGGTTATTAGATATGATAGACGTGACCCGGTTACAGACACCTAAGTAGTCAATAGTTAGTAAAGCACAAGCACAAGACGACACAATAATGTTTGTTTCCTGAATATAAATAATCAGCAATCAAGATCCTAAAAAATTTTAGTTGGTAAATTTCCTGAAATAAAACTTCATTATTATGAGTGATTAACCATTTCCTCCACCCATATAATTGATAACAAGCAAAAAAATTTTATCCAATTAAAGAAGTGCCATGAACCCCGAAAATACAAAAACTATCTAAATACAGCATTATTTGTCTGCATTTAAATTTTATTCTGTAGTCTCCAAGCCATTTATAATTTCAAAAATTCCAACAACCACTGAAATATCAAATTCATTAGCAAACCCGGTTATAGCGAGTGATGCCTACCTTAACTTCTTCCACAAAAGTCATGAAAATTGCATGCTTCCTAAAAAATATTAATTAGAACTAAAATTTAATATAGACAGCCTGATTCGCAACACCGCTGTTATGCAACTTTATAAATTTCCCTCCTCCGATGCCTCAATTTTCCATACAATCATATTCGTTTGATCAATTAAAATAGTTTTATAAACCCATTGACGTGAAACGAATTAAATCCTAAATATACAATTAAATTATATTAAAGTAAATAAAACTCAGTATTGTTAACTCTCCAATCAGGAAATTATAAAAGAAACCAACTATAAAGGATAGTATTAATATAATAAATTCTCAAATAAACTAAATCAATAATTTGAATAGTAATTATCAACTAGTTAAAAGAATAAAAGGAACTATTACTACTAATTACAACCAATTAATTTTTAATGAAAAAGTAGTACAGCTTCAAAGATATTCTGTAATCAAAAAACTTCATTAGAACTAAATAAATTAGCTTAATCAGGAACTGCAATGAATAATAGTATTAATAATGCACATCTGATAAACCTCGATAACTCTAAACTAAAATGCAATAAATAATAATCAAAATAATAATAATAATCAAAATCAGCCAATCTTTGAAATAAAAATATAGCCGAGTAGAAGGCGAACAAAAACACGGTCGCCATCGTCATAAAAATGCCATGGGAGTATTAGTCTTGAGGTCATGGATATTCAAAAAATCAAAACATTAATTTTAGTTTAATTTTTGATATTAGATAATAAATCTTTGTTTGTTGATTTAATTAAGCACAACGTTATAAGCCTATTAAAATTCCTAATGCGGAGCCTCTCTAAATTTTGAATTTCTTTGACTTTCTTTTTTCACGCATTCTAGTCGTTCTACGCTCTTATCGCAAAGAGGCAGAGGCTTTGTTAGGCAGAAAATGACAATTCCAACTTATTATTAGATACTTTATTAAAAAATATAAATTGGTTGTTATGACAACCTTCGAAATTATGTTATTTTTGATTTTCCGAATACATCAAACCGGATTTTCCAGCTTAATCATATTTTTACGATTCGACGTAAAAATGAATGTGTTAGAATTATAATTTATGTGAAACATTAAGTGGTAAATTGGTTAGGGTTGCACAAACCAAATTTTTATCATATGAACTATTTCAGAAAAACACTTTTCTCATATTCATGCTTTCTTATTTTTGCTAAAACAACAGAAAAATCGGATACATAAAAATAGTGCTACCAGCTAATAAAAAATATGATAACATTTTATTACTCAATAAATTTTAATACCATTTCGATTTAATATTAAAAAAACATAATACAACTTGATTTTTTTGGTGGGTTCACAGAGGGATTCAATGTATTCGTACATAATTACTAAGAGCTTGACTAAATTCACTACGAAAAACACAAAATTTCAAAATATGGCAAATGTGTTTTGTAGCCTGTACACAGGCGAATGGTTCTCTCAATGTCAATTAATACAGCTTAAACTTTTGTTTAATTTGCGATCCCACAAGAAAGAATGAATAAGAAGACAGGGTTTAGGTTCTCACTGTTGAAAGTTCTGTAGTTTGTAGAAATTATGAGCAATTACGAATGTGCTTTTTCGTTAATGTTGCCATACGAAAAGTAAGTACTATTTAAGAACTACAGGGTCTTCCAATAAGAACTTCATTTTTTAATAGAGTATAAAGTAGATATTTTAAATGTTCCGTTATTCAGTTTTTTTAAACAAATTAACAGTAGAAGATTCACCATTTAGTAATGAAGTAAATTCAAGTTCGCTTCAAAATCATATTAAAATAATTGAAATCCATTATGAAAATGGTGGATCTGTAAAAACAACATTTCATAAAATTCGCGTTATTTTCGGTATAGGCAAGATCGCCCATCTAAGACTGCAATTAAAAATTCAACACAAAAATTTGAGTCGACTGGTTCAGTAGCAAATGTATACAGCAACACGTGCTCGTTGTTTGGTGCGCTCCATGGACCGGAGGGAAAATTGGTCCGCATTCTTTCAAAAACGAAGCCATGATAACAACGCCATGATAAAAAATTTTGTATGCCCAATATTTGATAGTATATGAATATTAACGACTTGTGGTTTCAACAGAACTATATGTGATACAGCCAATGAAACGACGGATTTATTGAGGAAGAGATTTGATGGACGATTAGGTCTATGTGAAAGGTAAGGTGTATAAGAACAACCCACCCATAACCAATCGAGAGTCTCAAAACCAATGTCGAACGCGTCATTCGTGAGATATACCGACCAAACGGCACAGTGGTTAAAGCTTTGGCGTTTGTATCAAGAGATACCGGGTTCGAATCTCGATAGGGGCAGGATGCAAAAAGAGATTTCTAATCATCAGATTAGCAAAAATATTTTTAGTTACATTCAAGCCACTTTGCAAACCTGTATAGGAATTCAATAGAAATAAATTAGAGTAAATTTGTTTCTGTTTTACCCCTTTAGTGTATTCTCGAAATCCAATCGAGTTAGATGGCTGGGTAACGTTGCAAGGTCCCACAACAAATGGATAATTTATAAAGTATCCCAATAACAACCAGCCGGTGTACGTCGTAAAGAAAGACCTCGACAGCCCGGTCGACGAGCGGAGGTAAAACTAAATATGAACAGAATCGCTATACTGAGCATGCTTAGAAATCAATAAAATTAAACCCAAATCCAAATTTACAAATTCGGAAATACTACATAAAATCCTATCGCCTTTGATATTATGAACTGTTTGGAGGAGCGTGAAATTCAGAGAAACCAAAATAATCCTTATTTAATAAAACTAAAAATCAGTGTAATGAATAATAAATTTCACGAATTAATTCATGGAATTTACGCAAGCGATAGCTGGAGGCCTCTCTGAAACTAGAACCACCAGATGATTTAAAATCTTAATGAAAATTTAACCGATTTAACAGATTTAGTAATCGAGAAAATGTTCGACCTCGAGATGAACAAAAGATTTACAATTTGTGCTGCAATGGTGAAAATCCATTTCTAGCATTTCTGATAACTTTCGTCACTTTATAACATTGAATTAAATTGGTTTAATGAAAACACTTGTAAATTTCCTTAAAGTGGCAATATTTATAGATTGACGCAGAAAAAAAACAATTGAATACATATTAACTTACAAGTTATCTTCAATCGTGCAGCTCTATTACTATCTTTATAGAACTCTTTTCAAGGTCATCCGCACTCGATTCATAATAAGCACATATTTTGACACTATATCAAATGGACTGTTAGCTTTACCTATGCAACTACTTACTTCTAACGAGGTTGAGTTCACAGATTATTCAACACAGCACTATTCAAAATTTAATTAAATGTGAATGAAACGCTATTTGTATTAATTAGTTTAAAATAAAAGATTAAATTAAATAAATAATTTTAGTTACACACTTTATTTTTCAACACCTTCAATTTAGACAGCAATCCACTTATTTAACTCGTGTACTGCTCACTAATTAATTTGGTTTTACTGTTGTGTTCACTTTAACTGTTCACTTTTGCTGTTCACTACTTTTCACTTTTATTTTTCGACTTGCACCGCTCACTGGCTAAATTACAATTGTCTCATCAAGTTTACCTGAATTTTCTGGGTATTCCTAACAGCTGGTCATCTTAAGGGAAACTTATTTTGAGTAGGTTACGTTACGATCTACTCTAATAGAAAAAACTCTTTTGAAAAATTGTACGGTCCCAAGGACCGGATTGACAAATTTTGAATATTATTCAAGTGAATTATTCAAGTATTTAAGTAAAGAGTTTCCCTGAATTGTCCTGGTGTTCCTAAAAGCCGGTTATCCTAACGGTTCAAACGGAAACTTATTTTCACATGAACCATTGTTTGCCCATTTAAATAAACACTTAGTCCTTAGATCAGATAATCGTAAAATTACATAATCGTAAGACCAGTTATCGTATTGACAATCTTAAACCACATCATCGTGTCGACGATTTTATTGATTCCTAAACGATTTTCTTATGGAGATTTTACACCCCATTGCAATAAAATTATATCAATATTAAGTAAATTTTGAAATGGATTATTGACATGAGGTGCATAATTTGTTGGAATCAAATTGAATTGCTGTATTAATTCGGACTTTTCGGGAACTTCTCGGGTGCTAGTGGTTAGTCCCATGTACCCAAATATATGAAAACCCGTATATTATTTGACATAATTAGATGATTAAGGGATCATCCGATATCATTACTTCGGGACAAATTAATTTAAAAAAATTATTTCCATGATTACGTAGTTTTAATGTTAAATCCCACTAGAAATTTGATGATTGACAGAAAAATCGAAAAAATGTCAAGACACGGACAAGTTTGTAAAAAATTGGCTGATTATGGAACAATGTATCATTTGTCAGGAGTGATAATGGACACTGAAGACGGTATTACTCGTTTTATTTTTAACATCTTTCATAATTTGGAGCCGTATCATGACTGGAATTTTTTTCTGATCAGGCAACGAAATTCAACAAGAAGGTTTCCATCATATAGTACATCCAATGATAAACTGCTTAAGCGTCTGCTGAGTTAGAAATTAAATTTAGTACGAAATTTAAAAAAAAGCTAAAAGTATTCTATGGACAGGGCGAAATTGAGATGTGTAATCCGGAGCCTGGGCCTAAAAAGGGACCATTAAGACAAGCTAGAAAACACGAGTCTTCTTCAAATCTGACACAAACAACTTAGTTCAACAGAAGAGTCTGTTCGGAATCCAAGAATTGTGAAACTTTAAAATTTTGCAACATATTTTGCCATGTTTAATAAGGGATCTCTAAAGAAATTCGCTTTATGGATTAATACTCGTATATCTACACTTTATTAATTTTACTGAAATCATTCGGATATAATGGCCCTTTAAATACGGATATAATGACCCTTTCAATGAAAAGTTTGACAAAAATCGTTAGCAGTGGAGCAATTAGTTTTAGGCGGCAGATTGGTTAAGTAAACTTATTAAATATATAAACCGTTAAGAATTTTCGTACCTCATTTATACTATGTAGGTTATTTTATAGTTCTGGATATTAAAATCAATAAAACACATCTACAGATGTTTTAATACAAACAATACAATGCGGTAATAAAAGAAAATTGCATAATAAAATTTATTGATCGGTTCTCTCACGTTTCCTTACAGCACTTATTCGCTATAATTGTTTATCGCATGAATTGTTTAAATTAATAACACCAGTGAAATAAGTTAATTGCTAGTAAATTACATTCAGCGTAACGGAACCATACATTTTTTATTGACAAATACATACAATCCGCAAGAGAAGACAGAAAATATATTCATTGCAATGCAATTCCCAATACTAGTGATCTTGCGGCTGTTATTTTGCTCACCTACGTAATGAGTAGATTACTATCTCAATTATTTTGGTAGTTTGTGATTTTTATTTTTTTATATATATGTACATAGGTGGATGGATCATTATAAAATTGTTTACAACATGGATCAAATGTAAAAAGTGAGTGTGAAACTATATACATACATTGTTATTTTGTGAATCACGTAAGTGGAGTAAAACTAGTTAACTTGATTCGTTGCCTTTTGAATTGCATTAAACAGCGACTTTTGGAGGTCAATTAATCATCATAGGTTTGCAGGGTTTAGTTTTATGATATAAAATGTCTATTATTAATGATAATTAAATTCGTCTGATTTCGCACTAACGGGTTCTAGTGGTGGGTGCATTTTGAAATTAAAAAATGCTTTTATATTTATACTATCAGATACCCGGCGTGCGCTGCAACGGCTTTTTGTAGCAAAGGGTATTTACATATGCAAAATATAGCTGATAGCCGGTGTGGGCTGCATCACAGTTGAATTAAATGAATTTTTTTTGCAGGTTTGTGTGTTTTTTATTGAATGACCATACTATATTTGAATAATAATTATATTATTGTAATGCTCTTGGGTAAACAATATTTTTGGTTCTCCCATTTGGTACGTACATAAATAAGTTGGAGGTTTTTCGACGCGTGAACAGGCCACAACGCCAAAATAACGCGATCCGGGTGAATCGGTTTAATTGTTATGGCGCTTATTTCCTTTTCTCAACACATTACGTCTGCTCACGAGCTGTGGAGTGTCATTATTTAACATGCTAATGTATTTTATATTTAAGATTTTTTTATAACAAATTAATTTTATATGTTTATATGTTATATGTTTAAATTTTATAAATAAATTTAATTTAAATATCATAAATTTTAAAAATAAAATATTAATTATAAAAACAATCGAAAATAAATAAATATTTAAAAAGTAACACTATCTTGTAAAAGCGGATTCAATGTTGCGTTAGTTTGTCTCTTCATTCGTTTAAAGAATTTTTTCGACCAATCATATTGTTCCAAAATGACGAATTTTTTTTCATTTTTTTTAAACAACACAAAAATATGGTGTTTACAATGGTTAACCCTTTGGGTGCCAAGGAGCACAATCGCGCTCCTCAATATAAGAATCAAAAATCTCATCAAGGGTTAATAGAATAAACAAAAACAATGACACGTGGTTTGCATGTGTATAGTAAAGCAAGCGCATCACTAACTAACATAAACATAAATACTACTACTATAACTTTCCGGTCACACTCATTTCGTTTCACACATTTTGGGACAAAATCGATACACAGATATTTGATTTTGAATTGCTGTGTTAATAGCATTGACATCATTGTTTTTGGCCGCCAATAATGCACTTGCGCTTAGCTATTGGTGATTTTTTGCATTGCAATTAATTTTTGGAAATACGCTGTTAATCAATTCGTTAATTATCTGTGTAAACTTACAAAAATCTGGTGGAATGGTAATGTAATTTTTGGTGTCATCGATTAGCATTTTCCGTTTCCAAGATCTAAAAGTTGCTTGGCGAATCGAGCAGGGCATTCGTCTTGTATGGTATTCTTGGACAAGATGGGAGATATGCGTTTAGTTCATCGGCTGGTGTGGAACGTAGTATAACTGGTAGAGTCTGTCGAAAATCAACAGCCAGCAAAATGAGTGCACCTCCGAATGGCTCTGTATTATTTCTTAAATCTTGGAGCGTCCGATTGATTGCTTCCAAAGTTTTTAGTGGGCCATTGTGCATTCATCCCATACTATTAGTTTACATGTTTGCAAAACTTTTCCTATTCCCGAATTCTTTTTTATGTTACATGTAGGTGTCTCAGTAAATTGCATATTCAATGGCGATTTGAATTCAGAGTGCACTGTTCTACCTCCATCTAAAACAGTTGATACAATGCCAGAAGATACGATGACCAATTCAATGCTATTTTGTGAGCGAATGGTCGCCAAAGTCAATGATAACAGAAATGTTTTGCCTGTTCCACCGAGTGCATCGAGGAAAAACAAACCGCCAATTTGTTGTGAAATCCCATTCATAATGCGGTTATATGCATTGTGTTGGTGTATCGTCAGTTTTGGCAAATTTGTTTGAATTAATGTTTACAGCTCATTGACATTAAATTGCTGCTCCCTGTGCAAATCTCGATCGTATACATCGTCTGCTAATCGATTCCTAATGATTCCTAATTAAATAGAACGCTTATTGTTGACGTTGACGATTGATAAACACTTGTCCTCAATCTTAATTAGCGCTTCGTTATACATTTCCGGTGAGAATTGCATGCTTGCGTTGTTGCTGGCTGTGCGCACTCTATGTAAAATATCTTTACTCATTTGGTCTTTGTATTTTTCTCACAAACCTTTCGGATTAGACGGGAAACAAGTTATTAAAATGATGAAAAATAATATGCGAATTTGGTGCGATTGCCAAGTGATTGATGCCTGCTAGTGATGTTTTCCAATGTGTATTATTTTCCAGTGATTTTAATTTCTGGCATGCTTCACGATAAGTTTGGCATAATTGCGCACCAACTGTTCTCAATTGTTGAAACGATGCGCGAGTCTACGTACATTAACTAACAATAATAATCGAAAGTAAAAGCATTCTGCATTATTGAGATGAACGGTGTATAATGTACTCAATAAATCGGTTGAAAATAAATTGTTGTATCCTTCTACAGCTTTTCTGTGCTTGCGTCTTTGAAATTTTTTTGATGTTGCGTTCGATGTGAAGTATGTTGACACCTCTGAGTAAAAAGCGAATTCATCATTTTGATTTAATGTGAAGAATTCTGTCAATGTTGTGGTTGGTGGTATATCTGCTCGATGTCGTGAATTCTCTGTAGTGAAATTCACTCGATGTTCATTTTCCAGATGAACAGCCAAATGGACAACTGTTAGATGGCGTTCATGTATTGTAAAAATCAAGACTCGCCAAATTGCCTCCTTACTACTAATATAGCGACCCATTTGGTATCTCGTGGTTTCATCGTTTCTGTTGGTCAATGCAAAAACAGCCATGTCCGATGCGTTGTTAATATATGTGCAGATATATTTGATCGACGTGACCGAATTTCAATATTCCACATTAATATGGGCTCTGTATGTTTGGGAGAGCAATGGCGAATACGATACCACCCAGTGATTATGGATGTCGATGTCGTTGTTTTGTACTTTTGTTATTGTCGAGTGTTCGCCATCGTCACTTGCGAGACGTCGATAGAGTGGATTGATGATTCCGCATGAAGCAAGTACTTAAATGTGATTCACCGTCAAAGAATTAAAAAAATAATTAATTTTTAGATAAATTTGTACAGGGACCTACAGACCCCGGGGTTCAACTCCTTCAAAAATATCGCGTTCTGGCCATGCAACTTATACACGGTCAAAATTTCAAGACAATCGGTTGAGTGGCTCGCGATATTTGATAGTGTGACTCGCAAGCCTCCTATTGTAAAAAAAATCGCACTATGCTGACGACCAACCTCTTGCTTGATTATGTGAAAGTTTCATGTCCATCAGCCGTATAGTGAGATTTTTGCGCACATACATACAGACATAATTTGTCTTTTATATATATAACACAATTTACAGTTCAAAATATAATTTATTTATTTGCAAGGGATGATCTGAAAATTACCTCAAATAGATTGCAGCTCTGTATATCTTTCTCTTATATTATGCAGTGACTCAGTGAGTAAATGCTTATCTAAATGTAATTATAATAAAATAATAAATGTAGAGGAGTGTGTCGTTACTCGTCAGTATAAATACCACATAAAACGTTAAAAATTTATTAGTGGCATTTTTTTTTTAAACTTTTTATAATTGGTTAAAATATAAGTAAATTTCGTATCAATAAATTTTTAAATACAGTTAAATCTTACTGCACTTAGATAGTTTTATGGAGATCATGGGACTTCTTTAATTAAAATATTTTCTAGGTTAATCGGAAGACTGTAAATTGGTGCTGTCTTGCGCTAACCCCCTTACATTAAATTTTCGACTAACAATTTACTAACTATTAACTACTTAGATGTGTATAACCAGGTCAATTAAATATGACCTTTAATATACCTATCCTATTCTTCCATCTTGTTAAATGTAATAAAGGTGTATGGCGGGCCCGGCGTTATCCGAGAGTTTCGCTAAATTGCCTAGTCATACATTTCAATCAATCAACAATTCCTGAACAAAATAGTTTATGATGTTAGAATGTGCTTGGCTATAAAAGAAATGAAAAATAATGAAAATAATTATGGAGGGTGTCTTTCAAAACAATTTCATAGATTCTTTTTATGTTTTCTAGAGTCACAGCCTCATTTGGGCGTCCAGAACATGGTGCACCATCGGTGGTGGTACGACTACGCTTAAATTCAGCAGACCAGTCAATGATAGGTGATTTTCCTGGTGCAGAGTCCGGATAACACTTTTCAAGCCACTGCTTTGCTTGAACGGTATTTTTTCCCATCAAAAAATAGTGTTTAATCAAGACACGAAATTCTTTTTTTCCATTGTTTTGAAATTAACAAAAGTAGCGTCATTAAATACAATTGTGTCTTGTAAACTAATGGTCGGAAATTTTTACACATATCGTTTGAAGATTTGGGTTTTAAATTTGTGGCACCATGTATGTGTCAGACCGGGATCTTATCAGGCGATGTAAAATATCGTCGGACACATAAATAATTTCAGTATACTAATCCACGATAATAATATAAGTTTTGAGAGATTTTGGATTAAAAATCATAACAAGCAACAAAACAAAATATAAATTAAATCAATACGCGAATCGATACAATAAAAATAAATTTTGGAAGACGAAAATTGATAAACATCATGTGTACGCAGTTTTCCTGTTTATTTGTAGTAGGAGGAGCGACCTGTATTATAAATAGTGGTGTATGATGAATATATTCTCGTGCTGTCAACTTTAAGGTTAACGACGTTGAGGTGTGGTCTTATGTGTAGGTCCTCCAATATTTCACGTTTTGATATATTCCTTCCAATTTCTAATATTTGCGGGTTGTCGAAATCGAAGATGTGTTGAAATTCGAGTGAATGCGTTGACAAAGCCGTGTGCAATTTTTTAATCCGTCTTAGGCGGCAATCAATTTTATGGTCCTGTATTCTTTGTTCTAGGCGCCCATCGGCGTGTCCTATGTAGCAGAGATCACCAACCTTGACAGTAGATTTTATATACAACAAAACGTTGCCATAAATTAGCGATCCTGGATTTGGTGTTATGGATTTCATGGAAAAGTGTTGAGATTTAGCTAAACCAAAATTTAAAAATAGTAGTTCAACACTGTACATTGGTATAGAATTCCGATGTGATTTCAAAGGTATTAAACAAAGTTTATTGAGAAACATTTGTTTCACAAAACTTTATGTGGAAAAATAATTCCTAATTTAATTTTGTTTTAAAAATAAATTCCACTGAGAATTACCAGAATAGTGACACTAGTCTCAAAGTTCGCGCTATTTAGAGATTAAATGATGAAAAAGTGAAAACAATTAGGTTCTACTAGAATTGGCACCAGTTCATGAAGAATACGATAAGGAGAGAGAGAAAAAAAGAGAGAGAGAGAATTATCAAGACAATGAATCTTTTATCATGTAAACGTTAGTTTAGATTTTTCGGTGGGGATAATAATAGCTCGGACACTACCGGTCCCCCTTTACAAGATAAATCTATAACGTGTTTTAACTTTAAAGTTAGGAATTCGTAAAAAATGAAATCGAAATAATTTCTCAGCTATACGACAAATGTGCAACCGCGCTATGCTTTAATAAAGGTAGAGTAATAGAGTAAAACTCAATTTCATGTGCAAATGAAGATAAATGATTGAAAATGTAATGTGTAATGACAAGCATTAGCTCCGAAATTGAATTGGTTAAGTTTGTGATTACATCTTATTAAACAAACGTCAAAAAGAAGAGTTAATCTAATATCTCACTGAAAATTCTTCTATATTTTTATTAACTTACTATATAATGAAAGAGTAACCATTTTCTTCAGCACAGTATAAATTTAATTGTATACTCGTTTTTAGTTCTTCTACGAGTACATTATATTGGTCGTATAGTTATTCGACAAACTCAAAATCATACCACAAAGTTATTACAGAATACATTTCAGCTAATCGTAATTTATTTAATGTAGCATAAAATTATAGTAGTACATCAACATACAAATTGTATATACAAAAGTATTTTAATGTTTAAAACAATAAAATATTTCATAATATTATTAATGGGGTTAAAATCAATGCATGCTGATGAATAAACCAAGAACATATTTTTAGAATAATACCACATAACTTTTAAGTGTATGAAATGAACTCGTAAAATATCAGAAGTCTGAAACCTCTACTGGCATACGAAATGGTTGTGTGGAGTTATTTAAACCAATCATCGGTTTGGACAAGGCAATAACAAAATCATGGTAGATTAAATCCTGAAAAAATTATTTTCTTCATTTTTGCTTAACCTAAGGCATAATACAATGATATTTTTTAATATCATATCGTTTCATGTCAGCCGAGCGGAAAAAATATAAATCGTAAATAAATATTTTGTGTTTATACATATACGTATATTTCTGTTTATTCTCAAAGCTCTCAAAATCTTCATTCGGTGCAATTTCTCTACTCTACAGTAAAAAGAATTCTAAAGCCCATAATATGATTTGCAATAATAATGCTTGAAAAAAATATTAAGATTATTGTATTTCAATCATGTGACAATTAAATCCCATAAAAAAGTTATGCCCTTAATGAAGACGTGAATATGCTTCTGTAACGAAGTTAATTACAACAACAATTTTAAAAAATAATCATCCATATGATAATAAATCAAACATGTTCGGCTTGTCAGTTTCTGGCAACATTTTGATATAGCGTTTAACTAGACTACACGTATGAAGTTGAAAATCTAGGATAATTGATTACATAAAAGCAAACCACTATCCATTTTCCCTTTTTAATTCACATACGATATGTATTGTGAGCTTTATTTTTTGCGATACGTTAGGTATTGTGGAAAATGACAAACACACTAGCGCAAAATAAAAGAAAATTGTGAAAAATTTAAAAATCATTTCCTTTTGTCTCATCATAATATTATTAAATTGATTTGATTAAAACTTTGAATATCCCTTACCCATTTAACGGCGGTACTTCATAAATGACAGTAGTGTACTGAAATAAAATCATTTTTTCTGTTACACTACTAATTTTCCCTCAATTTTCGTTTGCTGGAAAAAATAAAATCAATCAATGCATATCGCTTTTCGTTCCTACTCGTCTGTATGTACGATTTATTTATATGATTCTCCTAACAGAAATTATAGGCACAATAAATGGGGGAAATATACATTGATGAAAATAGTTAGTAGGTATACATGTTACGCTTACGATTTACGCGTACACAAGTACGAAGAACCATGTACATACCTAATAAGTTTTTTGCTAATTTAGCTATAAATTATGCATACATACGAGTATATCAACCAGTCACTAATTATTATTATCAGTAGGTTTATCTTTCATTAAATAAAATGTTACATATGTTTATGTTTTAATTAATTAAACAAAAATTAGTAAGAACAATTTGGTTTTATAAAAGCTACTCCTATTGAATATTGTCTTTATTACAGTAGCAATTAAACCTGCGAAAAAGAACAATTCGTTACTCGCGGGTACGAATTTGTGCTAACTTTCCTTCAAACACCCACAACAATAAGTGTCAAATACAGTGGTACATTACCAAATAAGAAATAATTCAAGTGAAATATCTTGGTTTGATTCAAAAATATTTTATTAGTATTAACTAAATTTATTTATAAACTAGAAATTCCATTCCAAGTAGAAGTATACAGTACCTGGCATTTGAATTAGAGCCACCATAGCGTATCAAGTAATTTGTAATATTTACAAGCAGTTTGTATTGAAATATATTTCAAATTTTCGATTGTAAACGGATTTAGTTGTTCCAAGAGTATCTATTTATACGAAAAATTTATACGTGTTTCAATATTACATTGTGAATTTTATAAATTTGTTGGTGAATTTTTGAGCTCTGTAATTTATTCGGAATAGGAAAAGTGAAAGACATTGAAAGACATTAGTAGCGTGGATAAATTTAAAATAGAGACTGTATTAAAAACATGTATATGCATTCGAACCGTAAAATTGCAATAATGCAAAAAGTTGCAATAATACAGTCGACCGAATTGCCGCCTTAATTTGAAAAAAATATGCCGTCAACATCGATCGGTCGCAGTCTTTGCCGTGATGTTCGTAAAACCACCGCGAGAGACGACTGGCTAATCATAAAAACAGCACTCCAAAATAGACAATGTTCTGCTAAAGCGGTGCTAAATAAATTAAAATTGCATAATTCTAACATATTCGAGCGAACGTTGCAATCCTGATTGTACTATGCCGGACTCAAATGTCGCAGACCAGCCACGAAGCCGAGTTTGACACCAAAAATGTAGAAACCACGCCTGCAATGGGGAAAAATGCACAGAAATTTTATGATTGAAGATTGGAAAAACGTAAATGAGCACAAATTTTGTCATTAATTAATCATTTCGTCAAAGTATCAATTTGTATAATAAATTTCATTTTTACAATTCACATCCTCTTAGCAACAGGTGATCTGAGAGTATTAATTTCGTTAGACGAAGACACAAGGAACTTTATAGTGATGAAGCTGTACAGAAAAAGTGAAACACCCATCACCAGTCATGATCTGGCCATGCATAACCGCGAATGGCACCGGACTCCTGTATTTTGTGGTGGGTACGATGAATCAAGAGCAATATAAAAAGGTTTCTGCTATAATGGTTGAAATCCATTTTTTAGCCCCACTGCTAACTTTTGTCACTTATAAAATTGAATTTGAATTGTTTTTTGTAAAACACTTGTAAAAAATTTTCCTTAGAGTGACAATATTTATTGATTTTATTATTAGGAAGATCGATTTCGAAAATGTATTTCTTCTTCAGTTCCTTTTTTACAACTAATCATTGTTTACAACTAATCATTAGTTGTAAAAAAGGAACTGAAGAAGAAATACATTTTCGAAATCGATCTTCCTAATAATAAAATCAATAAATATTGTCACTCTAAGGAAAAAAAATTGTTTACAAGTGTTTTACAAAAAACAATTCAAATTCAATAAAAAGGTTGTTGAGACTGTATTTATGCCTTTCAAAAACTCAATAAATGAAGAAGAAGAGCATAGCATACTCCTTTTACCATGGCCCGGAAACTCACCCGATCTAAATCCGATCGAAAATCTATGGAGAGATGTTGAAAAAGGTTGTGTGCTTATCCCCGAACCCAACAATAGCTATTCTGAATGATAATATTCACAGACATTGGCAAGAGAACTCAAAACTACAAGAAGTGGTACAAAACTTGTATTTCCAGTATGGCAGCTAGAGTTAGTGCAGTCATTAAAACCAAAAGAGGATTAACAAAATATTAATATAATATCTACTATAATAACATAAATAAACATTTTGTATTAGTAATATGTGTCTGTTTCTATTTTGTTCCTGATAAATTTGAAAAAATACCAAAATCAGAAGGCCGCTCTAATTCAATTGCCAGGTACTGTAATTTAAGATTGTGGATTTAAGCTTGAATACTGAGGGTATATACTAATTTACGAACTATCACACTAAAAAAACATTGTAAATAAAAATAAAATTATAATATATGAAAATTTATCTAAAAATAACAACAACAACATAATTTATGGTAATGGACCGATTTCTGTTAAAACGGTAAATTGAAATACATTTGAATATATTGCAATGGACTCACTTTATAAGTGCTTCGGAAATGGCTCGAGCGTTTCTAATGAAACATGATGGGTTTTCTACTACCAAAAATTGATTGCGGTGGATCCTGATTTCGGACTTTAAGAGATTTTAAGGAAGGTGAAGAGGTTTCTATTAGAGAATACTACGGTTGCAAACTAAATGAAAATTGGTGCTAGTACTACTAATCAGAGTAAAATTAGATGGCGGTAGAGTATGCGAAACGCATACCAATCATATCAGAGCCATTGAAAAAAATCTAAAGCATCATGATATTTTAGTTGATTTACTTTTAGGGGTAGAGGATTCGTTTTCGGAACGAATTATTACTAATAGGGATTTGGTGAAAAACCCCGAGTTAGTTGAACGATTTAATCTGAAAAGTGCTTAGGCGTTGTATTCGAGAGGTGCAAAAAATTTAAATGTTTGAAAATGAAGTCAGTTGTTTGAACAAAAAAGTCCATTTGAATAATGCGCCTAGCTCTAATCGAATTTCAATAAAACGAGACGAAATACACAAAGTAATTAAATTATTCTCGTTCTTGACCGTAGATAATGCAAATACCTTTCAATATTAGGTCGGTTATTTAAAGAATGTATTAGGGTGGAATCGATCTGAAGCGAGTCGTGTAAATATTTATAAAATTTTGGCCAAACAGGTAGGTATTCTAATGAAATAAAATATACCTTTCTGATAATAGATAATAAACAATTATTAGTTTTCAAAATCAGGATAATTGACTAAAAACACTAAAAAAAATGCTATGTCATTTAATTTGCGAACAAAATAAACATAGCTTTATAAATGCAACATTTATCAAATATGCTATTTGAAAAATCGGTGGGCTGAGTAATAAATACAGTATCTCTTGAAATCACATTTAGTTTTCAACATTGTGTTTTTCCAACTAGATACACTTAGACCAACTAATTTCTAATCGGTCGAACCCTGTTTATAGTAGTCGGTGCTGAATACTCTAAAATAGGCTTTATTTCGGCAATAAGATCTTCATTTATTTATTTCAAATTTAGGAGAAAATTAGTAATACGGCTAAACACGTTCAAACCAAATGTTGCGTTCACTTGAATGCCCAGTAACTTGCACCGCATAAGTGATTTTTACGGGGGAAGAAAGTAACCCTCCTATTCAGTCCTCCTTCCACAGATTAGATATATAATTGTAAAAATCGCATAATTTTCATACAAAATTGTTTTTTAAAAAACGAATTTTCAATGAAAATTCGATAGCAATATAAAAGATCTGGGACGGTATATTTTATATAAGAAAAATGTATTTACTTCTCGATAAAAAACATAATATTTTTACTAAAATGGAAGTTGTAGATAAAATATCGTATGTATCTCGGGAGTTAACATCGAACATCACTTTCGCCTAGATGTTTTTTTTAAATAAAACTTGGAAATAGTTAAATTTTTCTGGTGTTTCTTATTTTTTGTAAAAATATGGCTTTTAACAATTATATATGAAAAATGACATCATTTAAATGTCCACCACGGGCACGTCTACAGTCTTCTATACGAAAATCAACATTTTTAAGAACTCGCTCACACATTGCCGCATTAAGTTCATCAATTTCGGTCCGAATTTTGTTTATCAGCTGTGCAATTGTTGTTGGTTTATTCACAAAAACTTTACTTTTCCAGAAACCCCAAAAAAATAATCTATTTGTGTTAAATCGAATGAACTATAAGTGTCCAGTTGATGTCACCAGTACGTGAAATTAGTCAATCGTCAATTAGAACGTCCACATTTTGGTCTACTACACCTTTTTCGATTCTCGATAGAAACAGACTCTTCAAATTTTTGCACTAACCTTTCAATTGTTGACTCATTTGAACGATTATTTACACCAAAATAATCACGAATTTTACGATACGTATTTTTTAAAGATCGATGATTTTCATAATAAGTTTGAATAACTTTAATGCGTTCTTCTAGCGTGTAAGTATCCATCGTTAAAATTGTACATCTGTCTACTTTACAAATGTCAAAGATGACATAACAAAACGGTTGCGTTTAGAAATTATTTACTACTGACATCTAGGCGTGTCTTTTGAAAGACCCTTTATTATTACATGCTTTGACACCTTAAGGATGTAAATAAGAAGCATAAGATTCCTTCTGTAACCACCTTACATAAAACGAATAAGAAATTCATATTATTTCAGAGTAATATAAAAATAAATAAAACTTGTTCATTTAAATAACAGTAAAACTAAATTGGTCATAAAAGTTGTCTTGTATTCTCTTAGTTGTCTAAACTATCTAATAATTTGAACTCGTATGAAGGCTGAATCAGCTCAAGTATAAAGAACGAGTTATCTGCAAAAGTGCTGTTATCTTGAAAATTGTGCTAGGTAGAAGGAACATACATATAGTACTAACTATCAAGTGTCAAGAGAGCCGCCTAGGTAATAATGGAACCAGTATATTATATTAAGCATACACGTTTGACTGCACTGTTGGATTAAGCAGTAACAAATTTATGAAATTTACAACCAATAAACTGTTTTAAACTGTATGGTAAATGGTTTCCGAACTAAAAGCAAAAACTGATACTCAATACTCATTAATTCAAAACGGTTTAAATTATTTCTAAAGAAAAAAATTATTTAGATTTTTGAAAAGTTTTATTTATGTTAGTAATCTCATAACCTCACCTTTTATATTTAGTTGTCATTACTTCTATAAAATACCAAAGGATCTAGTTACTTTTGTTTGAACATGTGATAAATCAAGAGGCAAATAGATACAAGACAATGGTTGAACGAATACAAATATAAACAAACCAATACGTCATATTTCATCTTAACCATTTCTTTCAATTAGTTAGGTAATTAGTGGATGTTTCTTTATTAATTCGGAATATTAACAACTTACAAACGACATTTCTGTCGAATTAAACAAAAACAGGATATTTGCAGATAACCACTTTTCCCATTTCTTGTACTTTTCATAATTTTTCGAGAACATTTTGATGAAGATTGCTTTCAAAGAAAACAAAATAACAAACAGTAACAAAATAAATCGTTTATTAAAACAGGTTATCTTCAGATAGACGGTGTAAGTCTAAAATTCAGGACGAAAAAATTTGGGAAAAATTAGTTATCTTTAACATACGAGTATACAATTTTACACATCTAAAAAGTCATCAATAAAATTTCGAATAAAATAATATCTGTAGTTAGGTGGTTTTCAATGGAACGTGTCGTCAATTTTTTCAGCTCATATACAGGTTTTTGCAAAATTCTCTTAAGCTAACATCTTTTCCCAAATTAAATTACCATTTTGAAACAGATAAATATATCTGAAATATTATTATAAGATTAAAAGGCTCAAAATTTGTGTTTTTATTAAATTGTACAAAAAATTTAAAAAAGGGATTCCCAATTAGGTTTATTCCGAAAAAATACCTTGTGTGTTTTACTTTGATCTATCACTTTAATTTCTCATTCCTTTGTTAAATTTTCTGATGCAAGTTTGTGTTCCATATATAGAATTCTTTTAATTCTTTTAAAACTAATTAAGATCTATAGATAATATAATGTTTTAATCAAAAAAACTTTGAAATTAATATGAACAGTGACGATTCACTTGATCGATTTGATTTATTATTTCAACCATCCAATCAAAGCGATTGTGAGTTGATAGAACCACCTGTGGAAATCATCTATATTTCATGTGATAGTGAAAATGTTCAAACAGTTAATTCGGAGCAACATATTTGAATGAATATAAAATATTTTAAATAGTTGAATTGTGTTTATGAAAATGACTAACTTAGTTTGTATAAAATCTTAGATGACAGCGACATTGATCCGAAAATTTAACCAAAAAAAAAGACCCATTATAACGATATTACAAAACTGGGGTGGAAATATTATTACCCGTTGATGAATCTGCAAATGAAGAAGTATCAAAACATGTTTATTACTTTGCTAATGACAACAATTTTAAAGCGAACGAATCGGATGCAGTATGGAATAAAACCACATATGGCTACGGTAACAACCCAGAATATCAAACTCACGGACATCACGATACTAACGAGTCATCTGACGAAGTTAAACAATTTTAGTCCTACCGATTCTGTACAATGTGTGATGAAATAACATATCCCGAAAATCAGCTTGCAACATCAATCATCCAAAATGAGAATCAAAACGAGAACACACAAAGGGTTAAATAAATTACAAGAAGGCAGAGGGGTTGCTGATGACAAAGGATCATCGATAAATAAATCGAAAATAACATCGAGCCAGGAACAGGAAGTTATCCATCATATTAACTGTTTCCCTAAGTATAAATCACACTACTCTAGATTTCATACACCAAAATGTATCTTCAGATAGGACTAAATTTGTCAAAAATGTACGAGATGTACTCAGAGGTTAATCCACAAACAAAAGTATCATTATCTAAATATCGTGAAACTTTTAGAAGATTTAATTTAAAGTTTAAACATCCACAACCCAATACCCGCCAAAACTGCGACAAATTGGCTTTGCAAATGAAATTAGCCAACGAAGAAGAAAATGAGCCTGCTGAATTAGCTTATGAAGTAATAAGAACAGATAAAAATGGCCAAACTAAAACTGTGCTAGGTATCTTCAACAATGTCTGCCTACTCCTTATTTGAGACAAATATAGTATTTTTTCAAACGAAGCTTTTGTACCTATAATTTAACCATCCGAAATTACGGCAATGGGTCAAAGAGCAAAAGAAATAAGCTCATGCATATACAAACATCTCATGTCTGCTGAAAACCTAAAACAACATGTAATAATTTTCAGCGACACATGTTCGGGACAAAACGGAAACAACTATGTATGATGTTGTATTAGTTAGAACAAACATAAATATTAGGAACGATACACGATTGTTACGGTACTTGGAATATCGATTTATAAAGCAATTTTACTTGTTTTTTCCATTTCAGATACATCAAGAATGTAAATAGTTCTGTGGAGTACCAAACGAATGCGAATTGTTACAAATCGCAAGTACAATATACGATTTAAATTACTTAAATTAAATTCGTCACAAAATGGAATCCAATATCCAAAGAAAAATATAAGGTTTTACTGGATTTATTGCAATTTATTCCGCAAGACCTTCACAATTTTTACAAGGAGTTACCTGTCAAGGAAAATATTATTAGAGATACATTTATTTAAATTATTCAGACACCTAATAAACACATTTTATTAAACACTTGTTTTTTAATTTCGCAAAAAAATTTAGGTTTTTGAATATTTTAATTAAAAAATTTGTCCAAAAAGTTTAAAAATCTGATTTGTAAAAATAAAAATTCAGTTATAATAGGTTCAGTTGTAGTTGAAGGAATAACGAGGTATGTAAAGGGTATGCCACCAGGAACAACTTATATCTCCATCTTAAAGTTGTGCACACTGAGTTAGCGTTATGTGAAACAAAAAGCTAAGCTGGATGTGTTGCGAGATAAAGCTTATCCATTTAACCGTAGAGGTAATAGTGGGTCGTCTAGTTTCCATTTCATCGATTTAAGAACTTGTTATCAGTCGGTTTCTGTAGCGCAGAGATTTAAATACTGAGCAATGTAGGGAATTTAGCTCCCACGCCAAATAAAATCAGCTTTCAGTCATTTGAGAATCTCGTTTAGATGCTGAAACTGCCGTTCGAAACTGATTGTTGGGATTCTTACAAAGTTTCCATCTATGGAGTTCCATTTATCTAGTTTCCAGCTCCAAGTATCGGGTGGTTGAGAAGTTGATTGTGTATAAGTAGGTGTTGATTATCATAGTCGTTTGTCACTCTGTTTGACGCTAAATGGAATAATTTGCTATGATTGTGTATTTAAATCGAGACTACTGAAGATAGAACAATGTACGGAACAATCACAATAAAACCCATTACAATAGAAAACAACAGTAATTAAAAGTACTAAATTCTCCCATTTGCTTTGTAAAAATGAAATTTAACTTCTGAAATACCCATTTTGAAACAATAATGGAAAATAACAAAAAAGGAATATTCTAGTTACAAATTATCTACATAGTCTACCAATTATCGCCATTGTATACGCAAAAATCAATTGTTTACACTATTTTCGACACCGACATGTCGACAATTGCAAAATACGCGTAGATATCCTGTTTTTGTCTAATTCCACAGATTTATTTTATTCATTTCTTTTTTTGGGTTTCTTGATAATGCCTGTGATAATAATGATAATAATTTATAACAAAACTAAGTTTTCATGTGGAAATATCAAAAAATGTGTTTGTAAAAATTTTTAATAGTTGAAGCATAGAAAAATAAGTTTACCATAGATTTCTCATTTTTATAAATCGAGAGACCAAAATGAGTTGCGTAAAAAACTTCTGATAATTCCAATGTCATGATTGTATTTGTGATTTTACATTGCGCGTAAGGTTTTTTTTTATTAAACTTTATCTAGAATATTATGAAATCAAGTGATTAGTTTTCGTTTTCAAGGGAAAAGAAGAAGGAATCTTAAATCACCATTTGCATATTTACTAATTAAGTGGTGTAATTTATTCGCTTGAATTTTGTACTAAACTGTCCTAAAAAAATTAAGTTAGGACAAATTCTCTTTTCTACTCAAAATAGTCAAATTTGGCCTAAGGTCTGGTAGTTAGTATAATACTAAATTCGGCTAAGCTGATTAAACCTTTGATTTAATCTGTTTACGTACTAATGTAAGTTCGACTTGCTACATATTATATTTTACTTAATGTTCTGGGAATAGGAAATAGGAAACGGCCACAAAAATTAAATAAATATTGGTGTAAAATTATGTTCAATAATATTTAATACCATTTCAATTAAGACAAAATGGGAGTTTTTGTGTCGTCAGGCCAGCAAAATTTGTCTTGCAGTACTGTGATTCTTACGAGCAATTTTCTAAATTTTTCCCAGAAGCTCCTATAAATCAGCAAACTATGTGAGGTATATTCTGAAATGTTAGTAGGGCAGCTAAATTTTCCTTGGAGTACTATAAATCGAAAGATCAATGTTTTTAATTGTTTCTAGAAACTATTTTAAACCAGCATGCTAAGTGTCGTAAGTTCTGAGAAGCCACCAGACCTCATCTAATAGAAAAACATTTTTATGGGTTTAAAGGTCCGCCAAATATGCTTTGGAGTATTATAAACCAGTAGTGACGTAAATTTTGAGAAGCCACTAGATCTTTTCTAATATAAAACCCAAGGTAGAAGGTTTAGGGTGTTTAGGATAGCCGAATTTGCGTTGGAATACTATAATTTAATAAAAAAAATTCTAAATTTTTCTAAGAAACTCCAATAAATCAGCATGCTAAGTGACATATATTCTGGAAATTACTAGACACCATCTAATAAAAACACTTGTGTGTTTTAATCAAACTGGGAGTTTAGGATTGTTAAATTGTCCTTGGAGTACTATAAATCGAACGTACAATTTTTTGAATAGTTCCTAGAAACTTCTATAAATCAGCATGCTAATTGACGTAAATTCTGAGATGCTACTAGGCCCTATTTAATAGAAACAATCGTTTATTTTGATCAAGTTGTGAGTTAAGGGTATTTCGGACAGCCAAATTTGCCTTGGAGTTCTATAATTCTAACGTACAATTATCGAAATTTTTCCGGTGATTTATCAGTGACTCATTTAATAGAAAAACTTGTTTATTTTGATCAAATTGGAAGTGTTTCTAGAAACTCTTATAAAGCAGTTTGCTAAGCGTCGTAAATTATGAGAATCCATTAAACCTCATGTAATAGAAAATCACGTTCATTTTGGCAAAATTGAAAATTCAAGGTGTTTGATACAAATCCGCGTCTCTAATTAGCGTTTATTTAGAGATATGTACTACTAGGTCCTATATAATAGAAAAACACGTTTGACAAAATTGAGGATTCAGGATGTTTAGGACAACCATTATTAGTAGTTAGAGTCACGAGTCAGTAATAGTTAAAGTGAGTGAGAAAAAATATCTTAATTTGAGTGATTAAGGAAACTAATGGAAACTAATTTTTTTTAAATTTTTGTTTTCAATTTTAAAATGTACATATAATGGATTTTGCACAAATTACATAAATTAAAATTAATCTTCCATTAGCTGAAACATGTCAGTTTGGTAAGAACATTCTGTAAATAAACCAACGTGTCACATCAGCCAAAAAGATTACCAATAGTCATAAAAGATTGTTGGTTAGTTTTTTTGAAATAAGTAAAAATATAACCATAAATTAATTGAAATAAATAAACAGAAATACATTGACATACTATATAACACAAAATTATAAAATATTTGCCTACATTTCTTTCAAATGTCCTGTAAAAAAAGGATAACATCCTTGAAATATCAGGTTGCCCAACTGAAATAGCAAAAGTAGAAAATGTCTGGTGTATGAAGGCGAAGCATCAAAGAGAAACATCAGAAAAGAAATTTGTATGCAAATTATTAGTTACTTTCAAATCGACGTGAGCAAAATACTCGATTCAACCCTTAAAAAAGAAGAAAATCATTCACGTTGGGCAACTGGAGTATCCTCCAGGAAACAATGACACACAAATATACTTCAGGGATCACCTCACATTTACAGAAATAAAAAAGCAAAGAGAAAGCTAAATTCAGATTTTGTCAGTATGAATATAAACAAGCCAACGCCACTTTTTGAATTAAATTATATTAACAACGCATTAACAAAACTAGATCCACCAAAGATTGGGCGTTAGTTGACAGGGATGTGGTAGTTACGAGTAATAATGGAATAGTCAATCTTTTTAATAACTACTTTGGTAACATATCATCTACCTTGGGTCAATATTTTCAATTATTAGCTCATAAAGATTTTACAACTATTTATTAGCTACAGTTAACGTGTACCACCCAACAAGAAGTGGACTTCCACTTCAAAAATATTTGAAAAAATTATATTGCTTAGACTAAATCAGTTCTTAGAAGTAAATACTGTAATAAGTAAATGTCAATTCGGGTTTAGGACCAAGTTCAACACCACGGCAGCTTGCTTAAGTTTAACGGATTTTATGAGTAAAAGCTTCGAAAAGAAAATGTTTTGTCTGTTCCTAGATATTCGCAAAGCCTTTGATATGGTATATCCTGACATTCTATTATTTAAATTAAAACTTATGGGGCTTACCAACATACAGCTAAAATTGTTTGAAAGTTATCTACGCAACAGAAGGCAGATTGTTAAAATAGAAGAAGATTGTTAAAATAGAACAGTAAAAGAAATGAAATACTGCTGAATCTTGGAGTTCCTCAGAGCTCGATACTAGAATCCACGTTATTCATAATTTTTGTTAATGATATTACCCATATTAGCTTAGAGGGAAAATACAATTTTATGCGGGCGATGTTGTTGTTAATTATAAAGGCAAAACCTTAGAATTTGTGCTATCTAAAATACAAAATGATGTAAGAATACTAGGTAAGTGGTTTAATACCAATCATCTACTTCTAAACCACGAAATAACGAAATACATAATATTTGAAAACAAATTGTTGGATCCTAATGTGTTAAATATGAATCCAACTACTAAGTGGAATTATGTAGGTCTGGTGATAGATTGTAAATTTAGTTGGTCATGTCACGTCGATAAAATAAAAAAATCTCTTCTACCTTATAAAAACCTTGTTACTCCTGTATAGGATAAATCACGGCTTTCCATTGACCAAAATACATGATCGTCGTAGCTAGAAACAAGAAGAAGGTCAAATTTTGTAATTGATTCTTTTACTTAATCTTAAATTGAAACTGACCGAACATTTGAAGAGTGAAAATAATTAGCGATTTTGGATTGAGGACTTATCAGTAAAGTAATCAGTAATTTATATTGTATATATACAAAAATATATATTTATAAAATGAGTAATATTTTGTATCATAATGTATCAATAATTTTCAAGTGAATTTTTAAACTGCGATCTTGATAGTTCATAGAAAATATTTTATTGTGAAGTTGTGAAAATTTAATGTAGAAAGATATTAGAAGCTTCAACAACATTGTTTAAAGGAACTTATAGATATGTTAAAGAAGATAATTATATAGTTATATTACATGATTTTGTCTGATAAAATTGAATAAAAAAGGTGCCCGGGTGTGTGTCTTTGTTATTACTCTAATGGACATTTAAAAAACTTTTTGCTCTCACGTTCGGCAAGTTGTAAAATTTGTCATTTGGGTGTGGGGACAGCCAAATTTACATTAATCTCTTATAAATCACATGTATGGTTTTCCTAAATCTCCTGGGAAAATACTAAAATCCGCGTCTCTAATTGGCGTTTATATAAAGATACTACTAGTCCTTAACAACCTGAATTCTTAATTTGGCCAAAATAAACGTGTTTTTCTATTATGTAGGGCCTAGTAGTATCTCTATATAGACGCCAATTAGAGACGCGGATTATAGAATTTTCCCGGTAAATTTACGAAAACCGTACATGTGATTTATTGAAGACCAATGCAAGTTTTCCCTTTTTAAAAATTTGTTGTATCGAGGCATTCTGCAAAAATACGCTATATCCAGACATTCTACAAACACTTCTACACATTTTTTGTTATTGTTACTTTTTAGGACAGATTTAGGACAAATTTCACCAACGTTTTAAATTAACCAATAGCAAAATTAAATTAAACATTGAACTGGTTAGTTAAAGATCACGATTCATTGTATATTTGTTTTTAAATTCGATCAATTATTACAATTACACGTGGTATGAGTATCGATATTATTTTATATTTCTGTTTTCCCTATCTGTGAATCATAAACAACTTAGTTAAACTTCGATTTATTTTCACGATGGTTTTACAAAACAAAAATCGGATGATTAATTATTATTATTTCATGTGTACAGATATTTATAGGTTTATGTATAAATTATTATCATCTTCGCGTATAAAATTACATAATTAAATGTTGTTTTTTAAATTGTACCTAGCGCTGATAGGAACGTGTCAAAATTTCATTACCCCTAACAAGATTTTTACTAGATTTGGCAAACAGCAATATTAGAAAATTGGCATACGATTATTATGTTAATATGTGTAATTTAGACGGATCGGATTTATGGCATCTAAACTGAACAGAATTGATTCTGTTTTATTGAAAACAAATATAAAAATGTACAATAAGTGTTTTTTCAAATGTCGAATCACGTGACAAACTCCCATGTCTGATTTGTATGTAGTGGAGTTATTTCTATAAAGTAGCAATAACAATTTAGGAAATTAAAATTAACCTTCCCTATGCGATAAATAAAACTAAATTGGAAATATAAACATAAAAGCTAATCGTTAATTCGGTTTGTATTTATCGAATGGAACCAGTTACGGTGTTATTTTTCGAAAGAATTTGTTAATATTGCTTTCGATTAAGGACAAAGCTATAAATTTGTATATATTGTAAATGTGATTATACTATTTCATGTATATAAATCATCTAATTGTTTTTATTGTGATGAGTATTGTGGGTGTAGAGCGTGTTCTTACGTCAAGTGTCGTTAGTAAAGGATAAAAGTGCCGTCGTTGTAAGGTACCGGATAAAAGTAGCGTCGTACGTCGCTATTGTGCCTCCTGTCGACTACACTAATTTTCTAAAAGAACCATGTCAGGAACTGTAGACTCAATTGGAAAAATAAATTGTAAATATTAAAAGGATATCAAATTCGATAATGTCAAATTATTCACTAAACAGAAAATAGCCGCTAGGGAGAAAGAGTTGAAATTTATTTTTTAATGATTTTATAAATCTTTTAATATTTCTACAACAAAAAGAGCGGTATTAGGTTAATCAATAAATCCCGAGCCTGATACATATATGTATAGTGCATCTAATGAAAAATTGAAAAAGTACCAACCTTAAAACGACTTGTAACAAAATTTTATGGCAATCCGACTATTAGTTCACAAGTCACGGTTGTTGTCGTAACGCTACTTTTATTATTTTCAAATCGCGGAAAAAATTAATTTCGTGTGTTGATTAAACACTCGTTTTTGATGAGAAAATACATTGTTCAAACAAGGAAATGGCTCGATAAGTATTATAGGGACTCTGTTTCATCGAAAGCAATCGTCGAACGTTAGATTACTGAGTACAAACACCGATGATGCTAAAAGCTCGGTCGCCCGAACTCGGTAGTTATTTCAGAAAAGATAAAAAAGTGCACATAATCGGTTTAGAAGGCCGTAAACTGTAGTTGTGTGAGATAGCCGACACCTTAAAGATATCAGAAGGCAATGAGAAAGCTATGTCCAAAGTGGCTGCTGCCATTGCTCAAATTGGACCAACAACAATAACGCGTCGACTATTCAGTGCGCTGTGTGGAGCTGTTTAACCGTAATAAACAGGATTTTTTGCGTTGTATGAAAAATGGATGAAACATGGATCCATCACAACACTCCGGAATCAACATGTCAGTCAGCTGAGTAGACAGCAGTAGGTAAAACCGTTCGAAGCGCCCAAAAACGAAACATTCGACCGGTAAGGTTTTGGCCTCCATATTTTAGGAGCGTACAAGGTATTTTGTTCGTCGACTATTTTGAGAAAGGAAAGACCAACAACAGCAAATACTACTAATGCGTTATTGATGCGTTTGAAAGAGAAAAAGAAGTAAAGAAGGAAATAAAAAAGTGAACTTTCACCTAACCACCGGGTTAATACACCGGGCCAAAAGTTGTTGGTTACGTTGGCAAAACTACACGAGTTGAGTTCGAATTGATTCCTCATCCACTGTATTGTCCGGATCTGCTTCCCAGCGACTACTACCTGTTCGTAGACATTAAAAACTTCCATGGAAAGAGAATGCCAAAAATAGGATTTACAATGTTAGAAAAGCGATGGAATGTATCATTCTTGAAGGAAACTATGTTGATATTTTTTAGTAGTAAGCTCCGGGACTTATTGCGTGACAATATTACAGGTATACCACAGCTATTGGTATACAGCTATACCAATTCAAATGGTGATATTCACCAGTAGTGGAGTCAAGTTGAAGTGCACTTGCACTTAGATGACAATTCATTCCATTCAGAATTGCGAGATTTTTTTTGAATAAGTTTCTATTATTTGTTTGTTATACCGTGTTTAATTTTTTTAATCCTAACCGAGTTTCTCAAATAAAAATGACGTTTTTCGTTTTGTTTGTGCCTTGCACACTATCTAGTGGCAAGCGCTGAACTAATCGAAAATATCCCTCAGTAAGAAATTAAATTGGATATTCAAGTTTTCCGGTTTATGCACAGATGAAAAACCTTATACTAACTCAGATAATCTCGATAGATTGATGATATATATGGCGCGTCATCTGAATAGGGCCAGTAATTTTAGTCTTATTTTAGTTTTTACCGATTGGTAATTATATATTTTTGGTTTCTAGATGAGTGAGATGATGAGTAACAATACGACTGAAAATTGAATTTTAGAAATTACCGTAGGTCTCATTGCGAATCATTTTCAATAGGTAGTTTAAAAAATAATAATAACAAAAATAATGTTTTTTCCAATGAACTTGTTATTATTTAAATTTTTTGGGTTTTTAGTACCACAGATAACTAATTTTAGAGAATCAATTCAAAATCCTGAATCGGTATTGCAACTTCTCTACACTGATGTATAGCCCGACATTTTTCTTCGTTCCTTAAGTCATTCATGGCTGTAGTAATTAAAACAATAGGCGCAATCCGCTCGTTAGTTAGCCCAACACAATTTATATTTAGCACATTCTACCTATTTTCGTTTTTTCTGTGAATTGTATTTCTTTGTTTAAGTTATCGAAGAGTTAGTGATACGTCGTATTCATGCTACACTGGTCGTCAGCCAGATTTCCGCTTTAATTATAGCTAGGGATTTACTTACATTGGAGGCCACTCGCAATATCGTATGCTGAGGTTGCTCTATATGTAATGCATTTTATATTTTTGCCATTTTGAAATTTTTCAAACATATTGTTCATCAATAACTCCATCTAATGTTTGACCCTAAAATATGACTGCTATGTCCTGCGGAATGCACTCGATGTTTACTTTTTCATCTAAAAATAAAACTTTTCTCTGTACATATATAAATTATTAAACATAAAATAGTTGTGGGTTTCAATTTTAATTAAAAAATAACTTAATATCTGCTTATTTTTCCATTATACTGTTACAACCTGTCGTATTCTATTGATAAAGTTAAATATATTAACTTTCCGATGAATAAGTTTCTAGATTTATTTTATAGTTTCTATTTGTGTTTCGACCAAAAAAATCCAAAATTTCGAAATGAAACATCCGGAGCCAGAGTGAGGTGTACGCACAAGCTTTCCAGTCCTCGCGTATCCACTTTAACGTAAAATTCTGAACGAAGTGGAGTGACTACCATACTTTTTCAATGTGTATCCACTTCTGACGGAAGATTTTGAACAAAATTGAGTTTCGGCCCAAATTTTTAGACCGATTTTTAAGCTATTAAAAACCACAAATCACAATTCTTTTAGTCAGTCGAATACATCCCCTCACCATGATATATGTCGCTATTTAGATGACGCACATTATAATTGATAGAAAGACAGGCGAATATCAATAATGAAATTTGTAATTATAAATTCATAATAATTTATCATGGATAACAATTCAAAGCGAACGCGGAAAATATTGAGTCGTGAGTGGGGACCAACACGTAGACAAAAACTGATTACAAAAGTAAAGATTGGTGTATAGTGTACTGTAAAAAAGTAAATTTTATTTGTTCGCTGGCGTTATATACCATGTACGCATTTCGCCGCCTCGTATTTGACCAAGGTTCACGGGGAAAATTCAGTCACCACGACGAGTGGAGGTTAAAAATCTAATGAAATCATATTGGTGTAAATCGTTTATCTATAACATTTATTTCAATTTAGCAGAAAAACTAGCCAAGAAATGAACAAAACTCCGCCTATTATGTCGTCAACAATTACAACATATATTGTTTATATTAATATGGCCTGAGTTAGGGTGTTTTGCAAACACCGACTTAATACAGACTTATTGACTTATTTGACGCCATCTTGAATAAGTCGGTCAAGTCATTCCATTTAATTGTACTGACTTATTTGTGACGTAATACCAAAAAACTAAACGTAATTTCTATTATAAGGAAGAATAAATTTTTTTGACATGTTAGTCGTTGTCACTAGATTTGAAAATAAAAATTACATGTATTACATCATCGAGGAATAAATATATAAGAGAATCAAGTAGTGCAAATTTTATAAGCCAATTTCTCCGAGGTTATTCTTATTTTATAGTTTAGATATATTTTAAATTTTTGCTATATTTAATCCATATATACGTATCTTATAAACATATCGGCATAGTTATTTTATAGTTCATTGTTCTTGTAAAGCTTATACAGATTGCCAATAGTAAAATAAATTAACCTCGGAATGTCTACATGAGTCCTCTTATGTATATTTTGCTTTATCATTACATTTAGTCAAGACACAATTTTGGGGACATTTCTGTGTAGACGTACTTATTACAAATAAGCCTCCTCGCGAGATGACATATTTGAATAAGTCAGTACTCACAAATAAGTCGGTGTTTGGAAAACTGCCATAGATGTAAAACAAAAAAAGCGCCAACGGAAAGTAATTGTCATCCTTTTTATACCTCATGTAACAAGGTGTATTACCAAAATCTTCTCACAGCCCTATATACTCCTTTGATGATGAATTAAACATTGCGTAGTAAAATGTATCACTCGCACAGCCGGTTTACGATTTCCACCGCACGTTATTGTTCTGTGGATTCAACCAATTAAAATACTTTAATACTTATAAAATTAACCTACTGTATTCAAATACTTAAATTTTGTTTGATATTTTCTCAAATCAATCCGCAGATTAATAATGCGCTGTGCATAATCGATACTCGTACTATCTTCAAGTACACCTATTGATCATGCCCCTCGCATGAAAATAAAAGCTTAGAACAATTATTAATGCAAACAAAAATGATTGGGATCAAAATTAGCGGGTATTTTGCATCTTAGTAGATGCAATTATTCTTTTTTAAAACTTTTAAAAAAGTTTAAAACTTTTCCGAAAATATTCAAGACGAATTTGAATAAGTAAATATGCTGATAAAGTGTTTTTTATTTAAGTATTCTTCCAAATAAATTCATTTCAAATATGTTACAATAAATTTTAAACAATTTATTAACTATATTCTAAAATTAGTTGTTCCACAAATCGAGCATCGCGTATTGGTGTGAAACGGGTTGATTAAAATTTAGCTACAGTTAATGCCAACCCAGTTTCACAGAATTGCCATTATCTGCCTGGTACCCCATGCGGTATTGGTGGCCGCAGTTCAGTCTGGTAGAGGGAAACGGTGTGGGTTTTGGGGTGCCCAGATAACGGCCTAGTTTACCGCGAGAAATAAAAAAACTGATTACAAAACGAAAGAAAAGGAAAAAGGGTTGAGTGGGACACCGGACCCAAAATTGGCGGTCTCATCATGAGAAACGGGCTTACACCCGTGGTTGTTTATTTAGGTTCTTTAGGGTGTCATAATCCCTAAACACCTACCATGCACAAAGAGAAAAAATAATAAAACACAATTTTATTAACACACAACACAACGAAGCGTAGGCCCAGGGTATCAATCCGGGAGGAGGACCTTGGCAAAAAGGGAGTATCCCGCCTATTGGCAAGGTTACTTTCGAAGCTTCCGCTCTAAGCTTTTGCTTAAAGCAACCAAGGGACCTCGCCACTGATTGGTTCTCAGTCGCAGGCGTACCACATCACTCTACTTACCGATCATTCACTCCTTTATCACTTAATACAAACACAATCAACCCTTTACAAAACAAAAAATAAATTTATTTAAACAAAACAAACATTCAAAAAAAATGTATCTTTCAATTAATTAATTCCGTACCACTACCACTCGGCACACTGTCTTAAAAAAAAACTCCTCTTCCCACCAAATTCATTCACTCTTTATATATATTCGATAGACGATTTTTATGCTTTCGTCACAAAAATGTATAAAGGCAATGTCCAAAAACGTGACATCAATTTTGCGAAATCGATCCACGCGAGAACTTTTTTTTTCCAAATAAATAGATTGCACGATGCTTGCAATTTTTGATTATTTTCAATAGCAGAGTTCATTACTCGGGCAATTTACCTCAAAAACATTTGCTTTTGCATAATCAAAACATAGCGATCGTGTTACATTGGCTTAAAATATACGTTCATTCAACCACTGCATAAGTATATATATACCGTGGTTACATAGGTATGTAGACACAAAAGAAAATGCAAAAAATCGGCATGGTAGATATTTATGATATAATGTTGAGGTGTTACTTCGAAGGTTATGCCAATAGGTAATTTTTAAATGTTTAGATTTGGGTTGGTAATGGATTTGGATAGAATTCCGTTAGAGGTGCCATTATTCAAATCATTATTTGAGTGTAATTTATAGATTCAAGATTTTAAAGAAAATATTCCTACAATGCTAGAGATGGAGATTAATCAGTGTGGTTTTTAAACGCCGTAAAACCTAACAGATTATAATTCCCGAGGTGGATCTGTATCGATATTTCGGGCTATTTTGATAAATAAGAGTGGCAATTCTTTATAATTGATATATGATCATGGTTCTACGCAAAACATAATGGTTTTATTTTATAGATTCTATTTCAAATATAATAATGGACCAAACCAGAAAAGTTTCTAGCTATTTGGTGCCATCTAGTATATAAAAATTGCCAATCATCCTTGAAGTTTATGGGGCATCGTGGATAAAATTTATTTAAAAGTTTGGTGGTGTATTCATCAGAACTGGGTTCACCAAACGTTTTTTTCAATATTCGAATTTTCGATGTGAGATTTGGCGTTGAGTTTGACATTTCAATCTTTATCGTTTCTTCGTTGTTTGTTGTGCTGTTGCCCAAAGCAAAATAAAAATATGAGTGCAATTTTTCGTTATTCTGCGCCGTTCAATTCTCGTGTTATGGCTGGACGATAATTGGTGCTTGTCATTGACACATTTGGCGAAAGAGGCAATACTTTTCGTGATATTGGTGGTAAGTATAATAATGTGATTGCAGAAACGATATTGCTGTTGTTGTATGTGTGTAAATGTCTGATAGTTGTCTTTTTTCATATGTATATTAGCTATGTGAAGGTGACTGTGAACACATAATGGATCTATAGGCGACTGAAGATTTGGCGGCTCATGAAAACGGACGATTCTACGCTGTGGATCGACTGAACCATATGTACACCGAAGACGGACTGCGAGTAGCAGAGGAATGTGACGCTTTACTAATTACATCTGCTACAAATTTGGATGATTTTCATTTTGCTTAAATAATAGCAAACAAAGAAAAACACATATCATTTCCATGACAGTCATATTCTTATTAATGTAAAAAAAGTAAAGTATTGAAATAAATGTTGAATCTTCAAACTAAAACAAATAATGTTTGTTTTGTTTTTATCTTAATGCGAGTTGATGGACAATATTTTAACAATACAATATTTTATTTTAAAGTTTATGGTTTGTCAACGCGAGAACACGCCACATATAATTGGCCACAGATTTTCTAGATCCAACCTAGACTAATATTAGCTGCGTTTTTTTGAAATATGGTGTTCGAGACCGCAATAAAATATAGGGAAAATACAGGGAAATTTAAACAAAAAATTTAAAACAACAACTTTAACTAACTTCCAGTCAATCATTTTCCAGTAAATATAGTGAAGTCAGGAATTCAACAGGATAGTTGACTGCGTCGTCAGGATCGATTTGAACGACATCTCATTGCCAGATAATGACTGCCAGAAATTTTTAAAATTAATAGCGGTAACATCGATATTTTTTGCTGCCAAAATAGTTTGTTCACGTTGCCACGCATGATTACAATCTGACAATATACGTTCAATCAATGCATCTTTCGTGGCCTCATGCATTGTGTATTTTCATTTCCATTGTTAAGAAATTGTTCGGAGAACAGTAGAGCGCCACCAAAGAATCTGGTATTATCGTTCAGATCTTTCATCGTTCTATCGATAATTTCGAGTGAATGCTTGTGGGCTATAATGCGTTCATCCCAGACAACAATTTTGTATTTTTGCAAAAGTTTCGCCATGCCGGAATGCTTCTTTATATTGCACATTGCATCTGGATTAGTGTGAACGTTCAATAGCAACTTGAGGGCTGAATGTGCACCATCAAGCAAAATCGCTGCAATGACTGATGAACCAATTGTCAACGCAATATGATTTTGTGATTGAATGCGTTAATTATCAGCGAGATGAAGAATGTTTTACCAGTGCCGCCTGGTGCGTCCAAACAAAAAGAATCCGCCTTGGGCTGCAAATAACAAAATAATTCAATCGTATATGTTACTTTGTTCAGTAGTGAGCAGTTGCTTATTAATTGCAACAAAAATAGTCAAAGAGGCCGCATCGAACTGTTGTTCGTGCTGAACATCGTTGTTAATGATGTCTGTTGCTGGACAGTTAGGCGATGCCGATGGCATACCGAAATGAATGAATGGCATATTCGAAATGAGAATGCAAATATCCTCAATCTTTATTTACGCAGAATGTAGAACGAAGCAGAATGTCGTCGCTCATTGAATCTTTATATTTGTCCAAAGAACAGAAGCTTGCGACGGAAAACATGTCGTCAACGATATTGCGAATAATTGGCGAATTTGATGAGGAGAGAAACTCAGTACTGCATCTGCAATTGTGAGATCCCAATGGTTGTCATTTTCGAGCAAATGTAATTTGCGATTTGCGTTATGGTATGTGTCGTACAAGATTCCATTGACTGTTCGCAAGTATTGGAAGGACGTCGGTCCAGGAATGTTAACCAACAACAAACGTATATATTCAGCCTAATGTATTTCCCACAAATATGCCATCGTATCCTTAAACTGGAACGCCTTGCTCTCGTGGGTCCTACATTTTTAACTGTTTGTTCCACGTTCCACGTGTAAAACCGTGGCACATCAGTATACATTAATGTCTTTGTGAATTGACCGAAAATACCTTGTCGGTTGCATAGTTTAAAAACTCAGTTATTGTGGTTTTTGGGGCACTTAATGCTTATTGTAGAGCAGTCTCTTCAGTGAAATAAACACGTTGTCCATTTTAAGGTACACGGCTAAATGTATAACTGCAGAGTCTGTCGTGTATGGGTAAACTCAACATGTACCAAACATCAACAGCTTCATTGCTGCTAATGTATCGGCCCCTTTGATAACATGTTATTTCGTCGTGATCATTAAAATTTTGAACAGAAAATACAGCCATATCGCTGCTACAGCCATATCTTATGAATGTATTTACAAATGTATTTCATGTACTTCACCGAACTGCAGAACTCAACGTTTATGTGTGCTTTGAACGTTTTGCACAGCAATTGAAATAATTTTATCAATTTCTTCTGGCTGTACGTCAAATACGAATTCGACATCACCCACCTATGGTATACAAACATAACTATGAATTATTCTCAGAAGGTCAATTGTTCATAAATCTCAGAAGTTTCTAACGGACAATTATTCATATTCATTAACCTGTTCAGATTACCGGTCATTTTATATCGGTCAAACAGGGCGGTCATTTAAACTTAGGTATACAGAGCATATACGAGGCAAATGATAATCAAAAGCTGAATCACGCTATGCATCACATATAAACAGCACAAAACACAAACATAGCTACTTCAATACAAATGTAGAAATTTTACACGAAATGACAAAAGGTAACCAGATGAATCGCATTGAAGAATTAGAAATTTATAAAAACAAAAACAATATTTACCTACTAAAGCTTAGTACTCAGTTCAAAGTGAAATGAAATTTTGACACGTCTTCCAAAAATCTATTTATTTTTGGATGAAATAGAAATGAAATTTTATTTGGAGAATTTTAATTTTTAACGATTAAAATACATAGATGAATTTGTTTATTTTACGTGAATAAATTTATTTAATTGATTTTATTAAAAATTTAAAGATTTATGGTATTTAAATTTGTGTAAATGTCAAACACAAGCCATTGTCAAATTTCACGTGCCGAGACATTATTTTCACATGAAAATAATTTGGAGAGTTTATGCGCTCCATCTTTGATGTATTGAACACACTTGGCTTTTTCGTTGGTGAACTGAGTACTAAAAAATGAGAACAGAAGTGGCATTTTTCATTTCTAATTTCCCTTTAGTAAAATTGTATGAAGATTTCACGTGAAATCGAACTGAGTTAAACAATAAAACATACACGAATACGAATAAAATATAAGATCTAATTTTGCAAGAGGACGTTTGATATAAATTTGTATCATAAGTAATTTAAAAACTAATTTAATAGCTGTGACTATCGATATTAGTATCACTTAGTTTTGTATTAAATTATAATTTCACAATAAGGAACACAGAATACTTAGATGAAAAATTAAAAAATAAAAATTAATAAATATTTTAAATATAAATTTTAAAAATAATTTTAAAAACAAAAAGTTATTAATATTATGTGTTAAAAAGAAGTTGTTTATCTACAATATTATTTTATATGAAATAAGTGCACCCAAAGTGGAAACCAATGCTATATCAGTGGCACTATTCTGGTAATTCCCCGAGAATAGGGAACTGGGGAAAGAATTTATATGTAATTTCTGTTCAAATATTATTTTTCAGGCCTACTGAGGAGAAAAATTTGATGTAAATATTTATAAATTGGGAATAATTTTTCCATATCTAAATTGGCACGACACATTATTCCCCATTTAATTTTCTTCTTACAACTAAACTAATACAGGGTGGGCCATAAGTCATATATATATTTCATACATGTCATACATGTATTTTTGATATAATTTTATTTTATTTTTTACTGAAAATGAATAATTTTGATTACAAAAGATAGCTTTAATCATGAAGAGTTTTAAAAAAAGTTATATTTTAAAAATAATATATGTTAGATGCCTGCCATCAGCCTCTTCGCAAGCTGTTGCTCTTTGCTGTACCTGGTCCACAACTAAAGCCAAAACTGGTTGATCAATAGCAGTAATTTCATTTATTATGTTGTCTTGTAGTTGCCGCAGTCCTTGCAGTATGGAACGTAGCTCCGTCTTGTTGAAACCACATTTCTTGAATAGCTCTGTAACGCTCACCATTTACAGTCAATGTATTGCCATCTTCGTCTTGGAAGAAGTACGGGTCATAGATCTTGTCTGCTGATATTCCGCAACAAACTGTGACTCTAAGTGGATGTAACGGACGCTGTTGAAGCACTCTTGGGTTTTCAGTGTCCCAAATTCTAAAATTTTGCTTATTAACATAACCACTTAAATGGAAATGCGCTTCATTGGTCACTAGAATTTTTTCCATAAAATCATTATCATCAATTTTCTTGACCGTCAGTTTGTTTTATGCCGTCTTGCGGCAAAATTTCATGTACCATTTGTATCTTGTACGGAAACAGTAATAATTTTTTTTTTCATTATTCTACGCAGTGAAGTTCTCGGACATTTGAAGCTGAGTGGCACGTTTACGAATCGATGTTTCAGGGTTCTCATTTAAGCTCTCCCGAACTCGTTCGATATTATCTTGGCTTCGTGCTTCAAGCGGTCTTCCACTCCGAGATAAGTCACTAACAGATCACGATGACTGAAAACGAGCAACTAGATTGCGTATTTGATTTCGTGATGGTGCATTTCTTGTGTTAAAAAAATTTCAAAATTTTCTTTGGGTTTGAATTATTGAATATTGACTAGCAAAATAAAACTCAACAGTTGTTGCTCGTTTCTCAATCGTATACATGGCTACTGAATCTCCCAAACGTTGTTTCTAATGCTGAAAAATAAAAAGAGGAAAAAATACAAAATACAAACATTATATCAAAAATACAATGTTTAGTGACGTATGGCTCACCCTGTACTATAGATACGGGAAGAAATTACTTTCATTTTAAACATACCCAGAATCAATGTCACTTCACAAGAACGACTTTGCCAACCAAATATAGTTGAATCTAGTTCGTTTTCAATATTATTGGTAAATTTTAAATTTTTTTACCGGTTATAAATACGAGTAGTTTAAAATGGCAAGGGGTTTTACTTAAAGAAAAATTTTATCATGAAGTAACGTTAGAAATCTTTAAAAATTATCCAAATTGGTTTTAACCATTTTAACTTTCCGTACTGCATCTACTCGTATCTTGTCTTGTGCATACGCACCCTAAAATTTGGAATGCAAAGAGAATGGTTATTGCAAAAGGATATGAAAATGGAGTTGGATGGAAATAATCAGGCAAATGTTCACTATAAAATTTCTTTAAGAACTTCGGTTGTTGGTTTTGAAAGGTAACATTATCAAGTAGTTCGGATTTATAAATAAAATTTAAATTGTACGAATTATTTTATTTTGAGACAATAAGTCCTACTCAACTGTACCATCTCATATTTCTGAACATGGGTTTTAGTTTAAAGCATTTGTCAGTACAACAAATAGATATCCACATTCTTCATTTGGATCAGAGATAATAGGAGCAAAACAAAATAATAAATTACATAGGATGGCTAAAACTAAAATTTGTAAACACCGATAATATAAACCACCCACAAAACCATAGCATTTATTGTTTTCTGGTATGGGATCTTAGCTATGTAACTAATAAATTTAAAAAAACCATTGTCATCGATTTATGAAGTCGTATTTTATTTCGTGCGTTCCGTTACGTACTCGTACCTAATTTAGGAGAATGATTTTTAAGTAATTTAATATTTTATAGCTTTTGCATTCCCTCTAAAAAATGAGTAATATAATTAAGATTTATAATTAGTAATTTAAACATTTTTTAATGACAAAACTTAATTAATTTTTCATTATGCCTTTTTATGTAAACAATATAAAGGATGTTTATTTTAGAGATTCACAACTTTAAATTAAAATAGAACAAAGAAAAACATTTTGAATATCAGTGAACCCAGCTTTATTGGATAGATAAGCTTATGACACGGGCATGTGACGGCTGCGACTGGCGCGTACATGGCGTAATCAGGAGGTCCTATTTTCGATCACTCTTCGCAGCAATTGCGGCCGTATCGCACTAATAACTCGCCGAATGTTGTGTTCCAAGTGTTCAATCGTCTCTGGTTTAACGGCGTAGACAAGTGACTTAACATATCCGCAAAGAAAATAATCTAATGGAGTTAGATCACACGTACTTCGTGGCCAATTAACAGAACCATTACGTGAAATTAGTATTTCATCAAATGTATCTTTGAGTATATTAATTGTATCCCGTCTGGCATGTGGCACCGTCCTCTTTGAGCCACATATCAGCAAGATTTATGCCAGCCAATTGGGGTACACAAAAGTTAGAAATCATGTCTCTAAATCGATCCCCGTTGACTGTAACATTCCGCCCATCATCGTTTTTGAAGGCATATGAACCAATGATTCCACCGGTTCATAAAGCGCACCAAACAGTGATTTTCTTGGGATGTAATGGTGTTTCGGCAAAGGCCAAAATAGGTACCCATTCAACCAAAAATGAGCTTCATCGCTGAACAAAATTTTGTTTGGAAAATCAGCATCAAGTCTGCGATGGTCAGATGGCTTTAATTCCTGCACAAGTTGAATTTTGTAAGCACGTAAACCAAGATCCTTAGATAAAATCTTCCATAAAGTGGATGGACACATCACCAGTTGCTGAGAACAATGTCGAATTGATTGATTTGGGTCTTCCTCAATGCTACGCCGAACAGGGTCTATCGCTTGTTACTTACTGGATGCGTATTATCATTTAGAGTATACGTGGTGCAAAAACGACCCGTAGTTAACCGAATTATCCTCAATGATGGACGATTATGGCGACCGTAAAATGAACGTAATGCACGATGAGTTTGGTGAACAGAACCATTATGTATTGATAAAAAATTTCAACAATTTGAAAGCGATGCTCTGGCGTAAGTCTATTAGTTATGAAATGGCAAATCAAAACTAATGACAAAGCAAATGTCAGCTGTCAAATCGGTTGTCAAACAAAACAGTGTTGCCAACTTAAAGATGTGAACCTCTAAAAAATCACCGTTTATGAATACAGTGTGTAAGTGTGTAGTATGTTAATATGTAAATTATTCTTAAATATCGTATTCTGCTTACAATTGTCAAACTGTGGTTTGGAAATATCTTAAAAGATTTGAATTTATGAAAATGACAAAATAAAGAAGAAATAATGTAAATTTAATTGATGCATAGAATATTTGGAACAACAAGTAAAATTTATTTTAAGGTTAACCATTTTAAACGAACATTTAAACTGGTATTTACCTCTATTCGCTCTAGAACCTTCACCAAATTGAAGTTTATACTAAATTAACACTAAACCAACAACGTCACGAAATCTAATCATTTCATAGTCCAAGAACAGTACCGAACCGTATATACGAGTAAACCGTAATAGACATTCACTAGAATGAATTTTTAAGTAATTTCAACTGGTCTTGTTGGGAGTCGCGTAACACTGTTCATGAACAAACATGGAATGCTGAAATTGAAAGATGTTTGCCAGTTGAATGATGCACCTCAGTCAGAAAACGTTTGCAATTTGATGCAAATTTGGAAACGCCGATTGCCAGGAAAATATATATACACGGAAAGAATCACTAGAAGAAGTTTTAGATGTCATTATGAACTTCGCATCCTGTATGAATGAGCTTTTATGCTCAAAAAAGGGTGTGGAGTTCACGAAATTGTTTGTCAATAAGCAAATAAATAAATAAATAAATAACTAAATAAATAGATTCTTTAGGGAGCGAAAAGAAAAGTAGCAAAATATACTTAAGGCAAAGTACGAGTACCTTTATATTTGAATTATAACTATTTGAAGTTCGTATATCAACTTAATTATACGAATTCATTTGCAGACGATCAGAATTAAAAATGAAGCTACTCATTTTTGGTAGGTCAGCAAGTTTATTAAACTATAAAATAAAATATATATGTGTACTGCTTAAAATATTTATTTATATTTTCCATATAGATGATTTATCTTTTGAAAATGATGGACAATTTATGTCGAAACGTAGAGAAAATATAAATAAATATTTTAAAATGTAAACCAAATATTTTAATTTATGCTGTATATTTTAAATTAAAAATTAATAAAATAAATCAAGATGTTTAGTTTACGGATGTCAACCCATTCGAATTTCTAATAAGGTTTATCTATAAGAATTAGTAAACTGCTGAAAGTTGGGATGTCTTTAAATAGTTTCTGAAACGGGTTGATTAAACTTAAGCTACAGCTAAAGCCAACCCAGTTTCACAGAATTCCATTATCTGCCTAGTACCCCATGCGGCATTGATTCCCGCATCTCAGTATGGTAGATGAGGGGAACGGTGTGGGTATTGGGGTACCCAGATAACGGCCTAGTTTACCGCGAGGGATAAAAAACTGATTACAAAACGAAAGAAAAGGAAAAAGGGTTTAGTGGAATATGAGAAACGGGCTTACACCCGTGGTTGTTTATTTAGGCTCTTTAGGGTGTCATAATCCGTAAAGACCTACCACATACAAAGAGAAAAAATAGCAAAACACAATTTTCGCAGCTTAGGCTCTGTGAATCAATCCAGTTCGAGGAGGACCTTGGCAGAAAGGAAGTGTCCCGCCTATGGGCAGGGTTACTTTCGAAGCTCCCGCTCTTAGCTTTTGCTTAAAGCAAACAAGGGACCTCGCCACTGATTGGTTCTCAGTTGAAGGCGTACCACATCACTCTACCTACCGATCGTTCCCCCTTTTATCACTTAACACAAACACAGCCAATCTTTATTTCTTCTAAGACAAAATAAATTTATTTTCAAAAACCCGAACTTTAACAAAAACATAAAAAAATACAAAATAAAACACAACTTCTAACTTATAAACTAACACCCGGGGCTCACTGTCCCAAAAACTTAACTATCCCCGTGAAACAAATTTGTACCCTCTTTATACGATTTTTTGTGCTTTCATCACAAAAATATATAAAGGCAATGTCCAAAAACGTGACATCAATTTTGCGAAATCGATCCACGCGAAAGCTTTTTTTTTTGTCAAATAAATAGATTGCACGGTGCTTGCAATTTTTGATTATTTCCAAAAGCAGAGTTAAAACTCAGGCCATTTACTCGTACCTCAAAAACATTTGCCTTTGCGTAATCAAAACGTGTTACATTGACTTAAAATATACGTTCATTCACATAATGTTGATTTGTTACCTCGCAGGTTATGCCAATAGGTAATTTTTAAATGTTTAGATTTGGGTTGGTAATGGAATTGGATAGAATTTCGTTACATTTCTTAAAACTGTTCTTACTGAGACATTCTGATATGTTTATTAAAGCTTATTAGTTTGTTAAAGGACCTACACAAGATCCTCAGAAGAATTAACAAAGATTAGATGGGTGGAGCCTACAAAACAAGACTTTATTGAGCAAATAAGATGGCTGCTTAGTTTTAAGAAGCTTGACAACGTAAAGATAGACGCACTCATGCAATGTTTTCAAATTACACCGTAAAGATGATATAGTATTGCTCAACACCTTTTTGAAACTACACAAAACTATAACTAACTTGTATAATTAAATATGGTTGTTCTTCAAAATACCAAAAGAAAATTTAGAATGGGCATTGAAAGCCCTTTGCATAATATTCACAATTTCACGGACCTTGCCAAACAAAACAACCTCACCACAGATAAAATGCGGCAAAATAGAATCTTAATTGCTGATCAGTAAACCCTATAACTTTATACAAACAACTAAGCAAGCGGAATACCCTCTCACTAATTTTAACAACATGGCCACTTGAAGAGAGAGATTTATTCGAAGATTTATTAGAGAATGGATACCTCATTAATGATAAAGGAAGGAAGGGAAGCTGTTTGTAACGTTTTGATACTAAATCTTTATTTATTATTATAAATAATAATAAATTCAGATAAAGTTTAAACCTAACCCATTAGAAACCGGCCGGTTAGAAATTCTAGCCAAATTACCATTAACAAGAGAAATACCATTCCTAATGGATGTATTATCTAAAGAGTCAGATTTTATAAATTTAAATGTCGTCTGCAAAAAATATGAAATGAGTAATTAAGAATAGCGGCTTCTATGCCGTTAATATACATAGAAAATTAATAAGAGAACCTTCCTAAACCCTTAGGCTGCCGGAAGTAAGAGGGAGATACTCAGATTTATTTACAAAATGTACTTGAGAATGGTTGGAAAGGTAGTTAAGAATTAACTTAATAACAGCAGAAATCGAAAATTTAAACTTAGACTAGTTTATATATATAAGTTATGTGATTCAATGGGTTTAAAGCTATCGAAAATTCTAACAAAATGAGAGAACTCATATTACTTAAATAAACTTATTAAAAAATTATAGCTAATGTAGTTCCATATTTGGCTGATATTTACTAACACAGAGTTTAAAACAGTACTAACTAGAGAAGGGTTTCCTAATCTAAAAAGTGGTAGCGATTTGTTTCTTTAACTACAAGAAACACCGCACAATTTAATCAATTAGAAACGGACAATTCTCTTTAGACTTAATAATTTATCAATGGACAATTTTCCGTATTTATTTATTTATTTTTATTTAACTTTTTTGCCGACATACATTTGCCTCAATTGAGCATATACAAGCACATCTACATATGTACATATATGCAGGTATATGTATTTCAGGCAGCTGCTTCTAAATATTTTGTACACGATCTCATCCTGTTTTGGGGTAAGTAAACAACAATATACCGAGCAGCACCGCCTCATCCAGTAACAACTGATGATTTTGTAAACAGCTCCCAATAAAGTCGGTTGAAGTGTCCTTCAGTACATCGTTTAAGTAATTGCACCCATTTTATGGTGCATACTTCGTGGGACAAATCAATAGATTTTAAGTTCATGTTGAACATTAACAGATTGTTAAGAAAGATGGTTTAACCTCAATAATGGAATTAATAGATGATATCAGTGTTTTGGCTAGCATATTATAAGCTAGTATAATATTACTTACCACACATAAAAATCTAGATCCTCCGGCAAGCCACAAGCAAAGATTTTCAGTCAGGAAGATTACACATCTAACACACTAACGCATCTAAAGCTAGAAATAGGGGGAAGTAGAATACATAATTTAATAAAAATAAAATTAATAAGAAATCAAACAAGAAATATTCATAGAACGCTAAGTAATTTATTGACTAACTTTATATAATAAATATTACAAAGTATTGATTTTTTACATTATTTATTAAATTAATATAAACTTTCTGCTTTCAGAGCTAACACATTCAAGCTTCATGTACCTCGAAGTTACTGAGTTATATATCAAATAGAAATATAGTGTATTTGATTATTTAGAGTTACTCGTACAAATACCTAGCTGCATTGCTCTATTTCGCAATTGAGGAATAAAGCAATAGGGCTCATCTCAAAGATATTATAACATCCCGTTAAAATCCAGTAACTGCGATGGCCCAGCTTTCCTTGGTTTAATCATTCTGGACGCTAGTGTACATATTATTGATAATTTCAAATCTTACCCAAGTTTCTGTAGATATAGAGTTATAATTTGACATGCTTGTTAGTAACTTTTCCGTATGCAAAAATAAAAAAATTCACTTCTAAATTGTTATTCCGTGAAAACAAATCTAATCAAAAGTTTAACTTTCGTTTTCCATATTTTCACTTACATTTTTCGGTTGCTTTTAATAAATATAATAAACCCTTTTAACATGGAAAACAAAGTTATTTTTATATAACATGTTATAAATTGTTAAAGTGGCTTTGGGTACATTTATTTGTTTGTAATTAAAATTTGAGTACACAAAAAATGTAAATAAACGCTGAACAAAATATTTAATTGGTATGTCCTTGTATAATCTTTTACCTTCAAGAAACGTATTCAGGAGACGAAACGGGGTAAAAACGCCAAACGCAAAATATACATACTCGTATATGCATCTGTACACGCATCAAAAGTATAAATGGAACACATGGCTTTTAGGTTGCCATTGCTTTGAATTTGGTTTGATTTTTGTTTTGGTTTTTATTTCTTTTATTACTAGAAGATACAACGATTGCCCATACAATATTTAAAAAAATTCAGGGATAATGGTAAAAACGGTTATTGTTTTATTGGAAAAATTGTTTTTAGCCTATTTGAGTTGATTCATTGTCTCAGACTTAATTCAGTTGTAGATCCTAAAATAATGATTGTAAAACTGTGAAATTTAAAATTTAGTGTAGAAGTATGGAATGCAGCAATACGTATTGTAATCTAACTTATAATGAAATGGACAGTAAGATTAACAAATTCATCGCAAAACCGTTATATTCAACTGCAAGTCCGCCGAGAGCCAACTTTCACTGTCCGACAATTACCGTCACGCTTGTGCACAACTGAAAACATTTATGTTAGTGACCAAGCCATCAGGAATAAACTACACGAAAATAATCTCCACGCTCGTCCCCTTCCTGCTTCCCCTTTCGAAAAAGCTTTATTCTACGAGAAAGCAGTTTGGATTAATGACGTTTCGACCCAATCAATCAATCCGTCTGGGATACTGTGTCCGAATCTATGTTGAAAAATAGTCTTTTTGTCAAAAATCATTCTTTCGGCTTAGATTTTGGGAAACTGATGTGGACCGATATTGTTACAAATTTAATTTAATATCTTGTAGTTCATAATCGTTTTTTTCAAAATGATATACTTTTAAAAATATTTGCAAGAAACGAAAAAGCTCCTTTGGAACCGATTTCGGCCAAAAATCATTAGAATATTCCATCTTATGGAAAAAGCTAGAGTATGAAGTTTCCCGACCAATCTGGGCTATACAGGGTCCGAATTTTTGTTAAAAACAGTTTTTCTTCAAAAATGGCCATTGCCACCATTGCCATTAAATTTTGGCTGGTTTAGATTAATTAAAATCAAAATTAATTTAAAATCTTTTAGCGCGTAGTCGTTTTTCTCCTAAACGATACACTTTTAAAAGTACATATATGGCCGGCATAGGCCGAAAATGCTCGTATGGAAACGTTTACCTTAGTTCCGATCACCCCCGGGCGACTGAAAACAAGTCGGAACATCTAATTGCATATGAAATTGGGTTAGAGGTGGATAGTGAATTTTTGATATTTACTTACGATTCAGTAATGTTTGATTATGTTTTATTTAATATTACTTTAATATTGAAAATTAAAGTCGTGTGTGTCAATATTTGAAATATTCTAAACAAAACTTGAAACAGTTGTAAATTAATAGGCCCTAGTAGGTATTTTTTTTTTATTGAACAATGCACAATCGATGGAAAATTGAAAGAATGTAAAACAATACAATACAGTAGAAACACTTTCTAGTTGCAATTGGTTTCATTGTGGTAAAAAGTAGAGGACACATCAAACGATTTTGTGAGGCATAGTCAAATTCCATTTATTCCACAACATTACATATACTATTTTGTATCCTTATTTAAATCAAGCGTTTCTGATTTAAATATAATTAGATCTGAGAATCTTAAATTGTTGTGTTCTCTAACTTCATGCAGAAATTATTTGAAGAACCTTATACCTTTAAATTACAAAAATGTATTCAGATTTCCTATGAAAAGATTACAGTATCATGCTAAGAAAAGATAATTGGGATCCCTTACCAATTTTCGGGTGTTTGAGAAGGCTGCTGCTCGCAGTGTTGCTTATAATATTTCAGAGACCTCACTAAATACAATAAGAATCTCAATGTGCTGGATACAACCGATATAATACCAGAATCGACAAGGCTGCATGATACTGAGAAAACAAATTTATTTTTTAGTATAGATATTTGAATGCCCCTAAATGTATATACTGGTTTGTTTCTTTAATAAGTTTGAGTAGCATAGTTTCGTAAAATTTGCTTACTAAACTGTACTTGTATTTATTTAAGAGTTTTTTCGCTTCTTCGGACAAAATATTATTTTTAATGGCATACATACAATGTTTACAACTTTTCTAGTCATAGAAAAACAAAGAGGCCATTTACTCACAATATATCTACCACAAAAAGTAGAAAAATTTACTCCCCTTCCCATTTTTCACTCCAGGCTTCTGGTGTAAAGATACACAAACCCTTACAAAAATGAGAACTTCCTTAGGTATCTTCTTGGCAGCTTGGTTTCGTACTGATAGAAAGATGGTCTACTCAACAGGTTGCAACTCAACTCTTACTTTATCGATTTGGCGAATTATATCACCAAATCAGAAACTTCTGGAAATCTCACTATGTATTGAATATTTTGTCCAAAAGCCGAAAAAATCTTAAATAAATTAATATCAAGGACGATTATAAAAACTTTTTACTTATATTGTTTATATGTGTAAAATTACTTAATAAATTTATTATTTTTCATTATTGCTGATCTAAACATTGCATATTATAATAAATTAATTCAAATTCAAATTCAAATTTATTTATTTTTTGACAAAGAGTTTCGTGAACACTCCCCCTTTTGAGCATAAAAGCTCATTCACACAGGGTGCGAAGTTCATACTGACATCTAAAACTTCATCTAGCTATTCCTTCCGTGTATATATATTTTCCTGGCAATCGGCTGCTTCCAAATTTGTATCAAAGTGCAAACGTCTTCTGATTGACGTGCATCATTCAACTGGCAAACATCTCTCAATTTCAGTATGTTTGTTTATGAATGGTCATACGCGACTCCCAATAAGACCAATTCCAATTACCTATATTTGAAAATATACCCATTTTATGATTTACATAGTTTCATTTGCATGGAAAAAATAGCCGACTGCTTGACACGAAAGTCAAAGCCTAACTAGCCACTTATCTTGGACATACTTTCACACTTGGTCACGCTATCTCGTGACAGTAAATTTTCCAAAAAGAACAGTCATTGCGGCGTAAAAACAAATAAGCTTATCATTTGACGTAATTTTTCGCTCGATAAAAATCGAAATTTTTAATATTTTTAAACTAAACTTTACATTTTCTACGTCATTTTAAAACTAATCTTGATAATCATGTACTAATCCTTCGATTTCATGTTTCTTACAACCTTGATGCAAAGCTTTTTCGCTGTTTAGAGGGAAAATATTGAAAAAATTGATTTGTGCGTTTCAAAAAAAAACGATAAAGTTTGAAACCTAACCATAGACAAGTTCATGCTAAATAAAGAATTAGGTCAATTGATAGTATTTATGGTCAAAAACTGATTTTTACTAAACATGGTTTTTGACAATTTGAGTACCATAGACCCTTAAGTAAATCTATATACGTGGGTGAGTTTTTAATAAATGCCCGGCTTTTATCTCAGAAATAGCGCAAGATAGGAGAAAAATACTTATAATGAAATTCAGTGTTGCCGGGGACGTTTAGTGGTGATCTTGATTGTCCTTGAAGGTATCATCTGTAGTCCCACTCATTAGTATTGGAGATATTGACGATAATTACTTTTTTTAATTAGAACCTATACTTTTGAGTCCACCTTTTGGTTATTCAGTTAAAAATAAATAAATAAATACGTTTCGTTCATACAAAATTTTTCGTAAAGTGTATGGTTTCAGAGCAAAAATTGATCTGCAATATAGCAAAACAATTTTATCTAATTTAAAACACTGTTGAAAAGTTGTTAAAGTTGTTAAGTTGAAAATTTGCTTAATAAGTCAAAGAAGCACTGATTTTATTATTTTTATTAGTCGTTACAACCACAGTGTCTTAAATTAGAGAAAATTGTTTTGCTATATTGTAGATCAATTTTTGCTCTGAAACCATACACTTTACGAACAATTTTGTATGACCAAAACGTATTTATTTATTTTTAACTGCATCATGAAAATGTGGACTCAAAAGTATAGGTTCTAATTAAAAAAGTAACTATCGTCAATATCTCCCAAACTAATGAGTTTAAAGGTCAATCAAGATCACCACTAAACGACCCCTCGACACTGAACAAATTTCATTATAAGTCGTTTTCTCGTTTGCGAGATAAAACCCTGACATTTATTAAAAAAACTCACCCTCTAGAGAAATACCTAGTAAGAGGTTACTAACTATTTCTAGAGGTACCGAACAATTCTTTTGTATGCTTCGAGTTTTATTACAGTCTGATGTTACTTAAAACTGTTCAGAAAAAGAGTTAACAATTCAGAATAGAATAGATATAGTCAAATTATTATTTCGTTGAAAATGCTTATTCTTACCAGTGCTTTCATTGTCTAGTAAACACAGCACGGCAAAAGTTACATTTGGTTTTCTATTTAGAGGAGAATGAAAGAAAGAAATTTCTTTGGCCAGATGTTAGATCTTCTATATTGCACATAATAAACAATCCTGATTTAAATGATATGATATTTAACAACGTATAGGGCACTACGCGCAATTTAGTATGCCCAAGTTCATAGTTGATATATTCCTTTGATAACGCAGCAACTGAATGGTTTGAGCATATGCACTCTACTACTACTGAAGAATTGTATCAACCTGGGATACGATTCGGTGGCCAAACTGACTAGGTATCCTGATCCTCTGAGGTTCACTAATTCTACAGGTGAAGGTTATGTTGTAGGTTCTACTAATAACAAACTACAAGAGCAAACTGCTGTTATACAACGTGCCCCAGTTCGATTTTTTCTTCTTCTCTAATTATTAATCAGTTTTCTAATCCCTGTTAATATTTTGCCGATTCATAGCCTGTGAAAAAAACAATTAGTTTGTTGGTAAGGATAAGCGATAAGTAACTTTCTTGCTTGGCCCTTTTTATCACTATGAAAATTAATAAGACATAAGAAGTTTTGTTTTGTTCAATCGATCCTTCCAACCATCGTAAGTTGACAAGGGACAGCTTTTTATGTTTTACCTTTCTCCAGCCATCACTTCTCAATTTCGGAAACTCTACAGGTCTAACCACACTGAGCGCGAACTTCTCACAGGGTCCCCTATAGAACCATGAAACACTAATAAAATTACAATGACCAAACTAAATCTGCCGGAACACTAAAATGTTTCAAAATACGGGGAAACCTAAATCGCAGTCAAATTAACTGTCTGGTCAATTAACTTTCAACTCAGGAAACTAAAGTCGTTAAACGTCCAACTCAATTCTATTAAAATTATCGCTTTGTCGAAAAATTCTATACACACTCGTAACCCACGCCCACCTGACCCAAACTCTACCTGCCCGGACCTGAGGGACTGACTACGCAGCCTCCTGTCACCCATACATCATCGTATCCTCCCTTGTGTAACACATCAGCAAGTCAATACCGCATTACCCTAATATAACAATTATGAAGAATATAATCCAAATTTTAAAAAAAATCCTGATTTTGATTAATTTAATTTAAAGAGTGCTATTATTCCAAAATTACCAGTTTGAATTTTAAATTTATCTCTAAATGACATATTTCCTTTAGTATTGCAAATCAATAACCAATTTTGAGGTGGGGCGAGTATTACATAGACAAAATACGTTACTTAAAACAAGTTTGGGTGACCAAAGAAGAAAACAAAATGTGGAACGAAATGGAAAAAATGAGGAGTCAGTGTAAGATTATACGAATTGTGCATTTAATCTAAACTATGAAAATATAATTTCATAAACAACCCACGTCTCATAGTTACTAGGCAAAGAATGTACCTAGTGAAAATTTTTATCATTGTCAAATCATTGTTTTACATTGTTTGTTTCATTAAATAACTCGTCAGTCATGCAATTTATGGGTAAACATTCACACCAACTTTAATTACACTAATTTATATCGTATTATTTCACAGTCGCTAATGTTTATAGAAATCGATACAAGTTACAGTAAATAAAGTTGTGTACCCACCCAAATTGCATAACGCATGAAGTTTTTGGTGAAACGTTTTCTTCTGTTTCGTTACTCTGTTTATAATATACTCTTTGCTAAGGTCAACATTTGTTAAAAGAAATTTACGACTGTTAAAGTTGATAATGTGCCGAGTAGTGTATTAATAAAAAGCTTATTTATGGAGTATTTTGTACATGAAATTTTAGCGCGTCATTTCAAATAAAACATTTTCATATAAAAATAGGCCCAACAATTAAAATTTTTCCGCACTAGATGTACAAGTAGTTCTCTATGCGTCTTTTAACGCAAAGTAACTGACATCTGACGGAATGTTTTAGAACTAGAGTGAAATATGATCAATTTAGCGAAAAACTAGTTTTAATGTAATATAAACTACATAGTAGTCAACTATTCGACCGAATATTATGTAAAATGTTCAATTAGTTTACAATTAATGTAACAAATCATGAAATAATAATAAAATGGCATGAGCCTTTTTCTCATATAAACGAATATCACCGTTTGCTTACACAGGAAGTGGCGCTAATTAGGCGGCGTTTAAAAAGCAGTAGAAAAGTACATTTCTATTCGACTTTCAATGCAAAATCGCATAATATACTACAGAAACGACAGTTAGAACCCATAGTTTTTTTGACAATACCTCTAAAATAGTGCCTACGTACGCCAATAGAAGTCTCTAATTTTGAAAAAAAATCATTTAAATTTCTATTGAATAATTTTATAAAATTATATTCGTGTATTCATCTATACAACAATTATATTGCATATTGTAAAAATAATTATATTCAACACTTTATAATTATTGAAATTCATATATGGATGAAGAAAATATATTTTGACATTTAGTGGATATTCAGCTAACGCCAATCTGTATTTTTTTCAGCTAAAGCAAAATTTTTAATTTCTTTAGCCATGGAAGTGTCAAGAAAATACGCTAAAAATATGCCACTTAAGTAAGCGAATTCAGGGAATCTGCAAGCGAAACTTTATCCGATTTGACCAAAATTACACCAAACCAAAGATCACGATACATTAATTCGGTACATTATTCATGATATCAAATGCAATAATTTATCGATACATGTGAAAACCCTTGACTATGCACAATTTTGGTAAAGGTTTTTCTAGATCAAACAAACTTGTTCGACATATGCGTATTCATGCCGGCGTTCGGCCTTATAAGTGTACACATGATTTGACACTTCACATTCGCCGGTATACTGGAGAAAACCATACGTTTGTGGAATATGTGGGGATCGGTTTATTCAGGATAGTGCACTACAAACATATCGCAGAGTGCACGGTTATTATGAAGAAAACCTACCAGCACAATTTGCGAGTATCAACTACAACGGCATCGACTTCAAATTCCGTTATAAAGCCAATCAAGGCGTTCCATACCAAATATAAACAAATTATCTGAGCCTAGCGCACCATCGCCATCCATCAATATACCTAGTCGACTTCACGAAGCTTAACACAACAAGTGCAGCATCAAATGAGCTTACCAATACCAGTAAATCATGTTTAATGATTTGAATGATATACATTTGAATGATATACATTCACCAAGATCCCAACTCTCATCTAGCTCGACTACTGATACTCCGATCGGGAATCCCTAACCTGCAAATCTAGTAGAGAATAATAATATCCATAATGCGCCACCTATCCTACCACACCACCACCTCATCTCACATCACAACGAATTCTATCAAATCTTGGATTGCCATATGTGCCAAATCTAGAAATATTTACAATTTTAGAAATGTAAATAAATACAAAACAAATGTAAACATTTCAATTTATTTTATATAGAAAATAAAGAAGAGATTTTAATGCACCAAACAAATAATTGTTTAAATTAAACTATATTTTAAAACGTGTCCCAATATTTCAATAGTAATGACAAGTGACCGAACATCCTTAATATTTCGCTGGCATATACATTAGTGGAATCCCCTTCGTTCACCTCAATCACTTCCTTCATATAGAATACGATTTGATTCCAATGGGTTGGTTTACATGCGGGCGACGTGGAAAAGCTAATCGGATTCGGTAACTAAAAATATGTATCAAAATATTCAACAATTGCGGTTAATTTTCCACCCTTTGTAACATTTAATTTAAAATCGTATTTGAAATTAGGGTAGTTTGTATTCACAAAAACAATATATTCACATGGTAAGAACACATTCCGGTTTACAGATTTCTATGGTCACCTCCTTTAGAACTTCGTTTCCATGCACGACATATCAAAGGAGTAAACATTGTGCCAATAATCGGTAAATGCTTTGTATCGATATGTATCATCGTATTCCACAATACTAATGTTACATCTATTCAACAGGAGGATTCCACCATCTTTTAAATGCCGTTTTCATGCATAAATTTCGATGTCGAGCGTCTCTTCGAACAGTAAAAAATACCCTATCCACTCCGACACAATTATATCAATTCACAATCCTCAATCCAACCCTTCGTCAATTTAATATTCTTAAATTTATTTCGCCGTATAATATCCATCGCCTGATAAATAATATCAGAATTATCAACGCCAATTACGGTTTCAGCGTCAGCATTTAACGAGAACATTAAGAGAATGGAGGTGCCACTAGATCTAAAAGAATTTTAACTGTAAATACTTCGTATTATTGAGGATCACGTCCCTGTACATATTCGTTCGTACTTCATCCGTTAATATTTCGTGATAAATACCGTAATGAGAATACAATACAAAATATTACTGATTATCTTCTGGCATTAAATTACCAACAGTAAAAAATTTGAGCGAATTAGTATTCGCACTGAATGATTGCGTATATCACTCATAGTCTCAGATTTAAATCTATAGCAAGTCTTAATTTTACCAATAACAGCAATACGGTTGATGCAGTCAAAGTCAAAGTGACATTTGTAATTGAGAGAGCCAATTGAGAGGAAATTTTAATTGTACATTGCGAAAATTTTATAAACGATTTTAATTTTTGAAACTACTAGCTACTTCGAGTCGAAAGAAATTCATACAAAAGAATACGTAGTCATGTCGTAGTCTATCGCAAAATGTCTGACGTCAAATTCTCAATAACTTGTTTTTATGTTATATTAAACTTAATATTTGTCGTATAAATGTCATTTAAATTGGTAAAATAGTATTTAATTAATACGAAAATTAATAAAATAATGAAAAAACAAGTTAAGCTTTTTCTTGTATAAACCAATACCACCATTGGTATTAGTTGTCCTAACGCATGTGAAGTGGCGCTAACTAGGCTGCATTTAATAGGCCAGTGAAACAATTTTCTTTCACAAATCCTACTAAATACGATTATAAAAAAATTCTTCGGTATATTTTTGTAAATACGATGTTATGTTTCTCTGAAAAGAAAGTTTTTACTATTTTTATTTTTTATATAGAAATAATTACTTTAAAGTTAGTTTATCAATTTACCAATTTTAATGTAAACTTTTATAATTAATTTATATTTATGCACAGTAATAATTTTCCTGTAAAGTTCACCTATATATCTAACTACTCTCTTCATTAGCTTATTTTTGGCTCACTGATTTTGGAGATAGACATAATTCTAATTTTCTCAGTAACTTAAGTGAGACATATTTTTTTAGCTTCTGACTGTAAGTATTACTAATATCTTACTTTTTTATGACTATATCGATCACCTTGATACATTTATTAAATGCGGAGAAAATTAATTGGTTCAGACCACTGTCAAAAGAAAATCTTTTAATGGTTTCGTCGTTTGTTAATTTGTTACTGTTAGATACATAGCCCTTTTTAGAATCGAATAGTTAAAATTTTGGATTCAATTTAGTATTACGATTAAACTGAATTCTCAAACGTAAAAAATATTTGGTAGTTAGTGCAGGTCCCATATGGGGTAGTAGGATCCTCTAAAATCTTATTCAACTTTTTGATTAGCGGACATATATTTTAGTTTCGGCATTTTTTGTATCGTTAAGTTTAACTAGGAGCGAAATTAAAAATTTATATTCACCATTTGATTCCTGGAAACTTGATAATCATATTAATTTAATTGTCGTAATAACCTAGGTAATACGTAATTATAAAATTATAATCTTAAAAGATAGTGTCGAGATGCAATAAAAAAAATAAAAATAAATAAAATTAATTTTTATGGAAATCGATTTGCATTGTAAAAATATCTATCCAGAAACTTAACTTTATAAAATTGGTGGTGGTTCAAAACATCTAAGTGGAGACCTTAAACACCATCGAGAGCACTATACGATAGACTAGTGTACCAATAAGTTTTACGTTAAATCACTTTCTTAGAATTGTTGGTTGTTCTTCGTTTTTCGCTTTAAAATTAAAGAGGAATTTTGATGAAAGTTAAATACACTCGATAAATCTTTCACCGATTATAACGGCACGAATATGAATGTTTTACAAATAAGTGAAATCGGTTTCTTGAAATAGAACAGATAAATAAAAACAGGAAAACTAATTCGTCTTAATTCGGCCTATACTTGATACAAACAGATCAAATTTAATAATAATTTATTCTTTATTTTCTTTGAATTTGTAAATCTTTGGATCCTTTCCAAAATTTTGTTTTTTATCATTTATATGTAGAAATATATGTTATATGTGTATAATAAATACATACTCGTAAAAACATTTTCATCCCTAGGAGGAAACAAAAACAACATAAATAAATAAAGAGGAAAATCAAAGATGAAAAGTCGTATTCATTTCATTAAATATTTTCTGTATCGATTTACTTCTGGGATCAAGGATATTTTTGATGAAGGAGAAATAAATAAAATTAACAATCTTTAGATGAAAGCTTAACATTTTGTCATACAAAAGTATACAAACTTATATACATAAATAATTCATATTTTATCAGCATAAATTCAGAGAAATAACAGAGAACACGAGAGAAAACAGCATAAATGGAAAGCGAGAAAAATTATATTCGTATTTTATGAATTTTTTACGACATTGGCTGTTATATGATTTATATATTTACTTGTTCAGCTATAACGATTTTGTAATATATATTGATGGTTTCAAATTTTGAAAAGGTCGCTTGCGATTTTGTAAGGTACGAACTGCTATAATATGCTAACCGTTATCTAACATATAATACCTTTCAAAACCTCTTTAAAGGTGGTGAGTGTTTTACTGATTTGTAGACGCTAATCGAAATATCGCCACAAATATTGTTACCAGCAAAATAAAAGTAATGGTACTAAACAATTAAAACGATAATACTTTTATTTTTCATCGCTTACATTAAAAAAATTAACATCAACTACAAAAAAAATTAATTTTAGCATTTATGTTTTTGAATTAAAATCAATAAATCGAAGTGAACGTTGACGCCGCGTTGCTCATATTTATATTAATTATTATGAAAGATACGCTTAGTAGCCCTCGATAACAACGAAATAATGAATTAAGACGGAGAAATTGTTTCTGAATTTTGTGGCCTTCAAACGGGATAAACACTTTAGAAATAGTAAAACCATACACAAAAAACCACATAAAAATGTGACTTATATTTGTGACTTTCAAATGTGATCAATTACCATTATTCCGTTAACTGAATGTCCAGCGGTTTCTGCCTTTGGAGTCTTCTCACTCCATTCGTGGTGTTCAAAATACAACGTGGTTGTACGTGTTTTCTTGTACGTGTTTTCTTGCTTGTTTCTTTATTTCTTCGGTGATGTATTCTACATTTTATGTTTAACTTTAATTTTTTCTCTTTCTACTTTTTTCCTCTTGATGTGCGCTTTCCATCTTAACTTAACATCGAGGGTCATACGAAGGTTTTTATCTGGATTTGCTTATTTAGTCCATTTTTTAGTCCAGTTACTGTGTTAACTGTATTTTGAAGTTTGCTTGTTGCTTCCGATATACCTTTCCCAACTACTAGAGTAGCTGTATCATCTGCAAATGTTACTACTGTAGTACTTTGAATATTCGGTAAATCTCTCGTATAAAGGATGAACAGAATATATCCAAGTACGCTACCTCGTGGTATACCTGTAGATATTCATTTTAGTAGTTCAATGGCTGAAAGTAGTGACTACGGTCGTCTAATATTTTTATCGTATACTGATTTGCTTGGTTTGGAAATTATAACTGCTTCAGCCACCTTCCATTGACGTAGGACATATTTCACCCTGAAGTATTAACGAACCAATTTAAGCAAACCTTTCTCGGGAATAACTTTTACAATTTGTCCAGCAATTAAGTCATGATCAGAGCTATTCTGGTACTTAAATTATTATTGATTTCATTTTTTAGTTCCTTTCCAAAGTCAGGAAGCTAAATTCATCTATTTTGATTGCGGCAGTTCTATTTTCATTTGCTGTTTGACAGCAAAGGTTGAAAGGTCACTTCCAAATAGACAGCAAATTGAGAGGCGTCCTGTTTGTCACTTTTAGCCTAGCATTTTTCATCGTTTTTGATAGAGGGCACATGCAGTTTGATTCTTTTTAAACCACTCGTTGCTTTTCAAAGTGAGTAACCCTCGTTATTTAGTTCAGAAAGACCTCAGAGTCCCTTATTTTTGCTTTCCTTCTTTATTTCCTTTATTAGTTATTTTAATTTGTTACGCATAGAATTGAGGATATCTGCCGCCGGTCATCAGGTTGTCGACATAGAAGTCCTCTGTCGCCCTCGCTAGCTTAGTAAGAGAGTGCTTGCTCTGTTATTCGGGAGTCCCGGTTCGATTCTGGTGGCGACCAGTAAAAAAACAATGCGACTGGGTGTTTTTAACATAGGACTATGTTATTTATATTTTTGGATGCGACTTTCACAGCAATTTGGATTTTCTCCTGTTCATCTCGTGCTAACTGAAGGATGGTGCGAATTGCGACATACGGAGCGCTGGCAGTACCGTGGTTGCGAGCAGAACATGAATGGCGATGTGACGAGGTTCGAAGTGACCGAAGTTGATGATGATTCGACGGATGATGATTCGGTGTTCGGATTAGAGTTGTGTAATAGCGTGTGGTATCTTTTGTTGCTACCCGGCACAAACTGGATTTGCAATTCGTACTAGAGTGGCATTTGCGCAGGCATTTGAAATATAACCTCTTTGCTCAGTGGACCAGACCGTTCTTCGAATGTAGGAGGTTTAAATTGATCGCACTGAAACACGTTATGATTTCTAGCATAAACTTGACACGTGGTGTGAGAGTCCGATGTGAAGACGAGTGAGCCAGTTGGTTACATGACAGGTTTTCGAGGTGCTCGAGGTGCGCAACGATTGCGATGATGACGGAATCTCCATATGCGACTGGTCATGACAATCATCTCCAGTGATTGTCATTTGGCATTCAGGAAATCGATCTTATGATGTATGATGGATATTGCGCTCGGGTTAGTGGCATTTTCCAATGGCGATGGGTTTCAGGATCCAGCTTCCCTTCGATGATGTTGACTAAAATTATTACCTATGTTGTGACTGGTACTACTAAAACCTTCATATTGCGAACGGTGTCGGTCGTAGTATCAATGATGTTGCGCAATCCCACAGCTAATTCATTTGTAGTGCAGGGATGCTTCTGAACCTTCAAAGATAGCTGTCGATGATGAACCGACGGTGGTTGTATCGATTTCGTAACATTTGCCATGCTTGCTCATAATTGTCGTTGGTGATGCTCACAGATTTGAGCAACGATGCTGCAGCTCCAGAAACTCTAAAGCAGACAACGCTAAAAGATGATAGTTATAAACGAAAAACAGGGATCATGATCGGAACTACCTTTTTAAAAGGAAATTCTCAAATTTGATTTTTCAAAACAGCATAAGGATCAAAAAAAGGATGAGGTTTTGTAACAATCCACTTGCAAGACCCACCATTAGTAACATTCTAACTAGCTGAACTGTTTACAAAAATACATTGGATGGAGAATCTTGGGCATAGTAATGCTCCGGCTAAGAGCTCATGGTTAACGAGGAGGGTTTGTACAAGGATACTATCCAACCTGATTGCCTGATTGTACCGTGCTCACACAAAGATATATACCTTAAGCCATTTGACCCTAGACCTCACTCATATGACTCACTCTAATAGATGCTAATTAATACAATAAACCACTTCAGGAATAACTAATTTCCCACTATCATAATATAAAAATATGCAGTAATGACTGAGAATTTACAAAAGTAATCATATTAATTATTTAATGAAGGAAATCCTTTTATGCCTTATTAGACTAAAACAAATTAAAAGAAAATATAGGTTAGTTTTAGAGAAATACCTTTATCAATGATGGTGTGTCTCCAATGCTCCACACAGTCCAGGATCCATCCACCTCTCTTTATCGGTAACATATGATGGTTACAGATTGTTCAACCTCCCGATGAACGCAAGTATGAAACCATCGTAATGTAAACCGCAGAATGTCGTCGGTACACGTTGATGATTGTATAAAGTCTTAGTATGCCGCCAATGCCAGAAAATGTTGTTGTGTACCAAATACTTCAAAACCAATGGACAATTATAAATTGATATTATAAACGTGATTTACACCTGATGTACAAATATTATTTTTACAGATTGAAAGGTTGATAACGTTAGTCCTGTATACAGAAACAACTAAGAGAACCGCTGTCCGTTGAAATTTATTCTCGCCATGTCACAAATACATCCGATTAACGAGATACCGCACATATATAGGCACGCGTTGATCTAACTGAAGTATCATTTAATTCCGTATTTTTCGCTAAAACGTGTATCCACTCCTAGAGAACCACTACTGCACTCATACAGCACAATTAAGAAAATGTGAATAGTTATTAATATACACAGGATCAATCTTTTATTGCATGCAATTTTTTTATTCATTAGAGTTGTAAAACACTTTAGAGTTATAAAATTTATTTAGTAACATTTTGTTTATCTACAATTTGAAACCAATAAACTTTGTGAATCACAATTCAATGTCAATTTATTTTACATTACTTTTTAGATAAAATTAAAGTTCTCATTCCGAGCCATTATCACAAATATCCTGCTTATTCAAAACCGCATGCGAAAAACTACACATGCACATACGAAGTTTATCATACAAGAACTATTTATTACACGACTTAATTTAGTTAGCATTCATAAGATGAGTTTTAAATAAAACTTATGTTTTTTTTCAAACTAATTAAGTTTTATATCACAATTATATTAATACATAAAAGATCGACTGATCGTCATAGAGGAAAGACGTGTTTTTGTCTCTCCTTTAAATAAATTATTATTAATATTTTAATTCAAATCAGTTTAGGAATGTGCAGCGTGAGAGTGATGTGCTATTTTTGAGTGAGTTTTGTTCTTTAGAAGTTCACCTGTTAATACAGGTGAATTGAGACAGTTATTATGAAAATTACGTTCGCTTTTAGTTGGATGAATTTAAATATAGGCAGCTGAATCCGGCAGCCAAATCTAAATTTTTTTTTTTTATTTTTTTTTTATTTTTACATTATTGACGGAATATTTAGGTCATCATATGTATGATAATACTGCCGTGTCATTACGAACGTGAAGTCCCTCGGTTAGATGGTGTTGATGGGAAGATAGGGCAAAATAAGGTTACAAGCAGTATGTGATGAGATGACCCATAGATGTGAATTAAATAACCTAACCAGTCTAGTAGGACTGATGCCGAATACATATGATGAATATTAGTATCCTTTATCTCAAACACAACTAACTTACATTAATTAACTAACAAACTCTAATCTAGAGTGTGAATTTAATTGAGACTAACATTCTAACATATTTAAGTAGTTAGAAAATGACTTTGCTGCGGTTCGCCTTAGTCGTTTCTGTGACTAACATCCTTTCCTAACTAACCTTATTTGTTAAGGATGCAGGCAGGGCCTGGGCCCGCATGATGCTGAAATATTATTCGCATTCAGATATAATTTGTTATTTGATTGTTGATATTTCAGGATTATGGTAACGTACCTAGGATCGCCGTTATGGCTGGCCTGTACGCCTCTATCATATCATATCATATCATATCACAATTATATTAATACATATTTTATTCGACAGTTAAAATGTTTAATCTAGCGAAATCTCGAGACTTAATGATCATCGGTTATCAAAAAACGGAAACCTCTCTAAAAACAAGAAAAAATATTTTTGTGTTCCTCATTTCCCTCGTAAACCACTTTACTGCTATTTCAAAATATTTTATACGAGTTAAAAAAAATATGAATTACTGTTAACTTATTAAATATAATTTTTTTATGACGGAGAGATCAACCCAAATTTTAGGTCGGGTGAAATCAGTTCCACCGGATTGTTACAGTTTATAAAGAAACATTTCTCAATGAAGCCAAGAGTCGGAACTGCCAGAAAATTTTAAATTTTTCCTATTATAACAGAGGGAAAATTAAATTTCATTTTGCTGTACATTTGTACGTAATTCATTCATCAATATTATAAGAAAAATTAAGACCCAAATCCAACAATCATTTACCTTACTATTGGGAAATAAAACAAACGTGATTGTTGGTCAAATTTGACTAAGAATATTAAAAAAAAGTATTAAAATTAAGTTTTGGAAATAGCGTGATATATTTATTTTTGTTTCTTTGCGTTGTTGGCTTCGAACAAATGAAAACCCCCTTTTATTTTACCATAATTTTCCAGGTATCATATTTATTTGAATCATGAATATAAATTTGGTGTGGCAACAACAACATTTTATGGGAAACACTTTTGATGTTATATGGTTCAATAAAATGAAAATGATTTTTTATAATTTTCTAAGTTTTATTTATTTTTTGATTCTTATTTAATTGTATATTAATTTGGTTTTATGTCGCAAAGTATATTGCATCGAATGGATACTTTATGTGGAAAATAAAATTACCGAAAGTCCTATTTTGAGACAACTTAAACAAAACTGAGGAATAATACTCCACATAGAGTATGTGTACAACACAAAAATATCCAAGTTTTATTAATTTCAAGATATCAAAGAAAAATTGTTTGAAATTTTAGTACATGGCATTAATAATGATTTTTTGTGAGATTTACTGTATTTTACAACAAAAGGAAAATGTTTTAAAACAATGCCTTTAAGAATTATATTTCGTGGGCCTGAATAATTAGTCGATAGCGCATTTTTATTAAAACAAAAAAACAAGAAATATAATTTCTGTTGTTCGAACAATTACAAACAAACACGCAATTACAGACTTTCTTGTACTATTATTTAAAGGGAGCCGGAAACTATTGGAACTTGGTGGCCTAGAGACATTTAAACAACAAATATTTGCTTTCATAAAGCGAAACGAATATTATTTTGTATGCATATACCAGCAATATTCCAGTGGAAATTATTCAAAGATTAGGTTTTACATGGCGGGTTTAGAAGAGAGGTATATTATACAAATGCAGAACGTTCGAGTTGAATTTTCGGTTTTCTTTCGTATTCTGGACTACCGCTATTTTAATTTCGCTGAAACATTCTATCATCCATACTTCATTTTTAAGATCGTTGTTTGTATACACTAGACCCTCGAGTTGCGTCACTAATGCATTCAACGAAATCAGGGGCTTGATTATGAAACGGAAACACGGAAATTTTAGACGGCATTCAAATTTTATATGCAAACGCAGCAACAATTTTAAAGGTATCATGATTTTGTTTAAAAAAAAGCCTCACAAAATCGTTTGATTACTACAAAACTAGCGAATGAATTTACATTTTTATGGCTTGCTATTTGTATTTTTTTGTAAAACAATGGAGCAAAACCTGTAAACTTGCAGTTGTTTCTCTTTCACTATTGTCTAAAATTCCTTACCTCTTTGCGGCCGTGGCAATTGAAATTACAACATAATGCATTACTCTTTGTCTATGTGTTTAGATTTCGAAAGTAAATGTTATGTGGGCGAAATAAATATATTTTTTTTTGAAAACAATTACAATATTTGAATACACTTTTTCCTGTCATCGCGAACAACCAACCATTATTTATATTCTATTCAAATAAAACAAATAGAAAAACGTGGATAAAATTTACTGAAACCAATTTCTTATCATCGTCTGTTCATTATTGTAACTGCAACAGCTTCATAACTCTGGAATTTTTTTAGAATTTTGTTTTGTCTAAAAGGAGGTTTACTATAAGATATCGCAAAAAAGTGGAGGTTATGTTCTTGAAGATCAAGGTGGCTTTTGCAAGTTCTATTGAAGTCAGTCACATATCGATTTCTTGAACACGACCACTTTTAAATAAATGATTTACATAAAACCGAATACCTTTGAGATACATATTTCCATTTTCCGCTATTATTATGGCACTCGGTATGTATGTGTGTGGGGGTGAATGATCTTTGCTTTTTCTTAAGAGAGCTAGAGTTTAACTAAATACGTACATACGCCTTTAATGTAATTGTAGAAATCTTAGAGCGAAATATTTTCATAAATGGTGTAACCGGGAAAAAAGTTGTGCTTGTAGGAGGTCGTACGAAACCCTAATTTCATTCTTCGCTCTGTTAACTAATAATGGGCAACGCGGAATCTGTGGATTAAAGTGTGGTGGAGGTCTTCCCTTCACCAAGAAAATCAAATACAAAAACCCGGCTCCTATAATGTTGCGAAATGGGCAACCGAACAGAGGTCTCACATGTCTGTGGATGTTACAGAAAGGTGTTTTATATGTAAACAACCGGTGTGAAGTTTCTAATGTTAACTAAAAGTGTAACTACACAAATTAACAAAAAACTGTAGCGTACACAAAAAACATTTTTAAAAGTGTATGAAAATAATCTATATTTACATACAATTAATTTATACGAAAAGCAACGTAAACTAATATTCAGTTAATAATTCTAATTAAAACAAAACAAAAAAATATACTAATATGCAAATATTAATGTTTTCGAAGATTTGTATATTTACCAATTGAGGTTAAACACATAATTAACAGTCTAGCCCAGAATTTCCGCAATATAGCCACTACTATTATCGAATAGTAGACTTTCAAGCCTATTCAAATTAGTTATAGCCCGTACATATAAAAATTGTTGGATATTTGGAAAACTATATATATATATATATATATATATATATATATATATATATATATATATATATATATATATATATATATATATATATATATATATATATATATATATATATATATATATATACATATATATATATATATATATATATATATATATATATATTATATATATATATATATATATATACATATATATACATATATATATATATATATATATATATATATATATATATATATATATATATATATATATATATATATATACATATATATATATATATATATATATATATATATATATATATATATATATATACATATATATACATATATATATACATATACATATATATATATATATATATATATATATATATATATATATATATATATATATATATATATATATATATATATAACCGCCCTTAATGACCTTCTTAAATTAAAATTTTTGTTCTCTTTTTTATTGTTGCTCTGATAAAAAAAGAAGACACGTGTACTTTTATTTTTCAGTTTCACATTCGAAATTCCCGTTATGCGATATGTCAGTTTTGCCATCTTTCGCACTTTTAATATTGTGTCTATACATAAAATGTTGTGTTTTCCATTCTTTAAAAGATATTGGTTTCGTTTTTACTACGTTAGAAAGGTGAATATTTATGGTTAACAAATAAATAAATAAAAATTTCTAAGTACCGTTATTTTCGAAGTCATGGGAAGATATATGTGCGCACGGCTTTTTGCCGCTAGAGGTCGCAGCTACCAAAATCTTAATTCTATTTATAAAGGGTTTGAAAGGAACTTGAAACTTTTTCTAGTTGTTTTTTGTTATAACCTGGACCAATGAGCCTGTGTTTATTTGCTGGTGATCCACCAAATCGTATACATATTTAAGAGAACTCTTCCATATAACCTTCTTGGAACATTTCCGTTGGTGGTTGTGATATCGGCTCCGATTGATTTGAAGAAGACCCAGATGATGATGGAAGTTGATTTGTATTGTCGGAAACTGGGTTTAGTATAATTGGCACATCGTTTAATTTGTATAATTTCATGCTGCATTTTCCACAAATTCTCTGTCTGGATAAATCGCGGTTTAAATACTTTTTGGCTTTTCGGCTAATTCTTCGCTAACGGCTCTAGATTGTTGATTTATATTTTTATGATTTTCCAATGCAAATGGATTACAACACCATGGATTTACCATCTTTTACATTACGAGAAATACCTCACGTACAAATTTACAAGAGCACTACTACGTCTTTTACTGTTAAGTATTAACTAAGTAAAGTAAACATTTATTCATCTATTTATATTGAGAACTGTAAAAGTTTTAAATGTGACATCATTTATTGCCGTCAGATCCACTTATAGTTGACAATAGCAAAGCCGGCAGACAAATCGGCAGCCAAATGCCGATTTAAACTTTATTAATACTAAAATGTTTTCCAATTCAATAGTTGTAAATAAAAGTTGTTTAAGAGGACCAATTCTTTCTGTAATATTTAAATGTGTTTCTTAATTTGTGCTTGTTGACTCATTTCAAGAGAAATTCTCTTTTCTGCTAACTTTAAACAAAAACTTTAAATAATAAAACTGAACAAAAAAATAACGTTTTAATTTTTAAAATCCTCTGGTACTCAAATTATGTAACATAAAGTTTCGCTTTTAGACTCAGTTGAAGTTCTACTTAATTGTGATCAAAGTTATTCCTAGGAATAGCATATATGTCGTCCTTTTCCCTAAATTTGATTCACATTCACAACGAAAAAAGTGAAAATTTTGTATTTTTCAACTTTAAAGTCATGTAGCAGCCAAACTAGATGCAGTGCAAATATGATTTATAGCTTGTTTAAAAGGCCGAACCTCTACCTTTCAAACCCTTTATAAATAGAATTAAGATTTTGGAGCTGCGACCTCTAGCGGCAAAAAGCCGTGCGCACATATATCTTGCCATAACTTCGAAACGGTACTTTGAAATTTTTTTTTATTTATTTGTTAACCATAAATATTCACCTTTCTAACGTAGTAAAAACGAAACCAATATATGTTACAGAACGGAAAGTACAACATTTTATGTATAGACACAATATTAAAAGTGCGAAAGATGGCAAAACTGACATATCGCATAACGGGAATTTCGAATGCTAAAATAAAAACAAACAATACTTTCGCATGCCAATATTACATAAGGAACACGAAAAAAACAAAAAATTAAAATCTAAGAGACAAATTTTGAAAATGGCAAAAAATTCCCTGAAATATAACCACATACCCACATATATATATGTATATATATACACCCACATATACATATATATATATATATATATATATATATATATATATATATATATATATATATATATATATATATATATATATATATATATATATATATATATATATATATGCACAAAAGTAATTGGTAAAATGGAAGGAGAAAGCGAGATGATCCCGCCCCCGGTATGCCAGTATGCAATTACGTATCAACCAGCAGCAGTCTACTTCTTCCAGCAGCCTTGCGATCTGACTAGGATTTAATAAACTTATCAATCATTAATCTGAAATCAAATGACATATCAACATGACATATACAATAGGTTTATCGCGGATAAACCACATAGTGCTGATAATCCGCAAAATGCGGATGAAATTTCAAATATATATCTATATATATATATATATATATATATATATATATATATATATATATATATATATATATATATATATATATATATATATATATATATATATATATGGGTCCCGGTCGAAATTGCATATTTTAAAACGGCATTTTAAAAAACGGCATTTCTCGAAACGGCATTTTTCAAAACGGCATATGGTACAAAACGGCATAAGGTACCAAATAGCATTTTTCAAAATAGCATATTTCAAAACGGCATAAGGTACAAAACGACATAGGTACAAAACGGAATTTTTCTCAACGGCATTTTTCACAATGGCATTTTTCAAAACGACATTTTTCAAAAAGGCATTTCACAAAATTGCATTTTTCAAAACGGCATGTTTCAAAATTACATATTTCAAAACGACATTTTTCAAAAAGACATTTTTCGAAACAACATTTTCCAAAATTGAATATTTCAAAACGACGTATAGGTACAAAACGGCATTTTTCATAACGACATTTATCGTTTATTCAGGTTCTTTTAATACATACATATACATATAAATACATAATATTCGTTGCTGCTGAAATATTCGATACATTTAAGTAGGTATTTCCGTTGCACTTCGCCCGCTGTTTCTAAGTAACATCAAATTAATAAAACTAATACAAACCGTTTTTAACATAATATATATACCAGGTATCATATATATAAATATATACCTGAGCTTCGATGTAATATATACGATATTCTGATGTAAACGTATGCTATATAGGTGTGATAAACATAAAATTGTTGTGATTTCTTAAAAATGTACTATAATGACTATGTACTAAATGTACTAAAAACTGTGCTGAAATGTACTGAATTTTTCGATAAACCCGATAAATTAAGAAAATACTTGCAGGAGATGTATTCCAATATGGAGTAATCTGGTACGACCATGCAATTGTAGTAATTACCTAGAACTTCGAAGCTCTATATAAAAATTTAGGTGGAGGGGAATATTATATGCATACTAAATCTTGAAATAATTTGTAATTTCAATGAAGGTAAATACCTTTCTTATTAACATACTTACTAAAGTTTTTATAACATTAACATACTTACTAAAGTTTTTAAAACATGTAAAAGAAATTTTCCATAATCAATTTCATTTGTAAATTCAAGTCTACCACAGGAACATGTGAAGTTTGATCTTAATCGACCAAGAAATAAACAAGTCCATTTTCATTTGGCTTTATCCTAGAATTTGATTGAAGAATCGTTCAAAAATTTCATTCATGTCAAACTTCATCGTGTTCCGTTAATAAATAACCGTACCCTGTTGGTCATATTCCAGAAATTAATGAAAAGATAATTCTAGATTAATAATCGATTGAAATATTTCATTTTATCTTGTGCAGTTTTGAAAATTTGCAGTTTTGAAAAATGTTTTGTACCTTTGCCGTTTTGTAATATGCAGTTTTGAAAAATACCGATTTGAAAAATGCCGTTTTGAAAGATGCAGTTCTAAATTATGCAGTTCTGAACGGATCCCATATATATATATATCAATATTTTATATGTATGTATAATGTATATATACAAAAATGTATAAGCCTGGCGGTTTCTAAAATATTCTTACTCTCCTTTACTGCTTAGAAATTATATTATTTCGTTCGACGTATTTTCGCGGGTTATGTTTTCCTATTTCCGTAAAGTTTTAAAAGAGTAAGTGGTTCGACGAATTATGATTTGTAGCTTTGCTACGTCTTTACCTAAGTAAATTTATGGTCAAATTTTTTGGATTATGCATTTAAGATAAACTATAATGGAGTAATTCTCCTTCTATGGATTTTATTAATGTTGTAATGTTTTATTAATGTAGTGCGGCTCATTTCTACTATAAGAAATTATTCGTTTCAGCTAATGCATGTAAGGTACGATTTTAAATCTAAAATTTGACAACCTGATAACATATTTGTACGTATTTAATTTTCTGTAGGCTAAATTTTAATAACTTATCGCTTGAGACTAATTTGCGTTTTGATGTTTACACATAACTATTTAGAAAATTGGCAGACTGACTTTTCTATATTTTTGAATTTTAAAAATATACCAATATATTCCTCTATTTTTTACCTAATCTCTTTAGTAAGGAAGACGAACTACGAAGCAAAAGTATCTTTGAAATTTGTTGGTTAAGATTGTAACAAATAAAAATTTTGCACTGTATGTAACTTCTTTTCATCCAAAATAACCCCTTTTTAGAGCTACCTTTTTTCATTCAAAATACAAAAGGTGCGGAAAACTAAGCATAATTTTGTCAAATAATTTTGAACTAATAACACTAAAAGCATATTCCTAATTTAAATTCTGTTATGTTTTATGATAATTTGGTTTTTATTTTGTATATAGTTGAAAAGAATCGTTAAATTTCTTGCTTGCCCACATTTTGATTTAATAAAAGTATTATAGAACCTCTCCAATATATTGTTCCGTCGACCAATTTTTCTATGTAATTTCCACTTTGTGTATGAGTACGATCATGTTTTGTTGGTTCAAAGTGGAAAATATGCCGTTGACGTGGTATTTTTTAATTATTAACGGCAGTTCTAAAAACAATATATCCTCCGCTATAAAATAAATTATTAATTATATCTGTCGCGTAATAACGTTCACGTTATTTTTTATTGAATATTTTTTTATGAAATCATAGTGTTTGTTTATCTTGGCATTGAACTCGTAAATTGAACACGTTAATACTTAAAATAATAAATTGAAAAATTCAAACAAATTGATGCTTTATGATTAATAAATTATTATTTTTGTCATATTTTTTTAATAAACTAAATAATTGTTTATTAATAGACTTTTATTCAAAGTCACAGATTCAGATCGACATTTTGGTCTAATGAAAATAATCTTACTTTTATGGTGTTAAAATTTAGCAGCTTTCCCCGATACACTAGTTAGGCCACTTCAGTTGGTCTACAGATAAGAACGCATAGATCATTCATTGGGAACATATTTTCCTGTTCAACGTAAAACTCGAGTAACCAAATAACCAAAGATGACGTAGATTGTTTGTGATACTCGTATGTTAATGACCCTAATGCTGCACCAGCACTTGTAGCACAATCCAATGCAAATGGTACTGGAATTTTTTACAAATTAATTACAAATTTGTTACACAGTTAGAACATTTTTTACAAGTCCCGTAATTCTGCAATTCGTGCGTGGGCTGGCATTAGACAAAGCTACACCACACTTTTCGTATTTTTGTTAATATTTATTGTATCGGGCTGGGGTGGTACTGGAATTTTTTACAAATTAATTACAACATATCGGCATAGTTCAACCCCCAAAAAACTACCTCTAAGGGGTGAAATTGTTCAAAAACCATATTTTTCGTTACAACATGCTTATCGCATTTCTAGTAATTTTTGTTGTATCTTATTGGGTATGATACTGGCATGTTTTACAAGTTAATTACAACATATCGGCATAGTTCAATCCGAAAAAACTACCCCTAAGGGGTGCAGTTCTTCAAAAACCATATTTGTCGTTACAACATGCTTATCGCATTTCTGTTAATTTTCTATTAATATTTGTTGTATCGTTGTATCGTACTGGGGGTGGTACTGTAATTTTTTACAAATTAACTACAACATATTGGAATAGCTCAACCCCCAAAAACTACCCTCAAGCGGTGTAATTTGTACACACTTAATTTATTACTACAGCCCACACCCACAAAAATCGATCGTAATGTATCGAACTTCCTTCCTTAGCAAGAATTAGGTATCCCTGAATTTATTACAACAGCCCACACCCACAGAAATCGATCAAAATGTATCGAACTTCCTTCCTATGCAAGAAATAAGCTCCCCTGAATTTATTACAACAGCCCACACCCACAATAATCGATCAAAATTTATCAAACTTCCTTCCTATGCAAGAATTAGGTACACTCAAAAAAATCGACCAAAATGTATCGAACTTCCTTCCAATGCAAGAAATAGGTATCCCTGAATTTCTTACAACAGCCCACACCCACACAAATCGATCAAAATGTATCGAACTTCCTTCCAATGCAAGAAATAGGTATCCCTGAATTTATTAAAACAGCCCACACCCACTCGATCAAAATGTATCGAACTTCCTTCCTATGCAAGAAATAGCCACCCCTGAATTTATTACAACAGCCCACACCATCTAAATTTAATGGTCTACTAACAAGTTGTATTTTTGGGACTTGGAAATTTTCTCTATTCTACTTACACCGTTGGTGTCATTTTTTTTATTAACTAAAATTAGTACTAACTAAAACGCCGATTTTTGTAACGATTCTCATTCAATCCGTGCACTATACGAACAAGTAATTTTGCAGTTTATATCTTTGTAGAATTTTAACAACTCGTTGACTTAAACCTTTTACGCAGTAAATGGGTTTGGAAATTATAACTTGTTTATTCGAAAGAACGGGCGTAGGATCATTAATTGTTTTATTATTATGTCCATTATAAATTTGTTCAAAACGATTAATTAGTTCGTTTATTAAAATTTTTTGATATCTAAAGGGTGTTTTTTTAGGAGGTTTGTTTTTCCGATAGATGTCGTTTTATTTTATGACAGTTGTTTTGACAGCTCAAAGTGGCATTTCTACTCAGTATTGTTTGGCAAATCATTATGAATAGGTTAACTCCAGAACAACGTTTTCAAATCGTGGAAATTTATTTTCAAAATCAGTGTTCAATTAAAAATGTTTATAGAGCACTTCGTGAATTTTATGGTGCACATAATCGTCCGTCAGAGACCACCATAAAGAACGTAATTACCAAATTTCGGTCTACATTCACTCTTTTGGATGCCAAGCCACCGACAAGAATGAGAAGAGTTCGTACAGAAGAAAATATTGCTGTCGTTGAGGCCAGTGTCGAAGAAAACGACAATTTATCGATTCGTCGTCGTGCTCAGCAAATTGGACTTTGTCCATCGACTTTATGGAAAATTTTACGTAAAGATTTGGGTTTGGTGCCATACAAAATTCAATTGGTGCAAGAATTAAAGCCACACGACCATCGTTTGCGCCGTGAATTCAGTGATTGGTCGTTAAATCAATTGAACGAAGATCCATTTTTTTACCGTAAAATTCTCTTCAGTGGTGAGGCGCATTTTTGGTTAAATGGATACGTCAACAAACAAAATTGTCGCATTTGGAGCAAAGATAATCCACACGCCGTTCAAGAATTACGGTGCGGTCTATGGGCTGGTGGGATCATCGGTCCATATTTCTTTAAAAATGAGGAAGGACGACGCGTTACCGTGAATGGAAATCGATACAGAACCATGTTAAATGAGTTTTTGTTGTCAAATCTTGAAGATATGGATATGGATGAAATGTGGTTTCAACAAGATGGTGCCACTTGCCATACAGCACGTGAAACAATCGACTTATTGAAAGAAACTTTCAACGACAACATTATTTCGAGAAATGGTCCGGTGAATTGGCCTCCGCGTTCATGCGATTTGACGCCACTCGATTACTTTTTGTGGGGATACGTGAAGTCATTGGTTTATGTGGATAAACCTCAATCGATTGACGCTTTGGAAACCAATATTCAACGTGTCATTGCTGACATACGCCCTCAAATGCTTGAAAAAGTGCTGGAAAATTGGACCTCCAGAATGACATTGTGAAAGAATAGTCGTGGGTAGCCATATGCCAGAAATTGTGTTTAAATGTTAAATGCCAAAAAAATTATCTACCAAATAAAAAAAAATTTTGGTCATTTCATAATTTTATATGTGTTTTATTCAAAAAAAAAATCGGCAACCTCTTTAAAAAAACACCCTTTATTTATAAATAAACGGAATAAATTGATTGGTAGGGACTGTTTCATCGGTTGTTAATGTTTTTCCCTCGGTTAACAAAACCACAGACTGTGTTAACAAGCTGACTCAACGGGTGTATACTATTATAATTTAGAATTTTTTCATAAGATTAGCTTTTCGCATACCGTAAGTGCCAATTTTTTCATAAATTTTCATATAAGAATTCCTCAATTTGGCATCTACGAGTATCTCCAGTTCTAAAGCGAATTCTCAGCCAAAATGTTTATTGTTAAATTTAGATAATTGTAATTTGATGACCTGGATGAGTTGCACACACAATTTTTTTAAAGGCACTTTTTTTAATGCACAAACCGGTCAGGAGGGTTCCGTTACCTCGAGTCGGTCGGCCATCTTACAAAAATCAAATCCATATGTGCCACAATTAAAAACTCTAATTGAAACAATAATGAAATAATTTACACAAATAGAAGCTTAGATAAATTTACATCAGCACACGCTTTCATCACCCCATCAGAAACTACTCCGTTACCACATCATTGCGGTGCTTAACCAAGCCTCACAAAAAAGCATGTATTAAAACGCGATTGCATTGAGTGTGGCAATTGTGGTTAAATCAATCTTCACTAGATCACTTACATACCAAGTTAGAATATAATGAAATTGCATCAAGAAACCTCTTTAAATTTAACAGCAAAAAAAATTAACTTACAACGATTATATCTTTACCAATTAATGTCCCGTTTGCAAGATAACAGTCCGCGGAGGATGATTTGAAGTTTTACAGCAGCCACCAGTCAGCTTTTTAACATTTAATTCTGCATCCAATTCCATAAGATTCTAGATTATGGTTGATATAAAATATTTGTTTTCCTCAATAGATGACAACGTATTCGTAAATTTATACTGGTCGAGCGAGTGAATATTTTTAATATCCGTACCAAAATACACATGGTGCCACATTTTTTTTTGTAGAAATGAAGGAAAATTACCCGTATCGGTAAAAATGTACTAACTTATTAAATAAAATAAAAATGGCGCATAGCGTATCCTAAAAAAATGAAATGAAATGCATATAGCAACCAATCGTATTCAATTCTGTATATAGCAACCAAGCGCAAATTTTAGCGGAAAAAAATTCGATAATTTTTTTCGTTTAAATCAAAATGTGTGTTTGCAGCCAAAACTGCTAACAAATTTTGGAAGACATTTTTTTAACTAGCAAGAATCAAACAAATTTCTTTATAATTATATTGATCAACATAATTTTACTATATATTTATTTATTTATTAATTTTTTAATATATTTATGGATCTATTTATATGAGTATTTTAATAATTTGAAAATAAACTAGATAATAAATTAGTCAATACCCGGACCCGGATATATTTAATGGTTTCATATATGTTTATTATTCAAATTTAAAACACACAAAAGTCATTGCGAAATACCAAATGCCAAACATACTAAAACGAATCAAAGTTGCACATACGTGTTTTAGTATTTTAGTAATATATAACTATAATAATATGGAGCACACTGACAGAATGCTTGTGTGAAAACTGTTGTTGACTCTAATGTATTTTGGTTTACTTTTCGCAATTTTGCAAAAATGTACTAATGTAGAAAATGAAATGAATGTTATAGAAAAGAGAAAACATGTCCAAAGCATACATGATCGGCTCTTTGTTGTTATCTATCTCATTCATTATGTATATTTCCATCTCACTTATTTGTGTAGGTTGTAATTTTTGTAGTTATATATTCCCTTCTTGTTTTGACGATAGGAAATAATAAATTGAATATAAAATGTAAACCAAGGACGGCGAAACTGTTTCGATAGGTTGCGGTATATGTATATTGGTCCTGAATGCTTGAATAGTCAACGTGATTGAATTAGCATTTTGTACAAATGGCATATATTTTCTTTACTTATCTTCGTTGTAAACTTTATGAACTGTGAATGGTAATAGCCAGTAGCTGTATATCTATCTCTTGTATTACGTAGTCAAGAAATGCTTACCGAAACGTAATATATTTATAATGACAGAATGAATTTAAAGGAAAGATTGTCGTCACTCGTCAGTACATCCGTGACCGACGAGGTCATACTTTTATTATATAATTTTAATTAATAAACGAATATTAGTGCAGAGGTTTGGGAGAACAGGACTCGACTGTAAAGGAATAAAATAATTTTAGTTACCATTTGCACAAAGTAGCAAACAAAAACATGTAATTTTTATAATACATAATTCGATCATGATACTAAATATAAGTTAATTTACTATCAATTTTTGACTGATACATTTAGCTTTGCGTGGCAATTTAAATTTACATTTTATTTCGTTTTTGAGAGAACAATTCACTTATATCGTGAGGCGAGATTATTTCGCCTTTAATTTTTCATATTCAATTTTCTTAAATAACTTTATTTTACTTTACAATTATGAAGTAATTAATAAAATATTGTAATCATGCAAAAATTCGAGTTGCTTTTTTGACAGATTTCGGTATTTTAGCACGCTTGAACATTATGGGACCATTTTTTGGGATGGGGAATATCCGTCCTTTTTTTTGGTTTACAGAACATTAAGAGTTACGTCTCAAAAATTATAACGTAAATATCAATGAAGTGTTAGGTTAAGTATACTGTAACAAATACGTAGGAAAGTCATACAAGGTAAAATTTCAAATAAAACGTTTTTCCGACTCTCTCTAGAACGAAAGATACCTATGATTTTTAGTTGAGTGTCTTCGTACGGTATATATGTGGTTAGCTTGGTAAATGTTTAGTACCATTTCTTTAAAGAGAGATTTGTGGCGTTTCATGTAAGAAATATTAATCGAATTTTCCTCGGAATCGCACATGAACTAGTACTTTCTACTTTTATTACACCTGGCGATAATGTCTGAAAATAAAGCATTCTGACAATTCAATAAAAATATATTGGGTCTACAAATAAGTCTCCCTCGTTTTTATCGAAAATTAGGTTATATTTTATTGTCCATTGCTGTCACAATTTTTTTCAATTTTTCTGGCAGCAAACGAATACCACGACCAAAGAACGCTTCATCTTTTGAGGCTATCCATGTATCAACCCAATAGTTGGTATCTTCATATGATGTGATGTGCTGCTCATACAGGCCATATGTGATCGATTAAAACAAGTGGTAATCAGAGGGGACATGTCTGATGAATACGGCGGGTGGGGTAAACTCCCAATTGAGTGCTTCCCAAGTAGGTTTTGACCGACGCTGCAACATGTGGACGAGCATTATCATGCAGGATAATAATTTGGTCATGTCTGAAGTAGTAGTGGGTGCGGTCTTCGTTAAATGTTCGACTCAATCTCATCAATTATGTTAGGTAGAGAGCCCCAGTAATGGTTTCGTTTGGATTTAGCAACTTATAATGCATGACACCAAGCTGATCCCACCAAATACATAACATGGGTTTTTTTCCATGAATTTTCGGCTTGGTTGCCAAAGTTGAAGCATGGCCAGATGGTCCCCATGATTTATACGTTTTTAGGTTATCGTAATGGATCCATTTTTCATCACCAGTGACTATCCGAAGCAAAAACCAATTTCATTTATGCCTAACATGCAGCATTTCACAAGATAAAATCGGCGCTCAACATCATCATTCTCAGCTTCAGTTCCTAAGGAGCGCAACTTCTTTGCTTTTTAATCATTCCCAATGATTTTAAACGATGTGCAAGTACTTGTTGAGTCATTCCTTATATAAGTGCAAGTTCTTCTTGACTTTGGCACGACTCTTCATCCATTAATACTTCCAATTCCGCGTCTTCGTACACTTTCGGCCTTCCGCTACGCTCATAAACTTTTAAAACCACTCTCGACCACTTCTTTCAAACTTCTAAAAGCAATTGATGCGAAATGACCTTGACATTTATACGGCTCAAAACTCAATATTTTCTCAAGAAAAAAATTATATAATGCTGATACAAAATCGCTAATGTTTCCAGGTTATGTTGTTGACACTAACAGATGTCCAATCTTAGGATATGACGTTTTACATCGCGCAATTTAAATCTTAACTTACTAGTGACACCATCTTTTGGCGAACGGCGATAACTTATTTGTATATATCCAACATAATTATACAAAAATAAATAGATCATCTAATTAATCTTTAAATTGATTAGGATCTTATACTTCTTTCTCGGTTTTCGTAAATACTTACTTTTCAACATAATTGCAAAAATTAAAAAGCTTCTATGGAAACTGGCACTTCCGTTCCACTGATTTCGGTCAACATTCACTAGGACCCCACAAATTATGTAAAAAAAATATAAGTATAAAGTTTCATACCGATCAGTCAATAAACCGAAAAAATATTTCCGCTTAAATTTTGGACCAATTTAATTTAGAACATTTTTACAACAAATTTTATTTAGAACATTTTATTCATAATGATTTCTTAAAATATTTGGTAAAAATATAAAAAACAAGAAAGTTTATCATATGTGCTGCCACTTGCTGTACACAGATTTCGTCCATATATCACTAGAATCTTTGAATTTATGGAAAAATCTTAAGTATGAAATTTCACCCTAATCAGTCAATCCGTCTGGACTGTAGAGATGCCGAAATGCCAAAAATCTCTATACAATAGTTTTTATCAAAAATCATCATTTTTGCTAAACCAATTCAAAAAATCAAGATTAACTTCTTCTGTTCCGCGCAGCCGAATTTTTGTGGAAACAGATTTTTGTCAAATTACCTTAGAGTAATATTCGAAAACTGATTCCATTCAAACATTCGAAAACTGATGCAGGCCAATATTGTTGCCAATTTAATTAGAATTTATTTAAACATAGTCATTTTTCTCATAATTGCTATTATTTTCAAAACAATTGCCAAAAAAGAAGGGGAGCATACTCGGTTTTCTTTTATCTCGAATGTAGACAGGGAAAAATTAAACTTACCGGACTTTTGGTACTGTCTTGTATAATCAAACATTATTATTCATGCTTAAATTTCTGAAACCAACAAGGACAACCGTAGTTGAACATTTAATCTTTAAATTTATTTCTTTTAAATCCTTGTCGTTTTTTACATGCTATACTTTTCAACATCAATGTAAAAATTGAAAAACTTAATATGGAAGCTGCCCATTTTCCGAAAAACAAATTTTCACCAAATTGTGTAAAAACAGGCCAGTTTACGAAACTAGTTTAAGTAAGAAGTTTCATCCCGAACAGTCAATGCGCCTGGACTGTAGAGATGCCGAATTTTGATGGATAACATTTTTTTTTATCAAAACTCGTCATTTCCGGTAAAATTTAAAAATAATATCTGAACAAATTTTGTTTGAATTTTTATTTACAATATTTTTGTTTTTAATCGTCTTTTTGTAAATGATATACGAATTTTTCAAAATATTTGCAAAAAACGAAAAATCTCCTATGGAAACTGCCCCTTCCGGTGGTCCGAATTCGACTATACATTACTTAGATCTCCTAATTTATAAAAAAACACTTAAGTCAGCCGCTACGTCTGGTCTAGAAGAGAGGTCACAAACTTTTAGTCTGAGATAAAACACACAGAGTCTTACTTTACTCGGTAAAAGAAAGTCAAAGAAATGTATGACCGGGATATTCGGAATGCATAAAACTGCAATCCACCGAGAAATGGACTAATTTCATTCAAATTTGCGATTTTACTGCAATGAATCAGAATTCCAAAACCGGAGACCTTTTAAGGTTAGTCTAGATTATTTTTACTCAGTATTGCAATTTTTAGCATTTAAAAATAAGATACGAGTACCAATGATACAAATATACAAAGGTTTATCCATAAATCAAATAAACAATAATTCCATTTAATCAAATTTGGCTCTGGGAGCCCGGAACTTCTTATCTATAAATGTACTAAATTTTATTAATTTTTTTGACTTTTCTAAAATGAAAATGTTGTTTTTAACAGATCAATGTACTTATTTAATTTTAATATACCTTTGTATTATTGCATAGACCTTTTCCTTCATTTAATTTTATTACACCAAACGGGGAAAGAAAAATTAAAATTATTTCCTCTTATTGCTCAAAACAATTTTCTTACTCACAGCATGTTTATAAAAATTCTAGTTACATCGTAAAGTTTGAAATTACGTGTAAAATAAAAATTATATACGAGTACTTATTAATGTTTACGCGTATTATATATTTTTATAATTTTTGAGACTAGGAACATTCTAAATTTTTAACACATGAAATCTTTAAAGATTTTATAATGGCGGTGACGTACTTTTGAAGCAACGGATTTTTTTTTACTTATAAATTATTTATTTTCTTTTACTTATCCTTGTGCACGACCATACATACATACGTATTAGTACTTTATTCCATTTTATCCTACGATGAAACATTGAAAAAAAAATTAATCTTTTTATTATTATACATTAAAATTTGTCAAATAATATAACAAGAACCTTTATGTTAAGTATTCTGAAACATTTGGGATTTAAACCGATGTTTTTATTCACTCCTAGTATAACATTATTCTTAACACATTACGTTCCGTTCACGCGAAAGCGCGTGTTTCGTTGAATGAATTTTGAAGGAACAAAAAATATATAAACGAGCTAAACTTTTTTTTGGTTACATCAAGAGGTGATACGAGATTATATGTATATATTAAATATGCTATTTAATAACTTAAATTAAGAAAAAATATTTTTTTTATTGTCAAAAAATGGTTATAAACACAACTGAGTCTGTACATACTATATACATTAAAATTGAATAAAAAAATGAAATACAAAAATATATCGGAACCGAAGGAGTGAAATTATTTCAGTCTATTTAAAATTATACTTTATGGAGTAACCCCAAATCTCCCAGACAAAATCTATAAAATATTTTCTTTGTCGGTTTTTATCTGTGGTTCATGTTATTTCTCCATTGAAATATCTGTTTTTGTAATTTTTCACGCTGGTACGTGTACCACAGGTTGCAAACCACTATTTTGTTTATGTTTATAGACTGAGTAGACCAACTTGAAGGCGTCTATGAAATGTGGTTTTAGTTGATTCGCTGGTTTAGGAATTAAATCGATTTCACGGAAAAAGTGTTTGCTTGCCATTTTTTGCGTAATTCCCCCGGACTGTAATGTGTTAAAACATTTATAATATTATTCTTCTAATTTATGCTCCTCACTACAAAAATTGTATACCTTACTTCTTAAAACATGTGCGTCACGGATAACAGTTTCTTTTTGCAATATATTTTACATGTAATGTAACAAAAATACTATTAAAGTAGATGAACTATACGCACATTTATTTTGAATAATTTAAGAGTAGATAGGAAATTTACTTATACATTATCAAGAACGGAAAGAAGTTTTTTAAACATTTATATAAATGTTTAATTAGGTAGATGTTTAAAACATTTAAATATAATATATGTTTTAAATAATAAATATAAAAGAAAAGAAACATTAGATGATTTTGGAAAAGGATACATTATACACTCCGTTACATTTAATTAAATCTTATGTATGTAATAATAAAATGAAAATACCTATCATAAAACTACTAGTATAGCCCAAAAACTCCAATTGACACAATTTATATAAAAAAAAAACTACCAAAGATTCACTAACAATGCAACGTCAAATCTACTTAAATAACGGGTGATTTTTTAAGCTGAAACTTTCAAATATCTCGGAAAATAAGCACGCTACGAAAGAAATGTCCATTATCAGGGGGAATGGCATACATTAGTGCTAAAATTAGCACCCTCGAGCCCTTCTTGTAGGTGGGGCGAGTGGTAACTTTGAAATTAAAATAGGTACCCCTATTTTTGATTGCAGATTCGAATTCTTCGGCTTAAAGTACGTAGGATTTCTTTGATGCATTTGTTTCGATTCATGATAGATGTCGCTGCAATAACGATATTAAAAAAAATCGATTTCTCCTACTGAGAACCTATGTTTTCAATGTGAATACTCGAAATTAGTCTTAATCAAATTGTATTTCTTAAATTTTTAATTACTGAAAATGACTGGTCAAGGAACTACTATTATCGTAACTCAACTGAATCGATATTTTTAAAACAAAATACAAAAAAAACATTTGTTTGAAAACAAACTTAATCACATGTTTCTGGGTTACGATAATAGTTAATTTTAATTATCTTAAAATTAATATTTTATTATTTATAACATTTTGTTATTTAATTATGTTAGCTCTCTCCTTCTTCGGAATGTAGGTATCAATGGACTACTATTGGAACTAGAGGAGGAAGGAATAGGTGTAGTTGCTTATGTCGATGACGTAGCGATAGCTGTCTTGGGGAAGCACCTATGTACAATCAGAGATGTGATGCAGAATGCGTTATCAATCACTGCGAGTTGGGCCAGCAGATGTGGATTGCGGATTAACCCATCTAAAACAGAGCTGGTATTTTCACTAGGAGATATAAAATTCTGGTAGTCTAAATGGTACTATATGCACCCTTCTGATAAGTCGATAACCTTAGGGATTCTTCTCGACAGTACACTCAGTTGGAAACCAAACACGATAGAAAGGGTGAAGAAGGCCACTGTGGCGCCATCGGAAGGAAATGGGGCTTGAAACCGGAGCTGGTGCACTGGCTTTATACGGCAGCTGTAAGGCCCGTACTACTGTATGGTATGAGTATATGTACCAGCTCTGGAGAAATTATCATACAGGAACATGATGGCGGAGGTGCAGAGAGCAGCCTGTTTGTTCATTAGTGGGGCGCACCTTCTTCCGTTGGATATTATCGGTAAGTAAATGGCGGTCAATATGGCCGCCCGGTTATCAGCGATTTCGGGGTGGAGGTGCCTACAAAAAGGGCACTTAACTATAGTCAATTCTGTGAGGGATGACCTGATGAATTTGGATTATATAGCACCCCTTTTGTGCTTTTGAAACGTTTTAAGGTGATTCTTCCCTCTTGGGAGGATTGGAACAATGCTCTCATTATGGAGACCGGGGTAGTTAAATTCTTCACTGACGGCATCAAGCTCTATGGTAGAGTTGGTGTGTTCTGTGGGGAATTAAATGTAAGTCTATCTTTTCGTCTACCTGATTACTGCAGCGTATACCAGGCTGAAGTTATAGCGATTGAAAAGGTCATGAACTGGTTAAAGCACAGTGTAATATCGTTGACTGATATCACTATCTGTGTGAAGAGTCGGGCGGCCATTGTTTCACTGGAGTCAGTTTTCCTGGCGTCAAGGGTAACGTTGGATTGTCACACATCTCTTAACGAGATGAGTGAACACTTTAATATCCAGTTGGTCTGCGTTCTGAGCCACTCTGACGTTGAGGGAAATTGCAGGACGGACGGGAAATGAGGGAAATTAGCAGAGTAAGGTATGACTCTCCATCTAGAACCAGGGAGAGAATGTGTAGACAAGGCCTATGTCTGTGCTGAATGGAGCGAGTCATAGGAGATTAGTTGCTTTGGCATATGCTAGGTGGCTCGAAAATCCGACTGACAGGGAAACGAAGCAAGTATGGCCTGAGCTGAGCTTGAAACTATCCAAGATCTTGATCACACTAAGGAAGCGTGACTTATGTCGAATTGCAAGAGTACTTACCGAACACTGCCTTTCCGGAGATCATGCGCGAAGGCTGGGTCTGGATGCAAATGATTTATGCAGAAGCTGCAAGGATGAGGAGAAGTAGGCGACACTTGTTCACTTCCTATGGTCATGCCCCGCACTAGCTGGCAGAAGACATGATCACTTGGGCAAATAAACTATGAACAGCCTCTCTGATATCGAAAGCTGTAATGTGTGAGATCTTTTACGTTATGTGAATAGCACTAGACGGATTTAAAGGGAGTTTAATGATGTCGGATCCTTTGGTATCACAATGAGCCAAAATTGGCCTAAGTGTGCACTAGCAATCACTGAAACCTAACCTAAACTAACCTACCACATGAAATATATTTTGATTCAATTTTATTTTCATTTATTATTATTTTCACTGTATACCACAAACGACTCGATTTTTTTTTTGTTAAATACGAGTACCACATGGCTACAATACATAATTTTGTTTATTGTATTTTTATATTACTGCTCCCTCGAAAATGAAATTTTAACTAAAATCTACATGTCAAAAATGGTGTTGAAATTTTTTTTTTTCGATTTTTGTTTGTGCTTGAAAATTTTTTGGAGAGAAAGGGATAAACAAATGAAGATGAAGCTGCTTCTTTAAAGCTCCGTGTGGAACGGCTCATCTGATTGAACAAAACATGTTTTGCATACGAGTTTAATGTATATTTAACATCCGGGTATAAACATTATAAATATTGGTAAAGATGTGTAGGTGACAAAAAAAAGTACTTTTTAGTACATTTATGTTACGTTCAAACGAAGTTCGTTTTTTCTGTTTGAAGGGCAAAACCAAATGACTATCAGAAGAAAAAATAGATTAGTAGTCTAAATCACAAACTGTACGAAAACTGTGTAACCACTGCGTCAATTATACATGTACGAGCTCACAGAATAGATTTCTTTATAAATAAATAATTAGTAACCGTAAAATTTTCGATTTTTACAATCTTAAATTTCGTTCTATAACGTTACAGCATCAATTTTGTTGACGTAAAGTTACCCCGCATCCCCAATGCAAAACACTTTTCCTTATGACTTTTGCCTTTTATTTTTACCTTATGAACAGCATACCCAATAGAAACTTATAGAAAGATTAAAGTTGGAACTGAACCATACTTCATCATTTATTTGTTTACAAAATGTTGACATATTAATTTTCAACCTCCCCAAGTTTGCCGAAAATTAATTATTAAAACGCCAAATCCATTAAAACTGATATGTATATGTACAAATATAGTTTTAGAAAATTATATTACGCAACAAAAGGTGTTGTTAGCCAGAATTTTATATTTTGAAACGTATCAAGAGAGATAAATGTGGATATCGTTCCGTTTGAATCATATAATAAACAATTGACATTAAATTCAAAACGCGGCTCACTTCATTGTATTTCTCATAAGGCAAAAGTTACATCGCATCCCCAGACTTATCAACTTCAATTTGTTGAAACATTACTAGGGAGAATGGATAGAACTCAAATAGTGATACCGTCGGCATTTGCGTCACGGAAGCAGCATTGTATGATTACTGTGTTTAGGGATGCACCTTTATGATTCAAACGGAACGACATCCAAATCAATACCTCTTGATTCATATCAAAATATAAAATTCTGACAAATAACACATTTTTGTTGCGTAATATAATTTTGTAAAACTATATTTGAATATGTGTATTGTTTTAATGGATTTGGTGTTTTAAAAAATAATTATCGGGAAAATTTGGAGGTTAAAAATTGATACGTCACAATTTTGTAAACAAATAAATAATAATGAAGTATGATTCAGTTCGAATTTTATTATTTTTATAAGTTTCTATTGTATATGCTCTTCGTAAGGTAAAAGTAAAAGGCAAAAGGCATAAAGAAAAGTTGTTTGCATTGAGGATGCGGTGTTAAAAGTTTGATATCTTTTTTCATAAGGAAACCACCAACCTAACGAACAAAATTTTTTTTTTTCTAAAATATTTTTCATACTTTTCTGTAAGGCAAAAGGCATAAGTTTTCTATTGGGAATGCGCTGTTACTACATATTAAGATTTTGAGAGTGAATACTTTGAACAAATTGTCATTTCTTGAAACGGTTTCCACATATTTGTACAATTACAAAATTCCCATTACAAAATTCGAAGCTTGTGCCAATTGTAGTTTTTGATATAATTATTTGTTAAAGACGTTTTGCTTTTCAAATATTGAGTATGTGAATATGAATGAACCCTTTTCCAATAGGTATCGGTTGAAGTGCAAAGAACTAGTATTTTTAACTCCTTCGAAATGTCGAATTTTATTCCAAATAAACATCATTTGCGGGAAGTTTAATTACATTATTTTATTGCAACAAAAGTGCAGTATATTTATTGTTTGCTTGTGGGAATTTACGATGAGAATGCTCCGTCGAAAACAACGTGTAAAGAATGGTTTCGACGATTAAAAACTGATGATTTTGGCATTGAAGATAAGGAGCATGAAAAACCACCCAAAAAAATGGAAGATGCTGAATTGAAAACGTTATTGGCTGAAGATCCTTATCAAACACAATCACATTTGGCTGTAGCATTAGATGTTGATCGATCAACTGTTGCAAAACGTTTTCAAACAATCGGAATGGTTCAGAAAGCTAGCAACTGGGTTCCACATGAATTAAATGAAAGAGACCTCGAACATCGAAAAACCATTTGTCGAATACTGTCTCAAAGACAACAAAGAAGAGGATAAAATTAGAATCCCACACACAAAAAATCTTGGGTGAAACTTGGTGAAGCTAGTCCATCGCAATCAAAGCGAGATATTCATTTCAATAAGGTTATGCTCTGTATCTGGTGGTATCAGAAAAGTGTGCTATATTATGAACCGCTGGAATCAGGTGACACCATCAATGGCGATGCCTACCGGCGACAACTAATAAGTTTGAAGCAAGCTATAGAGGAAAAACGGCCAGAATGGGTGAATAGACGCAACAAATTAATTTTTCAGCACGACAATGCAAAACCACATGTTGCAAACGTTGTGAAAAACTATTTAAAAGAACAGGACTGGGAAGTTCTACCCCATCCGCCGTATTCACCAGACATAGCTCCTTCAGATTATTATTTATTTCGGTCAATGCAGGCGTCTCTTTCTGAACAGCGGTTCAGTTCTCGCGCAGAGATCGAAAATTGGCTTATTGATTGGAGCGAATCCAAAGACCAGGATTTCTTCAGAGAGGAAATCCGTAAATTGCCTGAAAGATGGTGGAAAGTTGTAGCTGCAGATGGAACATAACTTTCAATAAATAATTTTTTCACTTTCTAAACAAGCAAATGTGTTTTATTTTAATAAAAAAGGGCGGAGTCAAATTCACACACATAATATTAGGCGTATGATAATGATGTTGATATATATAATATTACAAACGTACAGTTGAAACAAATAGTTTGCCTACGATATACATAGAAAAAAATTGTTTTTAAGGTATACAAACGAATGTCGTCAACTGTACTAATATGTTGATTCTGTCTACTTTTTACTCTACTATGGAAGGTTAGTAAAATGATAATAGCTAAAAATTTATTTGCGAATTTACATAAAATGTGCATTTAAACTGAATTTAATTTTACTTAAATGAAGAAATTTTATATTTTTTACTAATCTTTGTGTTGTCAATCCAGTGAGGCAAAGGTTAAAATTAAATTTTTGGTTTTTTGAAAGACAAATCATAAAGTTGTAAAGGGTTTTTAAAAAGTCACTCCTAGATGTCAGTAGTAAATAATTACTAAACGCGACCTTTTCTTGATGTCATCTTTGACATTTGTGAAGTAGACAAATGTACAATTTTAACTATGGATACTTACATGCTAGAAGAACGCATTAAAGTTATTCAAACTTATTATGAAAATCAACGATCTTTACAAAATACGTATCGTAAAATTCGTGATTTTTTTAGTGTAAATAATCATCCAAATAAATCAAGAATTAAAAGGTTAGTCAAAAAAATTGAAGAGTCTGGTTCTGTCGAGGATCGAAAAAGGTATGTGGCCGAAAGTATCGCAGAGCAACCTTCAACATCGATATCACTACGTTCTCAGGAATTAAGCATTCATATATCGACTGTTTTGCGAATTTTACATAAGGATTTGCATTTGCATCCTTACAAAATTCAATTAACACAAAAATTAAAACAAACATCATCATCAATGCAGAAAATAAACTGGCCACCTAGGTCATGCGATTTAACGCCATTAGATTACTTTCTTTGCGGTTTCTTAAAAAGTAAAGTTTATGTGAATAAACCAACAACAATTGCATAGCAGAAAAACAACATTCGGACCGAAATTGATGAACTTAATGCGGTAATGTGTGAGCAAGTTCTTAAAAATTTTGATTTTCGTACAGAAACCTGTAGACGACCGACCAAATGGCATAGTGGTTAAAGCTTTGGCGTTTGGATCGGGAGGTACCGGGTTCGAATCCCGATAGGGGCAGGATGCAAAGGGAATTTTCATCAACAAATTACGATTTGGGGTGAGAAGGAAGACATCCATGACCCCATGTCGGAGTGCGGGGCTCACGGGCCGACCCATCTTCCATGCCAGTATAGACTGGCATGGAGCTATGCAATGTGCAGATGGTAATAAAATCGGATCTATGTCCGTACGTCCTCGAATTAGCCAATACAAGCGTAAAGGTAAGGACGTAAATAAGCGAACCGCGAAAGAATAGGGAGAGCTTCGGCCCCAGAACAGATCAGGGAAAATAAAAAAAAAAATAAAAAAAATAAAAAAAAACCTGAGATGTGTTCATGATGGACAAAAGCCATATTTTTACAAAAAATAAAAAACACGAGAAAAAATCTAAGTGTAATTAACCGCAATAATTATTTCATCCATTATTTCATGTCTTATAATTAACCGCAATAATTATTTCACTCATCTAGAGCAAACACTACCATTTTCATGTCTATACCTACATCATAAATATATTAATTATTTTCGACCAAAACTAAAATTGGAATAAATTAAAGAAATGAGATGGATTTAAAATACATAAAAATTAACTGAGTAAAGCAATATATTCCAAGATTTACGTTTAAAATAGTTTTTCGGTAATCCGTAGTTCTAAAGTCAAACATCATTATAGTTATAATTATGATTAAAGACAATAAACATATTTTAAAACTGAACACTAAAACCAATTTTAATAAAATAAAATATTTAATAAAATTTAACAAACTACAGGAATTATGTTCTGCAATCCGACAGGGTGTCATAGTCGGGATTCGTACCCTCCCGATCCAAATGCCATAGCTTTAACCACTGTGCCGTAAGGTCCGTAATAATTTGAAACAATTTTCGCATTACCACACTGAATTTACTCGATCGTACATCGGCATACTAAACTCTATTAAAAAATAAATTCCACTGCAATAAAAATGATTTTAAACTGAACATTAAAACGGAACGGATTAAAATCCGACATTTACCCATCAAAAATGTATAACAAAATTCCATAAAATCAAAAAATTGTACATAATAGTAACAAAAGTATTGAGATTAGGGAAAGTATAGAAAATGGAAAAAATGAAGCTCGCTTAGATAGACCCCAGACAATGATTTCATTTTTATGTTGGTAATTTTAATAACTATAAATAAATGTATAATGTTTGTATTTTAATGCAATATAAATATAACATTAAACTTTCTAAGACCAAATTCATAGACGAGGCTGATTAAACTCTTTTTCGAAGTAATAATTTTTTTCGCAAAAGCGTAAACGTTTCCTTTTTCAATGTTTCCTATCCATGTGAAACAATTAAGAATCAAATATCTACATAAAAAGGCAGACCTACAGAAAAAACAAAATAATAAATACAATAATACACACAATGAATAACGTTGATTCGTTAAACATTTCGTCGGTTCTGGTCACTCTGATATTAATATATGTATAATTTTTTGGTACCCCAGAAAATAATTATTACCTACTTTAGAGATCCTTCGGAGCAAAATCAATAGCAAACAAAGCAAAGCGAAAGAAAATTAAAACTTTGCCAGCAAGATTTCAGCGGGCTGAAATCTGTTCAGTCAAAACCAAAAATTCTAAATAAAAAAAATTCGGTAGTTTTTAATTTTTCTGCGTCTCAACTTTATTTTCAGTCAACCTTAAACAAACAATAAACAAATTCTACGGTAATGTCACGTGTTTTGCGAAAGGTGCAGAATAATTATCAAGAACTAGGTAGAGCTTCAAACTACTACTTTACCTAGGCAAAAGAGCACCATTAACCCTGCATTAGAACACGCTATATGCTGACGTTAATGAAAGTCTCGTATAGTTGGTAGTAAAGATTGTCGAAACTACGCAACCAACGGGCGATGGAAAGAAAAAGCGGATTTCAGCCTCTGCCTTATATCGAGGATATACGCACTGTTTGTTTGTACTTGTCAGCTAAAAATTAGAGCATACTACTCCAATAAAAACTGAATATTTCATTTTTAAATACGTTTAAATTCATTCCAAACGTTTCGGATGGTAAAAAGAAACATAAATAAATGTATGTAGATAATATCCGCAATACAAATACAAAATTGTTCGTCAATAAAAGTTACTGCTTTACATAACTGAACCATTTAAATTATGTAAATTACTTTTATATTTTCAGTAAGTTAAGTATTCCAGAACTCGTATCTTGTTAGTCTTCTTACACACATTTAATTCAAATTTCACTTTATTATTATTACGTTTTTGAATATTTTGACAAATGGATTATACAAGGATTATATGAATAATGCTTATAAACTAAATTAAAACTTGGATTTGGTGGCAAAATTTGTCAATTCCTCATTATTTATATTGAAATGTTTTGTTGGTTTGATGATGTCATTATTATACTATGCTTTTTGTGCAAAACTTTCTTAACCTAATTCCTGTGTACGTTACCTACGTAATAAATAATAAAATAACTAAATGATATAGGGCAATTTTTCAATTAGTTCGCAACTTTGCCATCCGAAGGTGTAAGGGATAAAAAATGCAAATTTATATGAAAAATTAGAAATGAAATTTATAAATATGTTAATAAAAACATTTTTATGCAAAAATGTATGTATTTAGTTCTTCGATAAATTATTTTTAAAGAGGTTTTCCTTATACTCGTATGTTTCAAGTGAAATTTCTACATAAAATAGGTAAAGAAATATCAAGATTGGTTGTTTTAGTAAATTTACATAACATACTTCGTCAAAGATGAATACGAACGAATGTAAATCATTTTCTTGCAGCAATCAAAAACATAGTAACTGTTTTAATAAACCACACAATAAATTAATAATTAATGAGAAATCTCTTTTGACACTAAGCGTTCTAAATCTTCGATTGTTTGCAGTAAGACATTTATCCGTCCCTCGTGTCCCTTTTGATCAAAGCGGTAATTCGGTTCCGCACATTAAAACGCTAGGTACAAACCTGTGGTTTCGTTTTCGTGTAATTTATACTAAGAGAATTTTAAAAACTCTAATACCATGTTTACACCAAAGCTACTCTAATAGTATAATACTTTTTTGCTAAAAATACCCGGCCAGTTTAGATCACAGGTGGTGTAAACCCATACTATAATACTTTATCACTTTTTTTGTTAACAAGTATAAATGTTTTGTTCAATATCATAAATGGAAATGTATACTCAAACAAAAAATGCCTTTACCGGTCACTTAAAGAAAATAATAAACAAAATTAAAGTATTATAATATTAAAGTAGAGTTTACACCACGACTATAATACCAACGTTTTTTTGATAGCTATTATACTTTAAAAACAAAATAGTACGTGATAAAGTATTAAAGTATTTTAGTTTGAGTTTTCACCAACATACTTTTTTGCTACATACATACTATTATTCTACTGGTGTAAACGGGGTATAAGTAGTAGTTTTGTATTTATACCGTTACGCCACTACAAAAAAGTCACACTAAAGATCCTTTAGTCAAAAATAAGCAACACTAATTATTAGCTTAAATTAGTAGGAATCGTCTTGCACGGGAAATTCTACGTAAATGTTTGACATTTTATCTATAATCCCTTATTTCATTCGATTTTGTGTTAAATACACGTTTAAATACATACATGAAATAGAGCGCATTATTTTACTTTAATCCGAACCATTAAAATTACTAATATGTGAGTGAAACAGTGTTAAGAGTGAAAATGTATGCCATAGTTGTATAATTAGGCCAAGTAAAGCAACAAATTTGAAATTCAGTGATTAGTGGTAAAGAGGCTCATGTAGTTACGATTAGGGTACCATTTTCAAAATCCCAGCGGTTAGATTTTTATTTTTCAATAGCCCGATAAAATATCTCTGATGTGACCAAATATTAGTAAAGCACTTGGAACATGCCTTATCTTAATGCTAAAATTTTCACTCTCAAGAATATAAATAATTGTATTTTGTTTTATAAAAAATGTTCTAAAAAAGCAATTTTTTATAGAACGTCTATATGTATATGTATTAAAGGATGAAACACACGAATCAGCAGCAGCGAGCAGCAAATTTAAATATTAGCCTATTCGCTTATGTAATAATACAAAATCATTGGTTTCATTATAAATATAGGCATTTCCAATAAATAAATCAAATATTTTGTAATTTTAATAGAAAAATTAAAATTTAAATAAATTATATTGAATGAAGTTGAATCTGTCGCGGCATCAATAGATTCCACACTCAGCAGCTTCAATTTACTGCTCTTTGCTGCTACTTATAACCTCGATAAAATTGACAGAATTCGATTTTACTACTAAAACAAAACAAACTGCTGCGCTGCTTGATGTGCACGCACATAAGCAGTCGTTAGTGTGGATTGTTTGGAATATATATGTTGCGCTGCTCTTGGTGTGTTTCATCCTTAACGATTCAGGCATATAGGTTCCACATAGTGGATTCTATTGAACTGTGATAACTACAAAATATGTTGATTCAACAGTTATAAAAAATTTTATGATTCTAAAGTACTATAAAAGATATTTGCATATAACAAATTATAAGAATTTAGAAATGTAATCAAAAAAGTCTAAGTTGTAAGTTGTATACCAGTGGAAGCTGAAACAACCATTCGAAGTAAAAACAACTTAACAGTAAAGTGTTATTTATTATTTACTTCAAATAATATAAGTAAATTGCCGAGTTTTTTTATTAGCGCCCGATAGATGTATGGAGCACCCAACTTTGTATGTGAAAACTTATATTTAGCGAGCTATTTTTGCATTTAATATTTTTCATTCAACTTTTTAGTTAAAAATCGATATAAAAGTATTAATGTGCCTATTTCTAGGTAGAGCCGCTATCGGGAGCCGCTATCCATTTCAATGGGAAATTTGAAAAGGTCTTTATTTTGTACAATACTTACACCATAACAAACTTAAGTGGAAATCATAGACATCCCGTCTTTTTCAACAAAATTTTTTGTTGAAAAAAAGGTAGACGGGCAAGAGACGAAGATGAAACTGCTTCTTTGACATCCCCAAAGAAGCAGTTTCATCTTCGTCTCTTGCCTCGTCTACCTATTTTTCAACAAAAAAATTTTCGGTGGAGCAGAACTAACGCAAACAAAAATGAAATAAAAAAAAATTCAAGGCTATTTTTGACTGTAGATTTTAGTTTAAGGTAGTTTACCAAACACTGACTTATTTCAGACTTGTTGACTTATTTGACGCCATCTTGAATAAGTCGATCAAGTCATTCCAATTCATTGTTCCGACCTATTTGAGATATAACAACAAAACGCAATCACTATTACATGGAAGAAAAAAATTTGTTTGACGTGTTGGTCGTTGCCACTAGACGTACTTATTCAAATGAGTCTCCTCAAGAAGTGACTTATTTGAATAAGTCGGTGTCCACAAATGAGTCGGTGTTTGGCCCTTTCCCAAACACCAACTTATTTGCTTATACCGACTTATTCAAAAAGTCTGCTATCGAGGTGACTTATTTTGAAAGCAGAAAACTTATTTGAAAAACAACTTACATGAAAAATTCAACAAATTGTCAAATATTACTAATAACAATAATAATAATAAATATTAAAAATATTATTAATATTTTTTATGTTTTATTTTTTATTTTTGAAATAAACAAGTTTATTATTAATTAAGAAATGCTATTTATATTATTTTTAATTTAAAAAAAATTTATTATATTTCCAAACACAATTGATCTCGGAATTTTGTGGCGCTGGTTTGGGGTTGATAATTTTCTGTATTTGATCTACCAGCCTTATTTTCATGTTCAAACTCAGCATCGATGGTTATTAAATCCCCAACATTTAAGCAAATATTATGCAGAATGCAGCAAACGGCGATAACTTTGTTACAGTTATCTAAATTCAGTTCCAGCGATCGAAGGAAAATGCATCTGTGAAGATGATTAAATTTTTTTGTTGTTGTGTTAGCAAACGGTTCTCAATAAATGGAGTTATGATGGCTATGGCGTCCAACGTCAACTGATATCCACTATGACCTAACAAATAACAAGATCTTGGAGGATACCTCCTAAAATAAATATCACTATTCCTGAGAACCCATTGGTTGTGAACCGAACCTGGCCACTCAGTGCAAAAATGTTTAAATTTATATTTAGCGTTACATACAGCTAAAAAATAATCAAAATTTAATTTAATGTATGTCAACGTTTATTTACAAAAAAATGTATAAACCTTGTAATTGAATGCTATAGTCTAGCTTTCTATTTAAATATTCGTCATGACGATTGGTTGGGCAATTTTAACATGGGTCCCATCGATAACACATACAGCCTTCCTAAACACGTCGAACTCTGCGCGATTAGCGAACTTCATGCCTATCCCCTCTAATTCATCTTCATTAGGCAAAATAATAATTTTGCCCATGAAATTCAGGATTACTCCACTGTACGTCTAACTACATTAAACACGGTGGATTTTGGAATATCGAATGATACTCCAACCACACGGTAGCTTGTTCTTGCTGCTAACCAAAACAGTATTACGCCAAGATCCATTTGTGAATCATAACCGTGATGTTTCGGGGGATAAAGTTCTACTAATTTTGAAACGCTTGATCTGAGACGCGTAGGTGCTTTTTTATTAACATTTGGTTCCAATTCATTATTGCTTCATATATAGAGCTCCGCTTCATGGAGCAATATGTTAAACCCTGAAAATTTTATGATTATAACGGGTGATTTTTTAAGAGCTTGAGAACTTTTTTTTAAAAAAAAATGCATAAAATTTGCAAAATCTCATCGGTTCTTTATTTGAAACGTTAGATTGGTCCATGACATTTACTTTTTGAAGATAATTTCATTTAAATGTTGACCGCGGCTGCATCTTAGGTGGTCCATTCGGAAAGTCCAATTTTGGGCAACTTTTTCGAGCATTTCGGCCGGAATAGCCCGAATTTCTTCGGAAATGTTGTCTTCCAAAACTGGAATAGTTGCTGGCTTATTTCTGTAGACTTTAGACTAAATCCTAACCACAAAAAAATCACCCTTTAGTATGATGTATTTAAATAACCATGTATTATGTATTAATGAACATAACAAAATTTGGTATAAAAAAATGTACCTTGCGCATTTCGCGCTTCTCCAGCCACAATAATAAATTTTCATCGTGTTTTAATACTCGTAACTCAATACACATTTTTATGTTTTTATTTATTAAATAAATCATTAAAATAAATTGTTTTTGTACATTTCAATTTTTTTATCTTCAATTTTTTTATCGTTGGTTGCTGTAGCTGTCAAAATAAGTCAGCAAAATCGTTTGAGACGACTTGACCGGCTTATTCAAGATGCCATCAAATAAGTCAATAAGTTTGAAATAATTCGGTGTTCGGGAAAGGGCCTAAGGCCCTTTTTCAATTACTTACTTATTTGAAACTTATTGACTTATTTGGCGCCATTTTATATAAGTCGGCCAAGTCATTCCAATTCATTGTACCACTAGATTAGAAAATAAAAACGGCATGCATTTAGTCAAGGCAGAATTTTGGAGACATTTCTGTGTAGTCGTACTTATTCAAATAAGTCACCTCGCGAGGTTACTCAATAAATAAGTAAGTAATTGGAAAGAGGCCATGAATTTGATTTTCGAGAGAGGAGTAATAAAACAATACAATACAAGAAATTGCAAACATGCAAATTTATAATTTATTTATTTTACACACACAATACTTTTTATAAAAATATTAACACTTATGAAAAATATATTGTTTTAATTTTATTTTCATTGATTATAAATTATTTTCACTGTATACCACAATACAAATAACACGATTTTTTCGGTGCCCAATATGCAATATTATAGTAACATTAATTTTATTTAGTTTAAATAAAAAATAATGATGTTAAATGGTTGTGATCGGCTTGGGCACATAAAAATAGAGTATATAGAATGGGCCTATTTAGACGTGTATGCACTACATGATGTATTTTCCTCGCCTCTTACCGCTCCGCAACACAAATATCAAACTCCAAAATAAGTTTATAGGCGAAGTGGTAAGAGGCGAGGAAAATACATCATGTAGTGCATACACGTCTAAATAGGCCCAATGAATGTAAGCAACTGTTGTAAGCGTATAAATCAACAGGGCCGTATTTAGATTTTTTTTCGACCGAATGCAATGAAGTTAGGAAGTTAAATTTTTTTTTATATTTAATTACATTTTTATTTCTTTGATAAAAGTACATTAATTATTTTTATTTAAGTATAATATTATGTATATAAAAATAATAATTATAAAACCACTACGCTTATTTATTTCACATTCCTATAAAATGTAATAAAGAAACAAACTTGTTTCTTTTTAATTTATATGACCGTTGGTTTCAAAAATAATTCAACCGGATGTCATAAAATTTTTCTATGATAGAATGCTCTAACAAATTAACGTGTTCTTGAGAATGACTATATTGATCTTCATCATTGAAAATATTTAACACTTATTAGGTTCTGAAGAACGTTATAACAAATTCTTTAAACAATTTAGAACTAGATTGTAGTTGCGTTATGTTTTTGTAGTCCGCAATAGCCAATTCCCGTTTTAATACTGCTTCGGAATATTTACAAATTTTTATACTGACGGCGAAGGAGTTAAAGACCACCCCTATTTTTTAAATTGATTAGCGATTTATAAGAATTACAATGTTGTATTAATTTGCAACAGTCCTCACAATTCAATTTTTTAATTAAATATCGGACTATAAATCCCCCCATTAATTGTAAATTCACTTAGTATAATTGGGTATCCAAAAAAATCTTCGTCATACATATTAGATTCGTCTACTTTAGAAATTTCTTGGCCAATTGAAATATCATCTGATGAGGCTTCAACCATTGCTATTTCAATTCTCCATATTTTGGTAAACTAAAAACAAATGTTTACATTATAATTTCTGTAAAAAATTGTATTTACAGTACATTTTACAAAATAAAAATAAATTATGAAAAGAAAATCACATAGCACATGAAACAATCAACACCATCTTTTCGAACCATAGTAATACGAAAAATACGGCACTGGTAAAAACATTTGTTTACAAAATGATAAAAACCAACGCCAACGAACAAAATTGTTTTCTTATTTTTCTTATGTTTTCATAATTTACATTTTATTTTATATAAACACTTACTGATGGCACGAAATTCCTTCCTGAAATTTGTTACGCGTATTTTCGTAGTTTTTCACAAAACACTTCATTTTATTAAAAGATTCTAATTTTTATTATCAAATGATGCACTACACACTATCCACTAACTATTTTATAATATTTTAATTATTTTTTTGATTATTTTAATTAATATTTTCAAGATTTTTTAAGAGCACAAAATTAAACGCGTCATTTTAAACAAAACCCAAAACTTGTTTCACTGGTTTTTATTTTAAGTTATAAGACCGCCATATGCATTTTTTATATAACCATCCTGCTCTGGCTTGTGACACATGAAATAGCAAATGGTATATTGGTAAAGCTTTACATTCATTCTATAGTTTATAATTCTATGAGGTTAATATGACTTATCAAAAATTTCCCCTCACATAATTCATAGCAAAATAATTTTTAGATAGTTTTGTAAACTATCCAAAATAATTAAAAGGCATATATTATTTCATCGAAAACATAATAATAATTTTTTTTAGTAATTTTTCGGATATAAAATTATTGTCAATAACATTAAAAATAAAGATTTTTCATATATAGTAAATAATTTATAGGTTAGTTTTTGTTGATGTCAAAATTTCTCCAACTTTTTATACCATAAAATAAAAATGTTTTATCTCAGTCGCGCTAATGCAAATTTTAGTTCTTGTCTTTGTCATGTTTTTGGCAAAATTTATGTAAAATTTGTCTGTTTCCTAGTGGAATAGCACCATAAGGCTCTATGGTACTGCGAAAAACAAATTTATTTTTTAGTATCGACATTTAAATGCTCCTAAATATATTTAGTGTTTTATTTCTTTAATAAGTTTAATTTGCTTACTAAAGTTTTCTTATATTGATTATATGTGTAAAATTAATAAATAAATTTATGATTTTTCATTATTGCTGATCTAAACATTGCATATTATAATAAATTAACAACCATTTATCTTGGACTCATTTTTTATTTCGTAATTTCCCACCTAGTGACAGTTATTTTTCCGAAAATAATCGTCATTGCGGCGTAAAAACAAATAAACTTGTCGTTTGACATAAATTTTCGATCGATAAAAATAGAAATTTTGAATATTTTTAAACTAAATTTTAAAAACATTTTCTATGTCATTTCAAGACTAATATTGATAATCATGTAGTAATCGCTCGATTTTATGTTTCTTAACACCTTGATGTAAAAATTGTTCTCTGTTCAAAGGGAAATCTGATACGATACGTGTAGGAACTAAACGGAACGGATAATATAAATCGACCTCTATGTAGGAAAAATTGTGTATAATTAGAGTAGGCCTTTTCTGTATATGGATATGCTGAACAAATATTTTGGTTTTCGTAGTTGTTCGTACAATTCCCCTTTTTCAGTATTCTTATTTGTTTAAATCAAATTCGTGCAGCGTGCACCATAAAAAAGGTATTTAGTCGATCTACTTTGTGTTGGGTGGGGATAGGCATGATCCGGAGTTGTAGTGGATGGACATGTTTATTAATTTTTATTTTGAATAACGTAAATGGCGCGCATAAACATTCATTTTATTTAAATAGTACCGATGATAGAATTTATACAGAGTGGGCCATAAATCACTGAACATTGTATTTTTGAAATAATTTTTTTATTTTTTATTGAAAATGAATAATTTTGATTACAAAAGATGGTTTTAATCATGAAGAGTTTTAAAAAATTAAATTTTAAAAATAAAATCTGTTAGATGCTTGCCATCAGCCTCTTCGCAAGTTGCTGTATTTTGCTGTACCTGGTCCATAACTGAAGCCAAAACTGGTTGATTAATCGCAATAATTTCATTTATTATGTTGTCTTTTAGTTGTTGCAGTCCTTGCGGTTTATTTCTTTCAAATATCCCCACAAAAAGAAATCTGGTGATGTTAAGTTGGGTTATCGTGACGGCCAATTAACATCTCCAAATCGTGAAACGATACGGTTACCAAAAATCGTTCGTAGCTAATTCATTGTTTCTCTTGCAGTATGGGACGTACTCGTAGCTTCGTCTTGTTGAAACCACATTTCTTGAGTATTATCAAGAAACAAAAATTTTCTAACATAGCCCTGGAACGCTCACCATATACAGTCAATGCATTACCATCTTCGTCTTGGAAGAAGTACGAGCCGTACACCTTGTCTGCTGGTATTCTGCACCAAACTGTGACTCTAAGTAGATGCAACATAACCACTTAAATGGAAATGCACTTCATCTGTCATTATGAGTTTATTCATACAATCAGGATCATCCGTTAATAGTTCGGTCAATTTTGCACAAAATCTTAAGCGGGTTGCATAGTCTTGCGGCAAAATTGCATGTACCATTTGTATCTTGTACGGAAACAGTAATAATTTTTTTTCATTATTCTACGCGTGAAGTTCTGGACATTTGAAACTGAGTGGCACGTTTACGAGTCGATGTTTCAGGGTTCTCATTTAAGCTCTCCCGTACTCGTTTGATATTATCTAGGCTTCGTGCTTCAATCGGTCTTCCACTCAGACATAAGTCACTAACAGATCCCGATGACTGAAAACGAGCGACTAGATTGCGTACTTGATTTCGTGATGGTGCATTTCTGTGTTAAAAAAATTTCGAAATTTTCTTTTTGTTTAAATTATTAAATTTTGACTAGCAAAATAAAACTCAACAATTTTTGCTCGTTTCTCAATCGTATACATGACTACTGAATCTCCAAAACGTTGTTTCTAATGCTGAAAAATAAAAAGAGAAAAAATACAAAATAAAAACGTTATATCAAAAATATAATGTTCAGTGACGTATGGCCCACCCTGTATCATGAGTTTATTTGTTTAAGCCATCTTTGTTGATGGATTTTTTGTACGCGACTATTTCTTTACTGTGATATAAGCGTTTCTTTTGCGGGTTTTTTCCCCGAAGTACTATTAATCGTATGAATAAATAATTGGTTGCGACGTCGGGACCAGGAAAGGAGGGACTTTGCTCCGAACACCTTTATTGTATTTACATGAAATACAATCCGGGAGCGTGATGGATAATTGCATTTGTAACAGTGTATTGGAACTTAATTTAATAATAGAGTAAAATTGAAAAAAAAAATCCTTTTTTGTTTTTGTTTTTGTTTCCCGCGGCTTTTGTCACAATCAAATTTGTTTGTAGTTTTATTGATAACATAGGGCTTTATTTTCCGCGATTTGGGTGGAGTTGGAGGTTTGGGGGTTTTGTGTAGTGAATAGGAGCTTTCGTTTTTGTGACAATTGTAGTGTGGTGCAATTGGAAACCGGTTTCGGCTTTCATCCGTCATCGGTCTGCGTTTTGCTGCTAACTGTGGATATGAAGGAGTCGTGCCTATAGTAATGCACTTGTCAATAACTGTTTTTCACTTGTTGTGTAGGGCTGAATCATGAATTTTGTTTGTTTTGAAGTTTGGTTTGTCGACGAATGTGTGTGGCTTGTGTCGGTATTTATATAGAACACAGTCTTCAAATCTAATTACGATCACCATTTATTCACGAACAATCATACATACTCAGATATGAACACAAACCTAACATTATTGCAAACAAAGAAAAATGCAATATTATATATAGATCGAATAGAAGAGTATGTAAGCATTGACATAGCCGCACGTACTTGGCGGGCAGGATTTGTGATTTGATTGTCTACGACGGGTGAGGAACGGTTGTTGGCGGGTGCATTATATAGAAAGTGTGATTTTTCTGTGTTCGTGGTTAGTAGAGGAGTGTTTACTGGTGGTGGGTGGAGTCTGGGGCCGGTCTCTAATTTTGGTCTATTGTAGTTGTTGCGAAGGAGGGAGTTTTTGTTTGCTGTACGAGGTTTTCAGAGTTGTAGTTTTGTTTGTGCTATGGAGGGTAGTGTTAATAAATTAATTTAGTAACTTATTTTAAATTGTTTGTTTGGAAAAATTTTATTGTTTAAAACCCTTTTAACGTAAATAATAAAAGAAGATTAAATTTAAATTAATTTTTATTTATTATTTGTATTGCTTGTTGTTGTGTTAACACATCGGAGTTCTGGGGAAGATCGTATTTGTGAAATTTTTTTGATCAAGAGATCTCTTTGTTTGCAGTTTTGTTGATTTGGTGAGCACATTTCAACAACCTTTTGCAATAGAGTGTTGTTTTAGGTGTTTTGTCTGATTGGGTTTGGGTGTGTTTGTTCCTGTTATTGAGAGGATATGAGTGTTGTTTTGTGAATCCCAGTGATTTGGTGATTGGTACGGCCGGCGGCTGAATGTGTGACGGTGCTAAACTGAAGTTTGGTAGTTAACGGTGGACTGGGAATTATGGGGTCATCATATGTATATACATGCTGTGAAACTTACGAACATATGTCCCTCGCGTTGATTGCTGTTAGTGCAGCCATGTTGTGCAGCGTGGGATGAGATGGCCCCTGGATGCGACGATGGACTGATGACGATGTATACATCGAAAGGTTTATAGAAAGATAAAAACATAAAAAGCTGTCCCTCCTCATCTTTAAAGTGGTTGGAAGGATGGATTAAACAAACAAAACTTTTTATGTCTAATTCATCTTCATGGTGATAAAAGGAAAGCAAACAAGAAAGTTACTTATCATTACTAACAAACTAACGACTTTTCACAGACCATGAATGGTTAAAGTATTAACGGGGATTAGAAAATTGGTAATTGATAATTATAGAAGAAGAAAAAATCGAACTGGAGTACGTTGTATAACGGCAGTTTGCTCTTGTAGTTCTTCTATAATTAGAACCTATAACAATGCTTAACCTGTAGAATTAGAGAACCTCGTAGGATAAGGATACCGGTCAACGAATTCTGTGTTCCTGTCTCAGGTTGATACAATTCTTGAGTGATTAAGTAATAATCTAATGCAGTAGTAGTAGAGCGCATGTGCTCAATTGATTCAGTTACTGTGTCATCACAAGAATGTACCAACTATGGACTTGAACATACTAAATTGCATGTAGTATGTTATAGGATACCAGCTTACTCGACATGCCGTAACTTTTCTATTGGTTTCTCATTTAAAATTCTTCTAACACATATTATCTGGGAGCGTTTACTATACAATAGAGTAATATTTCTATTACTAAACGAAAATTCTAGCCTTGAGGGGCTAAACGTAATCGAAGTTCTTATTGAAAACTGTAACTCGCAAATCGCAATCCATACGACGTCTACGTCAGATATTACTAACTGTTTATACAACTGCTTTACAACAGAAAATAAAATTCATGTTCACGAATAAACCTACTAAACAACTGAACAATTCTACGATCTTGGCGGGAACGTTTTCGGATGGTATCTGGACGATTCATGTTTGCAGTTAGATAAGTACCTACCTAGCGCAAAGTATATAGGTAATATATTAAGGTCGGTCTCATGAGAATCTCAGAGTACTACTCATTTACCTGAAAACCTACCGAATTGAATAATGCAAACAATGCTTTGACAATGATAGATAGCAATTTTAAATTTTCACTAATTACAGTATTTAGTAGTATAGATTTATTACATTTTGATTTAAACTTCCGCAAGGGTTTGTAACGTTGGATAAAGTTCGTAAAAGAATACTTTTTTGTTAAAATGGAACAAATATGAATCGCGTGTGAATATTTTTATTCAGCAAAATTCAATGGCGTATTTTTGGCAAATACGACATTTTTGTTACTTCTTTTTGTACAATTTGTACTTTAAAAGTTTGCAATTTAATTTTTCTGATACCTCTAATTTAATATAAAGACAGAAACAAGAAACAACAAAAACTAAATTACCCTAAAGTTACTCTACAAGTTCGGAAATAGATTTGGTAATTTATTGTCAGCAAGTTACCCAAAAGTTACCATGGGCTATTTCGAAAAACGGCTATTGTAGCACGTTAATAAACCTAAATAACAGCCGTACAGCAGCATACAACCAATTAAATTCAAAAATGGTTGGTTAAATTATTTGTGAAAGAATAATGCAACAAATTAATATATTTAATTATTAATATATTTAATAATATTTGTATGATAATTACGCGTTAAAACGGTTTAAAGCGGTACCGAAAAGACTAATAAATAATTCATGTACTAATCAACAGATATCACTTTTAATAATAAACATTTCCCTAATAATTTTCAGTTGTGATTGGATAATGATGGAGATTATTATTTATAATGATGGTTATTAGGCTTATTAAATTTTTTATATTCCAATATTTTATCTGGAGTTAAGGCCTATAATAAAATGCACTTTTACGGTGCCAACGTTTCAATTGTTTATTTACAATTATCTTCAGGGCGTACAAACTATGAATATAATATAAAATTACTAAAAAATCATTAAAAGTTATTTTACGAAAAACTAAAAAAAACTTACAATAATTATAAACTCATAAAATTTACAAAAAGGTTAAAAAATAGATATAAACTTAAAAAATTAATATAAATTAAAGTATTATTTAGTATTCGTATTGTAAACCGAAAAAAATTGTAAATGAAATGAAGTATTGTTTTGAATTTAGAAAAGGCATGTTGATACATTAAGGCTAAAGTAAGTAGAAGCACTCAAAAAAATGTTTAAATCGCTAGATGTTAAATGCAATAAAATGATAACAAAAATAATATTTAGATAAAATTAAGTAAGATAGTATCAATTACAAAACAGAATCAGTTAAAACTATTTAATCAAAATTAGAATATAAATCTAAAATAAATCCATAAAAAGCATAAATATTAATTATTTCTAATCAAATGATTGTACATATTTTATAAGTAAGCACAATCAAATTGTTTATTTATGCTTTCAGGATTCTTTTTCATGTGTATCATCTCTAACACACGTCTAATTGAAAGATTTTTTTCGTGTTCTAATATTTTAACATCATCTAAAAACACGTCATGCTTAGTGTTATACAAATGTGTAGATAAGGCACTTGCAACTTCAACATTTAGTTTACCAAAATCTTGTAGATAACAATTGCTTTGTTTGTCCAATATAAATTTTATTACCAGTACGTTGAACTTGATATAATCGTACAACATTAGCTTTTTTACCTAGCACAGTATGATCTTTAAGATTCGAATAAAGTGTTTTGCCAAAATTTATGTGTGCTTTTCCTACTAATTCTAGATTAAATTTATTCATACAAAAACTTAATTTCTCATGTAATGACTTGACATAAGGGACCGAAACATGTTTAATTTGGTTATTGATTGATGAAACATGTGGAACAATTTCGTCTACTTGTGCTACAATTGGGTTTTTATTTAAAAGAAATTTTAATATTTTATTTACAAACGAATTTGGATAACCATGTCTGGAAAATGTAAATTTAAGAAGTTTAAAATTTTCTTTGTGAAAAATCGGATCCGATAAATGAATTATTTTATTCGCTAACAATTTAACTGTATTCCGTTTATATGCCAAAAGGAGGTGAGAATCAAAATTTAAATATCTACCAGACCATGTTGCTTTATAGAACCAATCAGTAAATAATTCTCCATTACTATTTCGAATTACGATTATATCCAGAAAGGCTAATCTTTGATTACATTCTAATTCCATAGTAAATTTATAGTTATCATTAAACGATTGAAAAAAACATTAACTTTATATCACGTGGGAAGCCTGTAATTATATCGTTAACTTCTCTGAAATAAAAAATTGGTTTAAAATCCAACGAATTGAATACCGTAAACTCAACATACTCCATAACGAGATCTGCAACTGCAGGACTAATAGGCGAACCCATAGATGATCCAAAAAGTTGTGTATAAATTTTGTTATTTAATGAAAACTCACAATTTTGAAAAATTAACTTCATTGCACTAACAAATTCTGATTTATTTAATTTAATTCCAGAATTTGCTTTGATTTCGATCCATTTATCACTTAAAAGTTTTAAAGCTAACTTACTATCTATATTTGTAAATAAGGATAAAACGTCTAGTGATAAAATGATATGATCGTCAGGTACTAAAATATTTTTAAAATTCAAATAAATTGTAAATTTTTTACTATTTTGATTAAATAGTTTTAACTGATTCTATTTTGTAATCGATACTATCTTACTTAATTTTATCTAAATATTATTTTTGTTATCATTTTATTGCATTTAACATCAGCGGTTTAAACATTTTTTGGGTGCTTCTACTTACTTTAGCCTTAATGTATCAACATGCCTTTTCTAAATTCAAAACAATACTTCATTTCATTTACAATTTTTTTCGGTTTACAATACGAATACTAAATAATACTTTAATTTATATTAATTTTTTAAGTTTATATCTATTTTTTAACCTTTTTGTAAATTTTATGAGTTTATAATTATTGTAAGTTTTTTTTAGTTTTTCGTAAAATAACTTTTAATGATTTTTTAGTAATTTTATATTATATTCATAGTTTGTACGCCCTGAAGATAATTGCAAATAAACAATTGAAACGTTGGCACCGTAAAAGTGCATTTTATTATAGGCTTAAATTCCAGATAAAATATTGGAATATAAAATATTATTATTTTAGGTTTATAATTATAATATGAAAAAATGTGGCGATTTCATCATATGTATAAAGATGCCGTCGAAGTCTTACGTACATATATCACTCGGGGTAGAAGGTGTATGGTTCAGTGCTAGTACAGCAAATGTATACAACAAATAAGATGATATGACTCCTGGATGTCAATTGATTAATTATTCCAGTCGTACTATGACTGAGAACAATAGATAAATGTGATGAAATTTAGAAATCCTATACCTATATAAAACTAACTACAACTAATAATTTAAGAATACTACCTAGAGAGACGTGTGTGTAAATAATTCCATAACTTATAGTTCATAAATTTTAATAACACGGTAGTTATATAATGACTTTGCCAATTAATCCTTTCCTAAATCAACCTTTTATATCCGGATGCAATCAGGGTCTGGGCCTGCATAATTTTGGAGAATAAATCATTTCTAAATATGCATTTGATATTGGATTATGCTTACTCCAGCATTGTGGTATACATATTTAGAAACACCATTATGGTTAGTCTGTTTGTCTCTTATTATATCATTTTATACAATGAACTGTAGCTTATCATTAAATATATATTTATTGAAAAATCTCTTAGAATAGTCGTTTAGTACGTAGTAGTCGGTACCACTAAAAAGGACAATTTCGTATAAAAACAACGTTTTAAAAATGGGTCGAGTGGTTGGAAAATGTAGAGAACAGTTGGTAACGTATTACTTGGTTGCTTGGGTCAAAAAGGTAAGTCGAACCGATGTTTTTTATTAGCCTGGACGGAAACATCATGTTCCTTTGATGAAAACATTATTAATTTATATCAACGAAATAATATGTTTACTGTTAAAATACAGTTGTTATATCGAAAAACGTCGTGTCGGCACTGGGCGTGGATCTGGCGCAGATTAAAAATACCCATCCCAAAGTTGTAAAGTTAATTTTCGGTATGATGTATCAAGTTACTATGACTAGACTAAACTTTCTGTTTCCGTAGTTTCCCAAATACACACTTCCAAATACATTCGTATTGAAACGATGAAAAGGGATAGAGTGGTCTCTGCAATAAAATTTCAGTGAATACATTAGTACAGAGGCAATTTTATGACTATGCCCATTTACGTGTAAGGTTAGTTTATTTATCATGAAAATAAAATATCTTCTCGATAAATGAAAATGGGTTTTACATGGACTAAGCATAACAATGGTTGCATATACCACTAGCACCTTTCATATTTAGGTTTAGCCCCACATAATTTAATATATAATTAAAATAAGCGTATAAGTAAAACATGAAGATACAGCGGTTGTAACCTGCTAGAAGTTCTTAGAACAAAATATGTTTATTTCAATTTGAAGCTATACAACTTTGGAATTTAAACCAGTGTCCTATATATTACGGAAAAGTCATGTAGGTACAAAGTGAAAATACCTATCTCAGCTGTTTTAGGTGTCAGCAATGTCTTGGGTCACGATATTTTTACTTTGATTATTGAGTTCAGTCTTACTAAATCAAATACTATCATATATAATAATACCGTATAATTTAGTAGTATCTAGTATAGTTACGGCTTTGTTGTGATAATTAATTTTAGACGGAACTAATTTACACACTGCTAAATTTACTTAAAAACAGTAAAGGTAGGTTGTTGTTGATGTTTGCACAAGTTGCAACAAACCCATAGCTTCATTTACTAACTCAATTTAGCCCCATAGGTGCCTTCTAAAATACGAAATTGATTGATTGATTGATTGATTGATTTTGAATGTACGACCAAGTTCTTAGGCTTGAGTTCCCGGATGACGCCGGGTCCACCGTACACCCTTTTTTACACATAACAAAACCGAAGGATTGGATAGGTTAGTTAAGTGGGACAGAATCGGCCCGGTTACAGACACCTAGGTATAGCCGATAGTTAGTAACACAAAGACAACACAATTCTAATCTACTAGATGAAGGATAAAGGCTTAATAGGTTAATGGATAACGATGGTATTGGTCTTCAACAATTGCTTCTTTAAAACGGCAACCTAAGAAAAAATATTATTATTTCACATGCATGTGGAATTTTCCTGAAATTTAATTCTATTAATACTTTTCGGCTTCCTAACCAAAATTGGTTGACTCGACCCGTTACAGACACCTATGTAAAGTCGTTAGTAATAAAATGACAACACAATTCTAAACTACACAATCAGCAATTACAATGAAGCATTAATTCGCAAGCATCTGTAAATTTCCTGAAATTTAATTCTAAATTCATATTTTCCGGCTTCCTAAATAATTGAAACATTTATTAATTTAATCATTCTGCAACTCCGCAACTTACAGTCGAATTTCCTGAAACCAAAGTTATTTGAACTATATTCAAAATAACTCTAAAATTCATTAGTATATTTAGGACAATATATATGCAATATAATAAAATTATACTTGAATAAAATAAATGTAAAGTAACGATTAGTATTAACTAAATTAATTTGGTTCTCATAAAACAAATAAAATAAATCGAATCCAGGAAAGGCACGCACGGCCTTCCTAACTTCTAAGTATGTTGATTTGATGGATTTATTTATAAAAAAATATTTATGAAAGTCACTTGTCCTTGTCATCCCTAATCTAATACAAATATGTTTATTTATAAAAATAGAAAATGACCAAACGAAAACTGGTTCCAAAAACAGCTAATCTGGAAACTGTAAGGTAATGTATTAATAATGAATGTTTTTCACAGCTTTAGAATCCCCAATACCTAAACAAATTCAACCAAAATTAAATAAAACTATTAAAGTAATCAGGAATCTGCAAGATAACAGAATTAATAATAAGTAGCTAGCACATCTGTAGGATCCATGATAATCAAATAACCCAATTATATGGTTCAATGCTTTAATTATAAAATAAATAAATCAGAAAAAAATTACATACATACATATATATATACATACACACACACATACACACACACACATATACATACACACACACATATATATATATATCTACAACAGCATTAAATAAATTATAAATTTTATAATCGACATACGTCGATAATTATTTATCCAACCTAGAACAAGTTATAAAGTTAAGCCAACAATTCCAATTCGATCACAGCCGCCTACCTCTACATGTCCTAAACTAGAGTTCCAAAATTCGTTAAATTATTATTTTCACGTTCAAAACAAGAATAATAAGAAATTTAAGAAATTTAATTTAATTTTACACTAAAACCTAAAATTCAAATTAATAAATTATTAATTTATACTTCTACAAGGATCTGTATATATGAATGCGATAATACGTTTTCCGCGGAACCAATCTACCGTGTAAATCGGAGGATGGGTGTATATGAATGAATGAATTCATCTGTATATGAATGAATGAATCTTAGATATGTCAGGAGGAGAAAACGAAAAGTACAGAATAACCACGATCATGCTTGTTTAGTTTCTATCCAATTTCGTCATATATTTATCCCCTCAAAATTTTGTTTTATGTATTTTATTTGTCTATTTCCTGTTTATTCTTTTTTAGTTGAAACTTGGAAGGGATAAATTATAAAACACTAAGCATGATCATAATAATCTATTCTCAGTTCTCACTCACACAACAAGCGCAAAAACAAAAAATAGAAATGTATGTATATATTTAATATACTAAACCAAAACATATAAATGAAATGGTATTTTATTTTACGCTCCTCTCTTAACACGTTTACGCAAATAGAAACAGTTAAATACATATTTTATATAATTAAAATTTATTTCGGAAAAATATGAATTAAAATAATGAAAAACACTTATCTTAGGCATCCATTGGAATCAAAAGTCATACATATTGAAGATTTACATACACTGCGTACGTTGCGTTCAAGCAACGGTATCAAAATACATATAAACGAAAACGTTATGTACATATTTTATACCATCACAAGCGCACCGTACACAGATTAAAATAAATATACAATACGTATAACTATTCACTTCACTTATTAAATTCACGCAAATTATTATTGAAATTATTATTTATTAAAATTATCAACTATATCAATATTATACTTTTTATTACTTAATTAAAATACATTTAAAATAAATTATTTATTTATTTAAAGGAGAGACAAAAACACGTCCTTCCTCTACGACGATCAATCGCCGACCAGGTGCCTTCTAAAATACGAAATATGATTTAATTATATTCAACTGAGCATTAAAATCCAAATAGAAAATTCAACAAACATACATGCAAAATGAACAATTTATTAAAAAAAAATACTATATATATTAATCATCTTTAATTGTATTTCACACGTAGTCACGTTTTACTGTTTAACCTAATGATGAGTTTAATAGTCTCTTGTGTCAATTTTCCTATTACACCAGATTTAATGATATAACGATATAATTGTAGGTGTGAGTTATACAAATTGTTTCACATTTTGCCGTACTTTGTATACTTATTTATGATCTCTGACATTGTTTTTTTGTTAGAATTATTCTTCGGGTATAAATCCCAAGGGAAACAGTTTGAAATTTTACTATATACATATATGATATAATTTTACTTACATGGATGAGTAAGTATGTATATATATTGTACAATACAACTATGATAAGAATCTTTTGTAAATTTATGACATACCTACAAAGATGTAAATTTTCAAGAAACAGTTATTATTTTAAATTACTTACATATTATCCATAAGCCGTTGTACCCTAACTAAAATGTCGTACAAATCTTAAATGTAATCATAGTTTTATTTATTATGACGTATATACTAGCCATGAAATAATTGAGGCCTCATTATCGAATGTTGCCTAAGAAAAAGAAAGGAATCAAAGCATGCATGCATTAGTCAAACATCAAATCGCATACTGTGGGCAAAAAGTAGTAAGACTTTTTAATTTAAATTTCGCGCGGAAAACCATTCGTCGAAATATTTTTTTTCTATGTTGGTATGACTGTCAGTGACATCTGTACCAAATGTCACATCAAAATAATCATTAGTGTTTAGTATACCCTGGTCTTTCTGAAGTACAAAAAGTGCATTCGGCGATTTTTACAATGAGTGAAATTATTCAACAAAGAAGTTCCATTAAATTTTGTGTGCGGAATCAATTTTGTGGTGCCGAAACGTTCAGATTGTTGCAAAAGGTCTTCGTTTATAAATGTATGTCACGAGCAAGTGCTTTTGATTCGTACAAATTGTTCAAAGAGGGTCGAGACGTGTTGACTACGAACCACGTCTAGGACGGGCTTCAACATCAACTGATAATCAGCATGTTAATAAAATCAAGGAGTTGGTGCTCGAGAGTCGACTATTAACAGTCAGAGACCTTACTGGCATCGTTGAAATATCAGAAGAATCAGTGAAAACCATTTTGAAAGATCATTTGGACCTAAGAAAAGTGAAAGCACGATTGGTTCCAAAATCACTCAATTTTTTGAAAAAAAAGCGTCGCGTTGATGTCTGTGAAACAATGCTTTCCGACTACCAAGATGTCATGAAACGTATTATAACTAGCGATGAGTCTTGGATCTATGCTTACGACCCGGAAACAGACGATTAATCGGCCGACTATCGTGCCAAAGGCAAGTCAAAAATCAAGGTGATGTTGACAGTTTTCTTCGATTATCGAGGTGTGGTGCACTCCGAATTCCTTCCGACCGGCCAAACTGTCAACAAGGAGTACTATTTGAGTGTTATGCGTCGTTTGCGCGAAGCTATTCGTAAAAAGAGGCCGGAATTATGGGTTGACAACTCTTGGTTTTTGCACCACGATAATGCACCTTCTCATACTGCATTGTTTTTACGTGATTTTTTCGCCAAAAATTCCACCCATATCGTTCCGCAACCACCGTATTCGCCTGCATTAGCTCCGTGTGACTTCTGACTGTTCAGCAAACTCAAACGACCGCTCCGGGGAAACCGTTTTGAGTCAATTGAAGTCATTAAACGTGAATCGCTACGCGCATTAGAGGCTATTCCGGAAATTGACTTTAACAACTGTTTCGAGGATTGGAAAAAACGTTGGCACAAGTGTATTGAGGCCGTGGGGATTATTTTGAGGGGACGAAATAGATTTGGAGAAATAAATAAAGAATTTTAAAATTATGAACAAAGTCTTACTATTTTTTGCCCACAGCATTATATATAATGAATTATAACAGAGTTATAGCTTATGACTATAGATGTTACATTTAATAACCTTTAAATTGCAAAAAAATCATCGAGCAATTTAATTGTATTTAGTGTTCTACTAAACTTACGTATACAATCAACACGTGTGATGTTACTTCCACACGCAGGAGTTTTTTCAATAGGCGGTTGTAGACCGAATGGTCTACCTTGTTATTTTTCGAAATTGCGCCATAAATTAATTCTCCTTAAAATAATATTAAATCCATTTTCAATGTTTTTCAAATGAAAAACTACAAAATTACTGGTTTTAGAATTATTTTATTTAGTCTCTAAGTTCTAAAATTTAAGTTATCGAGTTCTGTACTGATTATGTACATGTTTGCGACAAACTAAAGCACCGTTTATTATTAAAACAAATCAGTAAAAATTGTCAACACATCGTTAAAGAGGATCATTAAAATAGGTGGTGTGATTAATCGAATTTAATTTTCAATCTCAGTTTAATGAATTTTAAGATTGATCTGATTCTAGGTTAAATATCTTGAATGTTAAGAAATTCTTATTCAGGACCTTCCCCAAATCTAAAATTAAAGTCTCGGGGCTGAAATCTCACGAGGCAATTAAAACATCAGTTCGATTCACCTAATTCGATAAATGTAGGAAAATCGGTAATGTTCACTAAAAAATTTTGTTGCAAAAATATACTGATCATCATTAGATTTTATAAATATGTGACCTGGTCTATGAAAAGGGGGCTTACGTGCGAAAACAAGTCAAGAAAGCAGCTAATTGCGTCTGCCTTGCGTTAGTTTTCCCTTTTATCTGCATTACCGGATGTTTAACTATATTAGGACGTTAAGTGTTGTTTCTGCTCACAATGTTACCGTAGTTAATCGCGTTAAGTTGAGTTTACATGGTATCATTGTTATCGCGCCGGCCGTGGTTTTCGTTATCACGTTAATGTATTCGTTTCTGTTGGTCTTTGGTAGAAAAATGAGCGTTGATTAGGAGTTTAGAGCCGTCTACAGTCAATATTTCCCTGAAAAGTTCGAATGGCGATGATGATGAACTACATTGGTCTCAGGCAGAAGATGAAATGAAACAAAGTTTCGTTAGAATCGATTTGTCTGCTGTAGATGAAGAGAAAGAGGAGCTAGATGAACAGAGAAAGGATAGTGAAGTTACGAGGCATAAGACCGATTTTACCTTTTACAACGTACCCGTTTGCCGTGCGTTTTTCCTTTTTGTGCATGCATGTGGGAAGAAGTACAAATCTGAAAGTGTTCAAACCTGCTGAGATCCAATCCGGCTGTCAAATACATACAGACACTTCCACTGCCGGGACGACTTCCAAAATATAAGGACTATCGCGCCATGAAATTGCCATCCAATGAGACAAAGTTCTCCATTTATCGAAAATGCATTGCTTCCCTCAATGATGACGAAGCGAAGATGAGTAATCGCAGTTTTCTACGCATATGGGCCAAGTACATACTCTACGTTACAGTAATGAAACCGGCGGACGATCACTGCGATATCTGCCGTGGTAAGTAGGTCATTTTTTTGCCTATTCTAAGGTTGTACCAAACGCAGACTCTGCGCTTGATATTGCGTTTGGTATCTGATATTGAATTGAGTCTTATTTTTCAATAGGAAACATGCTATCGAATGCGCAATCCAAAAACGTTCCTGACGTTGAACGTGAACAGAAGCTGAAAAAATTTGTCAATCATCTCCACAAAGCCCGAATTCAACGAGCGTACTATCAAAGTTGGTGTAGAAATACTGAAAATACGGCAACGGTTCTGTCGTTCGATTTCGTCCAAACAGTTCATTACCCTGTTAGTCCACAAAAACCTGATACTTGCTTTTATAGGATCTAACTTTATTTTTTTTTGTACAGTATAATTACTTGATTGACGAGAAATATGATGTGGACAAAGGACCGAATTGTGTTGTGAGCATCATGCTCTATCGCCTGCAAACCTATAAAGACATCGAAACTTTGGTTCTTTTCTGCAACAATTGCGTTGGGCAAAATAGGAATAATGTTCTGCTATCGTATTTGCAATGGCGAGTGGTTCGAGGACTGAATAAAACGATTTTATTCAATTTCCTTTTTACTGGTCGTACAAAGTTCGCACCATTTCGTTACTTCGATATTTTCAAGGCTAAGTACGCCGTTAGTATAACATCGACACGTATGAAGATTTACTGCAGTGCGTTGTGGAATCGTCACCTAGTGGTTATAAAGCAGCTGTATCGGCCGAGAAAGTTGTTTGATATGAATGGGACAGCTACCTTAAACTATTCTACAAGTCATTAGTTGGCATAACACAATTTCATCACTTTATAATTTGTACGTACTGTGTAAAAACGAAGAAATTTGCAGACAGTGAGGACGTGAAGCCATTTCATCATCTATTAAAACCTATCGATCGTCAAATGCCAGAAATTATAGAGACAGTTGGTTTATCAAAGCGTCAGTGGTATATTTATAAGAATTTTCGCAGCTTAATTTCGGATATAAGTAAAGCAGATATTGTGGCTTCAATACCAAAATAGGAGTTGGTATTAAAAAAAGCCAATGAGTTGGCATCGAAGAAACGTATGGCCCCTAAGATCTCAAGAAAGACGACGACGAAGGAAAATATAAAAACTACTAGTAATATTTAATAGTAATGTTTTTCTGGCATATAATAATGTTTTTGTATCTTTAAAATGTTTTTTTTTACTTTTATCTTTAAAATCAGTTTTTTTTTGTATTTGTACTCTGCTTTCTCTTCATTTTTAGTAAACTTTTCCACAAATTATGACTTTCTGGTTTTCATCATGTGAAAGAGCGTCTCATACTCTATCCGAATCGGCAAAAAAGTGGAAAATTAATTTTTGACACCTAAGCCCCCATTTGATAGAGCAGGTATTATATATCATTATCCTGCGATTATTGTTTTAAATCAGGTTGTTTGGTGTTGATGAAGTCTGAAAATAATCTTAGACAAGTGACTTTTCGAATTAAAGCCAATTTAATGGACGAATCAAGAGGGGGGGGGGGAGGGGAGGGGTGTATTGAGACATTTTTCAAAACAGTAGCAAAAATAAGGCACCTAAATATTCTGCAACGGATGAATAGTTTTCCACCAGCACCGAAACAAAGGAGTTGAGAATTTCGCTTTTGCTGATTTGTGTTTGGCCCAAAACCTTTCAAACAATAGTCACGTGATTGTATCGAAAGTAATGCATCGGTTTTAGTGCTATATCAGTTTGAGTACTAAGGTGCTTCATCCAATATTTTGATATTCTTCAAGAGCTACGTTACGTAACCGTAGAAACAAACGTTAGCAAAGAGTCCTAAAAACTGAATCGGATTCTGATTACTTTAACTATTTAAATAGTTATAATGATTTCAGTAGTTTATCTGACGAACTTTATGATAATTACATATATCACACTCATGCAATCCAATCTAATCGCTGATTCTAAGAGTTTCTGGCGCTTTATTAATTAGAAAAAAAAATCCGACGTACACCCTTCCACTCTGAAGTATAAAGAACATTCCTCTAATGATCCTAAAGTCATAAAAAATCATTTTGCTAACTTTTTCAGTCTAAAGATTACTTTACATACACGAAAAACTGTGTTCAAACAACCTTAACTCCCATTCAAATCGATTTTGAATCCGTGATAAAAAGATTTCCGAACTTAAAGATGATTTTTCATCCAGTCCTAACGGTCTACCATCTATCGTCCTAAAAAAAACTGCAGTGGTATTCTTGCTTAGCCGCTTAGCTTTTTGAATGCATTGTATTTGATTCTCTGTTCTTTTATTGTAAACCGTTGTTTTTTGACAATCAGAATGGTTTTCTTAAAGCACGGTCCACGACTACAAACCTTATTAAATTCAGTTCACAAACATTGAATATGATGGAGACAGGGAATGAGGTTGATGTTATCTTCACCGATTCTAGCAAGGCGTTTGCATAGATTTCTCATGAGGTTATTTTGTTTAAGCTTAGGGATCTTGGCTTTCCTCCCCAAATTATCCGTTGGGTGGGTTCTTATCTTAAAGACCGTATAAATCATGTGCTGTTTAGGTCAACAGTATCAGCTCATTTCTCAGCAATATCTGGAGTGCCTCAACGTAGCCGTCGGGGACCCATTTTATTCATTCATTCTTTATCTATCAACGACGTTGAATGTTTAATTAAAAATTCATCGATATCTATATACGCCGATAACATGAAGATTTACAAACAGATTTCAAACATCACCGACCAGAGTCTATTACAAATCGACCTCAATAACTTCTCCGCATGGTGTGCAAAAAACAACCTTGAGTTGAGCGTCTAGTGATACGGTTAAGGAATTATGATACACTTAATGATTTAGTGATACTGACTATATGCTACTTAAATTCATATATTTCTGGTATTTTCCGGAAATACCCATCATGTTTATCTTATTTTAACTAAGTCGTAATTTTGTTTTACAAAACACAGAAATCTTATATGATTTTCAGTACACGATTATTTTGCTAAAACATAAAAATATTATTTAATTGCGGAAATTTAGTTACACGGAAGTATGTTTTGAGTATACAAAGAATAATTTGTGTAATTGTGTAATGTGGAAATCTTATATAATTTTCAAGTTATAAAAATGGATTTTGATTGTGATCTTTTTTTGATAACTTAATCTTAATATGTTTATATGATTCATATGACATCTTAATTTTTCTCGATGTGGTATGCATTTACAATCTTGTCTTAATTCTAGTTATATTGTTATGTTGTTTCTTGGATAAAAATATGTTATATTGTTTCTCGACTAGTTTGTTATAATTGTTTTCTTGCCTATTGCCTTAATGCATTCTATTTTAGTGATTAGCTATGCAACTTCTTACATGGACTACATGATATAACATGATCAGTTGATCAATTGTTAGTTTTATATTATTATTAGGTTTTGTAAACTTGATAAACATGCAGGGTTGTATTTTTGTAAGTTTTTGTGTCATGTTTTGCAATTAAAATTATGCATTTCATATACTATGCAAATTTATATATATATGTATATGTACAGTCAAACCCGGCTTTAACGTACCCTGGTTACAATGTATACCCGGTAAATAACGTACGTTCTATTCGGTCCCTTGAGCATCAAACTTTTTTTATATATTTTTGATTGGATGTAACGTACCTCGCTTTCGTTAAACTTACTTGGTTTATAACGTACTCAGCTATTTTTAAAACGTTCCTCGTAGGCATTTTTAATTTTATTTTGTTACTATTTTAGTTTGACTTTGAATTTCAATGCTAGTAAACTGCAGTAACCCAGTAACATAGAGTGGTGGTTTTATTTAAATCGGTAAACTCCCGAAGTTAGATTTCAGTGGTGATTTGCATACATACGTATGTATAGAGTTTTTAATAAACGCAAGGTAACCTGATTTAATTTTATATGTTGATGCACATTTGTCACATACAATTAATGCCTGCGTACTTATGTACATACTGTACTAATTTTGCAGGCACTTGTTTGATGAAAATGTCTTCTAAAAACGAACATCAATAACATTACAAAGGAAATTGGAAATTTTAGCAGAAGTGACAAAAAATACAAAAAGTTATTCAGAAATTGGTGAGTTATTTGGATTATCTAAAACAACAGTGGCAACCATTGTACAAAAGAGAGAAAAAATTGAGCAGGCATCTTGCTCCTCAAAACGAAAAAAAAATTAAGACTGGGAAATTTCGAAGACGAGACGCAGTATTGAAATGGCTTAAGTTTATGAGATGAAAAAATATTTCAGTTAGTGGTCCTCTGTTAAAAGAAAAAGCGAAAGAATTTGCAAATTTATTGAAAGTTCCAGAATTTAATGCTACAAATGGTTGGATAGATCGGTTTAAAAGTCGACACGGTGTGGTATTTAAGAATATTGTTGGTGAATAGGCAGATGCTCCAGTAGACATATGTGAGGATTGGATCAAAAATCGGCAACCAATTATTTTAGAGGGCTATATTTTACGAAATATTTTTAATCTCGATGAAACGGGACTTTTCTTTAAGTTGCTTCCAAATAAAACTCTCGCTTTTAAAAAGAACTCGTGTGCAGGCGGCAAGCATAGTAAACAAAGAGTGACAATACTAGTTGGAGCAAACGCAGATGGATCTGAAAAGTTGCCACTGTTGTTGATTGGAAAATCTCATTCGCCAAGATGTTTTAAAAGCATAAAAAGATTGCCTTTAAAATATAAAGCTATTTCTAAATCGTGGATGACGTCTGCAATATGGGAGGAGTATATTTTAGCTATGGATAGCAAGTCCTTTAATGAGAATAGAAAGGGGGTTTTTATCATTGACAACAGTCCATCACACTCAAATGTAGATAATTTACGAGCAATAAAATTAGTTTTTATGCCGCCGAACATAACAGCACTTTGTCAGCCAATGAACCAAGGCGTCATAAAAAATTTGAAAGATTTTTATAAAAGTTAATTATTAAAAAAAAATATAACTGATATTAATAAATCTCCGAAACTAACGTGCAAGGATATTAAAATAAATCTTCTGGACGCTGTAAATTTTGTGGCTAAACCTGGGAAAAGGTAAAGGAGAGTACAATATGCAACTGCTTCAAAAAGGCTGGAGTTATATCCACTCCCCCCACAACTCAAAATAATGAATCGACGGTTGAAATATTACTGGACAATTTTTGGTGCAACCCATGTGTACAAGATTCTTTTAAACATCGATAATCATCTTGATACGGACGCTCCTATATCCGAATCGACTATTGTGAATGAAATTTTAGATGTAGTACCAATTATTGAGCAAGAAGAATCAGACGAGGAACAACAGGAGATCGAGAAATCAATGCCAACAAATACCGAACTTGATGCAGCATTTAGATGTATTGAAACATTTTTATATTGTTCTGAGGGAATGGATGAAGAATTAAAAAACTTCTTCAAATTGAAGTCAACGTTGAAAAACATAACCAATCTTCTCAGAAGTAACAAAAGATTGCCAAATATTTTAGTACAAACTATAAGGCCACGACTATAAAAATTATAGATACATACATAATATGGTGCATGAACATATATGTAGTTGCTATGGTTTTTTATACTTTTTTGTTTATTAAATATGAATTAAATTTATACATGAATAAACATTTGAAATAATCTTTATTTTTTCAATTTTTCAAATTTTTATTGATCCCTTATATCATTGATTTAACGTACACCCTGTCCAAGACGTACGCACCATATAGTCCCTTGATCGTACACGTTGTAAGCGAGTTTTACTGTATTTAGATAACCTATATAAAAATTAAAGTATGGTTTTGTGTCATAAAAATGTATTTAGCACTAATTTGTACAAAATATGTTTTTTCATTTTGGTAATGTCGAGTTATAATACTGTGGGCAAAAAATAGTAAGACTTTGTTCATAATTTTAAAATTCTTTATTTATTTCTCCAAATCTATTTCGCCCCCCCCCCCCCCTCAAAGTAATCGCCCTCGGCTTCAATACACTTGTGCCAACGTTTTTTCCAATCCTCGAAACAGTTGTTAAAGTCAATTTCCGGAATAGCCTCCAATGCGCGTAGCGATTCACGTTTAATGACTTCAATTGACTCAAAACGGTTTCCCCGGAGCGGTCATTTGAGTTTGCTGAACAGTCAGAAGTCACACGGAGCTAATGCAGGCGATTACGGTGGTTGCGGAACGATATGGGTGGAATTATTGGCGAAAAAATCACGTAAAACCAATGCAGTATGAGAATGTGCATTATTGTGGTGCAAAAACCAAAAGTTGTCGACCCATAATTCCGGCCTCTTTTTACGAATAGCTTCGCGCAAACGACGCATAACACTCAAATAGTATTCCTTGCTGACAGTTTGGCTGGTCGGAAGGAATTCCGAGTACACCACATCTCGATAATCGAAGAAAACTGTCAACATCACCTTGATTTTTGACTTGCTTTGATGTGGTTTTTCGGCTTCGCCTCACCTTTGGCACGATATTCAGCCGATTAATCGTCTGTTTCCGGGTCGTAAGCATAGATACAAGACTCATCGCCACTTATAATACGTTTCATGACATCCTGGTAGTCGGAAAGCATTGTTTCACAGACGTCAACGCGACGCCGTTTTTCCAAAAAATTGAGTGATTTTGGAACCAATCGTGCTTTCACTTTTCTTAGGCCCAAAAGATCTTTCAAATGATTTTCACTGATCCTTCCGATATTTCAACGGTGCCAGTAAGGTTTCTGACTGTTAATCGTCGATTCTCGAGCACCAGTTCCTTGATTTTATTATCGTGTTGATCATTAGTTGATGTTGATGGCCGTCCTAGACGTGGTTCGTCGTCAACAAGGTCTCGACCCTCTTTGAACAATTTGTACCAATTCCAAAACACTTGCTCGTGACATACAATTATCACCGAAGGCCTTTTGCAACATTCTGAACATTTCGGTACATTTTCTGAACACTTTTTGTACTTCAGAAAGACCAGCGTATACTAAACATTAATGATTATTTTGATGTGACATTTGGCACTGATGTCACTGACAGTCATACCAACATAGAAAAAAAAAATATTTCGACGAATGGTTTTTCCGCGCGAAATTTAAATTAAAAAGTCCTACTACTTTTTGCCCACATTAATACATATGTAAATACATAAAACTAAAATAATAAAGTAAAATAGATAATAAATTAATTTTCTAAGTACTTGTTCAAAACCAGAAAAACAGGATGATAATCAATAATTAAAATTACTTTATTTCTCGTTAATAAAAGTCTTCATTTTCCATGTACAGTACAGTTCAGTAATATGTAAATATGTGGCATTATGTTAGCAATGTTTTTGTCTGTCGTTTATATATATGTGTAGTAAATATAAATTGCTTATCTTGCACAACAGATCATTCATGCTGTAGTAGTTATATACCTGAGTTTATATAGAATGTGGCTAGAGAACAAGCTCGTTATTGTTATTACGGACTGAAATTGGTGATTAAAGTTTTCCATGGATTCTGCAACTATGTCCAGTTTATGGAAGACTTCACTTTACTAACAAATCAATCAATTATATCGTGTAAAAGACGTATTGTACACCAGGCCTACTAGGCCCTTTTCGATCTTATATTGAAGACGTTATTTACTAAGATAATAGATGATTTACTATGGTCTTATTGTGCTAGAACTTTCGTTATTTTTACTACTTAATCATAATACTAAAAATGTGAAATTATGAAAAGGTATACGACAAGTCAAACTAAAAATAATACATCAAGTTGTGCCTGTATGTTTGAAATTAAAAAATGCAGAATAATTTAGTTACTTGAACTCTTGAAGTAATCGAAAAAGATTCAATGTACCTTGTTCTACTTGTTGAATATAATTACTTATCAAAAGTTCATTTAGCTTCTGGAAAATCATACAAGATTGTCTACCGTACAAAATTTCATTTACGTTAAACCGAGCATCAGACAGAGAAAACAGTTTATCGAAAATTAAATAGATAAATTAAAGAACTTACAAGGATCATCAATAATCAGTACGTGATAAAAATTTTAATAAATATTTAATTTTAAATTATCTAAAAAAAATTATTTTCTTGATTAAATATTTTTCTTTTTAGACGTCTAAAACCTTTTCTCCTTTTAATTAAAATTATGTTCATCTCGTTTTCTTATTGATTTTCAATTTATGTGTAGTACGACAGTAAATTATTTATTTCCACCTAGGAGATTATTATATTATTATAATTATTAGTTATGACGTGTTTATATGCTTTATGGTGTGGGACAGATGAACGAGGTTTATAAACGGTAGGATTATATCTGATAAGCAGCTTGAATTCGCCAATGGAAAGGATTAATTTGTAATTTATTTTATAAATTTATGTTTATTTAATGTTTTGTTTCTAAATAAAAATAAAGTGACAGTTTTTTGTAATTTTCAAAGTAACATAAGTCACCTGAGGTGAGGTAAGCTATAAGGGATAAGTGTTAAATTTTTAAACACTGTCACAGAACTAATTGAATTTATGTGTAAACCATTTCTTGTTCTTTGTAAATTTCCAAAAATTTGAAGTTTAATTATAGTTACACCCCTTAAAATAACAAAAACTATCACCTTATTATTACCTCCATATAAGCTAGCCTAAAGATGGTAGTACAGAGGAAAGGTATATTTATTGTATGATTTACATATACGAGTACGAGGGTTGTCTGGAAAGCTTTCAGCCAGATACCAAACATTTTTTCTTCAAAATTATTTTTCTTTCTCTACATAGTCTCTTTGTAAGTCTATAAACTTCCCCAGCCATGTTCCCACCTCTTCAACCCGTCCAAATATACTCGGCATCTTTCTCTGCAAAATAGTTGCTTAAAAACGTGATGGCCTCCTCATTCGATGAAAATCACTGTCCTCCGAGCAAATATTTTAGCTTAGGGAACAAAAAAAAGTCGTTTGGCGGAACGAACCGGTTTCAGACACCTAGCGATAGTACGGCACAACACTATTCTACTCTACTTCTAATCTACTAGAGGTAGGATAAAGGCTTATTTAATGGATAACGATGGTATTGGTCTTCAACAATTGCTTCTCTAAATCAGCAACCCGAGTAAAAAAATATTATTATTTCACGTACATCTGGAAATTTCCTGAAATGTAATTAATGCAGATTAATACTTTTTGACTTCCTAAACAAAATTGATTGATTCAAACAACCCTGTTACAGACACTTAGGTAAAGCCGATAGTTAGTAACAATGACAACACCATCCTAATCTAATAGTTGTTTTTTAATAATAGTGAGCTTATTTAGTATTAATTGGCAATTAAATCATAATAATTACTGAGTATAACCTTCCTGAAAGTAGAAAATTTTTTGAAAATGGGAGAAACATGTATTGATGTTCGGAAATTAATAACAAATGATATTAATAATAGAATCGCATATCGAAAAATTGCTGAAGATACAAAATTTTGTTGGGGGGTATATCTAAAATTGTGCAAAAGTTTAATAAAACCGGAACTGTTGAACAAAAAAAAGGAAGTGGTCGAATGTATCGAGATTTACAGTAAGGAACAGGTTAAAAGAAATTGGGTTATATCTTCGCAAAGAAAATATAAATAAACGAATAAATTTCGCAAAAAAATTGTTAGTAAGCCGATATCTTATTGAAAAAATATCATCTGGCCAGATTTGAATTAAAAAACTCCAAAACGACATAGTCGCGTTTGGGTTCCCAAAGGAAACGTTTAAATTTAAAATATAATAGCAACAGTTAAGCATATGGGGTGGATCATTGATAGTGTGGGGGTGTTTTCTTGGCATGGTATGAGTAATTTAGTCAAAATTAAAGGGAAATGACGAGAAATTCTTACGTTCAGATTCAAAAAGGAAACATTTCTGAATGCGCTCAGAAAATTAAGTTAAATCGTTTAGTGTTTCAACAATAACGACCTAAAACAAATGTGGCCACCACAATCACCCAATCTAAACTCTATTGAACACATCTGGCTGATTATGGATGATAAACCTCGATCCATACATGATCAGTACTTACCGGAATTCTGGGCGAGTGTACAACAACAGTGGTCTTCCATTTCAACAACTTACCTCGAAAATTTAGTTAAAAGTAGTTCGTGGCGATTACAGATGGTCATTGATAATAAATGATGACACACTAAATATTGAATAATTTAATAGTTTTTCAATTATTGAAAATTTTTATCAACCATTGAAGTTATTTTGATTTTCTGGAATTACTAGTAATTGTTTTTCTAAGTTCCGGTGATAATTATTTCAAATAAACGTAAATTTAGATTGTAATTAATAGTTTCTCAATAGTTTGTCAGATTATAATCTTTACTTTTTTTCTCCATACTGTACATAATATTTAACGCACTACTAACACTATTAAAGATAGTTTGAAATAAAGTAAAGAAACTGAAGAGGTTAAGCATTAGTAAAACTTTTAAGATCGTATTTTATAATGGCGCTCATGTTTGACCAATATACTCGTAGGTAATATTATAATTTGTAATTTTCGATTTTTTTGTATTTTCAGATCGCATGTTGGGGTGACGCCGAGATGGGACAGGGGCTCGAACCGCCGCAAGCAGATACCACTCTGTTCCGGTCGCAGCCCCAGCATCCGTCTCGTATTTTATTCTTCGAGGATTCGAAGATAAAATATATTAATCTTTTGCTCTTTACAACGAGACAAAAATTATTACTAATGGAGCTAAGTAAGTATTTTTCTATTCGTTCAATTGTTTAACGTAAAAACTAATACATTATTATTTTTAATAGACAATTTTCTTATTAACAAAAAAATAATGGAGTTCGGTTAGGAAAACAAATTTTATATTTTGTGCCCCAGAAGGAGACGATTCCGTCTCTAACTGGTGGCCATGGAGCCGCCCGGTGTACTACCACCCGATAGAGACAAAGAAAAATACTTAACACAGTCTAATGTAAATATTTCAATTTCAACATCAACAATTAATCAAATAACAACATCGACATCATCAATTGGTGGTGTTTCAACATCTAGTCAACAAACTATAGAACGTTTGTCACGGCCGATGGCTTTTGATAAGGTAAGTTAATCCGAGACTCGGGTAGATCGGTTTTATTATTGTATTTCAAAAGAGGCCTTATTTTTTCATCAAATATTCCATTTTGTTCATTGAATCAATAATCTTTAGACATACGACCCATCGTCATACGTTGATAGTATTTTAATTCAAAAATGTTTGTCTTGTTTATAATTTATAAAAAATTTAATTTTGTGCCCGTTACGTATTAGTAAAATGTATTGTTACGAATTCTACTCTACACACGCGTGTTACTTGTTGGTCGAGTGGTTAAGGTATACACTACGAAATGTTATCAAGCAAAAGGTCCGTGAGTTCGAATCTAATTGGAGACTATAATTTTTCTATGCGATTATCATTCTTAACATCATTGATGTGGTTGGACCAAGTATTTCTCCATTACTGATTAGAAACTGCATTTTCGAATGGGCTTACAAGTAGTATGGAGATAACGGAAGCAATTGAAAATGCTGGAATTAACAACGGGCGTTAATCATCATGATAGAGGAAGGAATATTCGCGAACACAACTAGAAGTTAAAGATGTTGGACAATATAGTTTGTATCTTGAATCGCGGAGTGTGTTTTATTTGCAAAATCAAATACAAATCGTAAACGAAATTCGTAACAGTATGTTTCAGTATGCCCAAAGTTTTGGAGCTTAGCCCACTAAAAACTTTCAAATTGAAATTCAATATGGAATAGCAATTATTTATTTTTATTCCGCTTGCTGTTGGAGATTTTAATTATTGGGGAATAAATAAGTTCTGAGTTTTTTGTATAACTTCGAAGCTTTATTCAGAGAAACTGGTACAATGTATGTTATTCAAAGTATTGTCCATCGTTAGCTACGACTTTTTCCCATCTTTCAGGCAGCATACGGATTCCGCGTCGAAGATTTTTCTCTTGATTTGAGGCGATCCAAGAATCGACCCAATTTATGACTTCTTCGTAAGCAGTGAAGTGCTGCTCGGCCAGGCGATGAGTCATCGACCGGAACAAGTGGTAGTCGGAAGGAGCAATGTTTGGTGAATACGGCAGGAGGAGTAGGAAATTCCATTGAAACGCCTCCAAAGTTTCCTTGACAACTCTTGCAATATGTGGCCGAGCGTTGTCGTGCTGAAAGATCACTTTGACACGTCTTTTGGCACATTATGGACATTATGTGAGCTTCAATACTCGGCTTAATTGCATCAATTGTTGTTGATAACGTTCTCCAGTGATGGTTTCGTTAGGCTGGAGTAGCTCATAGTAAATTATTCCGAACTGATCCCACCAGACGCACAGCATTAGCTTCTTACCATGAATATTCGGTTTGACGGTTGATGTTTATACATGACCGGGCTTACTCCACGATTTAACGCGCTTTAGGTTGTAGTAATAGATCAACTTGTTGTCCCTTCACGATTCGATGCAAAAAACCCTTCCGATTCTGTCTTTGAATCAGCTGTTTGCACGCGACAAACCGGCTTTGGATGTCATTTGGCTTGAGTTTATTCGGAACCCAATTTCCTTGGTTTTGTGCCATACCCATGATCTTGAGACGGGCATGAATCATAGTCCAATAACACCTCCAACTCAAATTTGACGGGTCTACCTTTGCATTCTTTGCCACTGGTATCAAAATTGCCACTCTTAAAACGGCGGAACCAGTACTCACATATTTTTATAGATTAAGCATGCTCCCAACTTGCTTCTTCTTGCAGTAATCGACGTGCATCAGCTGCAACTGTGTTTTGTTGGCACAAAGGTTGACATGGTTAGAGCACAAAAAATTTGTGGTGCACTTAACATTAATATAGAAACTTAACATGAATATAGTTACAAGATGGCCCGATGCGATTTAATGCTAGTAACGCCATCTTTTGTAAATTCTTCAAAACTTATTTATACCCCCAATAAAAACTTAACTACACTAGCAAAGAGATGAAAAAGTGCAGTATATTATTGCAAAAATAGTATATTATTTTACGACGTTAAACTTTATTTAACTTATCGTTTGGCGTAATTTTTCGATCGATAAAAATCGAAATTTTTAATATTTTTAAACTAAAATATACATTTTCTACGTTATTCCAAGACTAATCTTGATAATCATGTATTAGTCCCTCGATTTTATGTTTCTTGACACTTTGAAGCAAAAGTTTTTCGGTGTTTAGAGGGAAAATATTGAAATAATTAATTTGTGTGTTTCAAAAAAACGATAAACTTTGGAACCTATGACTAGTAGGTTGACTGATTTTTACTAAACATCGTTTTTGACAATTTGAGTACCATACAGCCTTAACGTTTACTTTTTATCGCACTTTTTTCAAGACACTGGCTATATGTACGATTAGTAAAATTATATGGTTATCAGCTTTTTCTTAGTACGGAAGTAATTCACTAAATGTCACTTTGCGTTTAGGTTCATACAATACGGCACATTTCACAACAGGATGAGCTAAAATAGGATGACATAAAATAAGATATCACAAAACAGTACATGCACCCAGAAAAAAACAGCTTTTAATTGTTTGTTTTAAGCTCCAAAATCTACTTAAACATAAGTCTTGCTAACTCCACACATATGAAATAAACAATAACTAACTAAAGATGAATTGGTAATTTTTTTCCATAGTAATTTTTTTTTAAACTAAGTATAAATGTGTAAGTGCAGAAACGAACAAAAATGAAAAAAATAATCAAATTTACATTGCTACACTACAAAGCAATGTAAATTTGATCAATAAGCGTTAGAACAGGACTTATATTTAAGTAGATTTTGTTAAGCTCAATAAAACCCTATATTCTACCAATAAAAGAAAATAGTTTTAATACACTTATTACAATGACAATGTATTAGGTATCAAGTAAAACGAACTAAATTTATTGATCGGATAATTTTCGTTATTAAAATAACCAAAGAACTTGATTAAAGTACTAATTTTAGAACTAATATAAATATATATATATATATATATATATATATATATATATATATATATATATATATATATATATATATATATATATATATATATATATATATATATATAACGAGTTTTCCCATAAGAGGTTTCATTTTGATATTTAAAAAACGATTATTTTTTAAGAGAAATCAATGAATGTATATTTCATTGTAAAGAGGAAGGTATGCCAGTAACATTTGAACACGATGTCAGCCAAATGGCCGCCACCATATCCTTTTCATGGAGTTTTCCATGACCAACTCGCACATTTGCGGCTGTATGTCCTCGATAACTTCACAAATTCCATCGTTAAGGTCTTGAATTACCTAAACGTGTTAAATCACAAGATCTCGGTGATCGCCAATTGTGATCACCTCTTCGAGAAATAACACGGTCAGGAAACTTTTCTTGCAAAATTGCTATTGTTTCGTTGCTTGTGTGGCACGTAGCGCCGTTTTGCTGAAAATACACGTCGTTCACATCAATATCTTCCAATTTCGGCCATAAAAAATCATTAATCATGTAAGGTCCAATCACACCGCCAGGCCAAAAACCGCAACAAACAGTTACACGTTGAGGATGGAGAGGCTTTTCAACAATCATTTTTGGGTTTTCTGAGCCCCAAATGCGACAATTCTCCTTATTAACGTAGTCTCCGAGGTGAAAATAGGCCTCATCACTGAAGATGATTTTTCGATGATACAGCCTTAAACCCCAACTTTAAAGTAAAAGCATTTGAGATATTATTTGAAAATTTTAAACATTTTGTGTTTACTACGTGTACACAAGAAGGAAGCTTGATGGGTGCTCGTGTGCTTTTATCAGATGCTTTCATATATACTGAACTTAACTATAGGATTTCATAGTTATAATGAACGGATTATTTGATCCATTTGGTGTGTCCCTTACAAGGAAATTTATTATAAATGGTCGTACCTTTAATAAAAATTTACAACTTGATACTATTTCGAGTTTTAACGTTTTGGTTTGTACTTGAAAAGGATGCAACATTTTTATTTTTGTTCTAGGTTTTCAAATAAGAAAATAAGATTTACTTATGATTTGTGCATTATTATATATTATAATATAAATAATAAATAGTGCAAATTTGTAGTTTTCTCTAAATAAAATATTTTGTAATTTTGTGGCAGACAAAATTGTTAGGACGAAAATAAAATTAGTCAATCAGAATATTTTTTTGTGGTATAGTAGTGGCTCATTAGGCGTCTTACGACTCCAACATTTAAATTGTTTGGTATTATAATAAAATATAAATTTATTGTTTTTGTAAATATTTAATTATAATTTTTGAATTATGGCCACAGGGTTTTTAACATTGTTAAATTAAAAACTCATGTGAAATAATTTAAACTACGATATGGTAACAAGTAACCAATAAAATGTATTTCAGTCAATTTGCATAAATAATACATTCCGCCACAATACTGACGTAAAATATTAACATACCAATTGTGTTTCTAATATAGTATTTACCTTCGAAACTGTTATAAAGAAAGAATCAATGAATTATCACTAGGTTCTTTCTCATTAATATTCCCGTATTGACTATCAAATTTTTCAATCTCTGCATGTAGAGGAATATGGACCAAACCAAACTTATCCTTGGAGTAATCCCTATAATTTAAAAAATTATTACGCAATAAAAAAAAATTAAAATATAAATTACATTTTAGTGTTATCGATTTCATTAGGCTTTCGCAAATGACCACAAGTACATTTCAATGAAGGCGCGCTTTCGTCTTTTAAGTTAAACCAACCATCCGATAATTTATCAGTGTAACCTAGAAAAATAATTGATATTTTTAAATTTGGTACATTACAATCCACGATCAATAATTTACTAATTTCATTAAAAGGTGCATTTTGAGATGGAGGTAGATATTCTCGATTTAGGTGTGAAAATATATTTTTAAACATCGATGGAAAAAGATAATCAATCAATAAGTTAGAATTTAAAGGTTCAAATCTGGCTGACATCACTGGCGATAATTTTTTATTATCATGTACTTCTCCACCTTGAGCTGAATTTTTGTTATACATCTCATGGAATATCTTATTTGAATCTTGATTATTACTCGCAGCAGCACTCATACTTGGTTTTGTGACTTTTTGAAATTTAATTGGTTTCCTAAATTTCCAATTATGATTTACTTCGTCTGTATAAAATCAGAAAAGAAAAAATTTTAACATTTTCTGCACCAGGAAGCTAAATAAATTTTCTCACTCATCTCAAATGTAAAATATTGCATATTATTAAATTACCTTTGGAATTTCTCTTGTGTTCATAATTGTTTGAGTCAACATTTCCAGTAAGAACATTGCCATTGCTAATAATTGATGATAGCAAAAAAATTTTTCCATGCCCAGTTTCCTTCTTCCTCAATAATTTTGGTAATGATGCCGTTGGATCCATTGTTATAGGTATATCTTTTTTTACCCGATTGAGATCGGTTAATCCCGCTACACTTTCCGGTTTCGTTAAATTCAATTTGCTATCAATAACATCTAATATTTTTGTCGTATCATCCGTAGAGTTTACTTTTATTGTTATCGTCACTGTAACGTTTGGTGTTAAAGTAAACGAAGGATTGCAAGGTTCAGTTGTCCCATTTCTAAGTAGAGAAATAATTAAAATGGTACTTGTAACTGATTTCAGTTTTCTAAAATTGGATTAGTACAACTTACATATTTTCGGTTGGTTTTGAAGTTAAAACATTTGATGGAGTACTCGTGGTAACCACAGGTGTCGCAGTTGTGTTGGAATCGACCAAATGCTGATACCAACCGTTATTAAGAATTGGTTCTAACGCATCGGTAAACTGGGTTACTGAAATACAACATATCAATAAAACTATACTTGGAAATTAAAACTAGAGGAAAAGCTAGATAATTCTAATTCAGTTTTATGATAAACTAAAAATGTAATAACTTACCAAAAAGTAACCAATACAATATTTTTATTTTACATGGTTTGACTCTATGCATCATTAAAATGAAAGCGGTATGGAGAGTTCGATATAGATTATTTCTAATTAGAGTGAATATTCCCTAAACACTAATAAATTCTCTTGATTAAAATATTTTCAAAAAAAATACGTTTAACAAATAAACTTCTAATAATGATTAAAATTCGAAATGAAAAATATTTGAACGTAACTTTCCATGTACTACTTGGATTTATTTTGAAAATAATAAAGTAGTCAATTAATTTGTGTACCTTATTTTATTCTGTCGATCAAGCAGATATATGAAATCTGAAAATCAGACCAATGTAAAATAAGAAACAGATGTCAGATTAATCGGATCAAATATAGTCAACTGTCATCTGTTATCAAAAGTTGTATGTCTAGATAAAATACAATAATTATTCTATTATTTAGTTAAAATATGTGTGTAGTTTGAATTACATGAAGTCACTTAACTCAAAATCAATCTGAGAACTGGGTATATTTTGCAAATAAAAAAACCGATCTAATCAATCTATTAATATGAAAAAACAGCCGAATAAATAATGAAACAGCCACAAAATTGGTCAGATAGATTAGAGCGGGGAAAAAATAACATTTTAGTACTCGGTCAATGAGTTCGATTACAGCAGAATTAAGCAACACTGGAGTGATGCAGATGGGCGTGCACAAAATTTAAGACTTTAGAACTTATTGACTATAATTTAATGTTTCCTATTTTGAAAAAAACATGCTCTCATTGTGATTTGTCTCACGTTCGGAATTTCATAACACAAAAAATTAAAACAAAAATTTCTTTAAACAAATTACGTATTTTATTTCCAACACAATTCTATTTCTTGATCATCGAGAGTTTTGAATAATAAATGTTTCTCAAACGCCTTAGTAGAAAATAAATTATGTAATTAATTGTGTATTCTTATTATTATTTTAAAGCTTAGTAAAAAAAAATTAAACAAATCTTCTATTTAATTATGCAGATGGAAAGTTTGGTAAAAGAAATGCAAGACTCTGAAACTGGTGTACCTGTTCGAAGTCAAAAACTATTTCTAACTTCAATTCCTTCTGCATTTATGGGTAAGTCTGTGTATGATAAAATTATTACAAGAAATTTAAAAATGAACATTTTATTTTTCAACAGGTTACGATTTAATCGAATGGCTAATGGAACGTTTATCAATTGAAGAATCTGAAGCTTTAAATATAGCTAACCAATTGTGTTTGCACGGTTATTTTTTTCCTGTAAATGATTCAAAAACGCTTGTTGTAAAAGATGACTCGTCCCTCTATCGCTTTCAAACACCGTATTATTGGCCATGGCAACATAAAGCTCCCGACAATGTAGAGTATGCAATATATTTAGCAAAACGTTCATTGCGTAATAAGCAGCGGCACGGTCTAGAAGAGTATGAAACCGAAGCGCTAGCCAATTTACATAAAAATTTGAAAGGTAAATGGGATTTTATTACTATGCAAGCTGAGGAACAAGTCAAATTAGCAAAGGAGCGTAAGAAAGGTGATAAAATTGTAGGAGATTCACAGGTAAAATCTTTTTGCTCAAACAAGAATGAAGGCGATTAAAATTATTAAACCATATTTTAATACAGGAAAGAGCTTACTGGCGGGTTCATCGACCACCGCCCGGTCAGTTTACGCCACTTGAACCATGTCCAGTACCATCTCGTGATCGACAAGGCAAACCAAGACGGCGAACTATAGAAGATTGGCAAAGGGAAGTAGATATATTAACAGCATCTTTAGGAAGAACGCGAATGAAAATGTCTCAAGCTTGTGAATGTTTAGTCAGTTACTGTGAAACATTTGCAGAATATGATCCTATGATCCAACAACCGTTACCATCAAACCCTTGGGTTTCTGAAGATATAACATTTTGGCAATTAAATAGTCCTTTAGTAGATATCCCAACAGAAAAAAGAGTTCGTCGCTGGGCAATTTCAATTGAAGAAATCGTATCAGACCCATCTGGATTACAAGAATTTACGTCCTATTTAAAAAAGGAGTACTCTCATGAAAATATACGATTTTGGCTAGCTGTAAACGATTTACGAAGATCAGCGCATTCACTTATTCCTAAAAAAGTTAAAGAGATATATGAGTATGTTAATTTTATTTAAAATAAGTTTCACATATCTTTCAAACTCATTCAAATAATTTTTTTATTAACAGAGAATTTTTAGCACCAGGAGCCCCATGTGAAATTAACATTGATGGCAAAACAATGGAAAATGTACAACAAGGCTTAAAATCACCATCCAGATTCGCGTTTGATTCTGCCGCTGAACATATTTATGCTTTGCTTTTAAAAAAAGACTGCTATCCTCGATTTATAAGATCAGAACATTATAAATCTCTGTTGGCAAGTGGAATACAGCCTTCGCATAAAAAACGCTTTTTTGGATTTGGTGGCGTTGCAAAAAAGAAGAGTACAACTACTGCACCGAATCCAGTTTTATTGGCTCAGGTTAGTTAATATTTTATTTATTTAGATTTCAAATTAAGTATGAGTAATTGTAAATTGGTCACTGCAACTCACTGTTTACTCCAAAAACTAACTCCTAGAAACAGCTGAAATGTTTATATTTAATTGCAACTTATTTATAAATTATTTTTCGAATTTTATCATATTACGTTACTGTTCCGTATTTTTCAATGGTGCAAAGTTCAAACTGAATCGATCGCTGAGAGATTGCTTTTGGAACAAAACGCCATATAGGTCTTATAGGTGTTACCTTCCTTTAACATTATTAATTAGCTATTTACATAATAATTTTGATGAACTTTTATTAAAAATTGTTTAAAATAATAATAATGTTTAAAAATGTGAACCAGAATCTGATACTATTGCTAAATCATAACAGGAAACTGTCCATGGCATATATCTGCTAATTTAAACTGCAAAACGTTGTCCGATTTCGCTAACCGCATTATAATCGTATAATTTATTTAGCTTACAAAAGCATTTTGTTTATATTGATTGATTGTATTCTCCCTCGTGTATAATTCTGTAGGATGTAACACTAAGAATAATTTTTTCTATACAGAAACACTCAAACATATCCTTTGTTTTATGAAATATGATGTTATACCATTCATCACCCTCCTAGAGAGTTATCAGTTCAAATGATCAGGTTTCGTTTGATGACGAAATTTAAATATAATCGCATCTTTCCATCAGTGGAGAAATATGTAGTACGAGTGTTTCCACACCAACATTTTTCATACAACTTTTGGTTGTTCCCTGTGATCTTAGTATAATATTCCACTACTACGAGTTTATCGCTCTTTATATTTTCTTTGGTAATAAAAGGTTCAATAAAAACTATGATTTACATTGGAGATCTAAGTAGCTGAAAAGTTGTTATAATTTTTTCCGAAATAATTACAGGGAACTGGACAAACATCTGCAGCTGGTCAAGGCTTAGCACGTCGTCGAGGTAGCGACCGTAGTCTTTCCGGATCAGCACATGAGCTAGCAGTATCAGGTGTTAAAGATGGCTCGAAAGTACCTCATTCACATAGCCAAAGCAATTTAAGTGATATACCATACAGGTAAAAGTATATTAATTAATAAATATTTATTATTTATGCGAATTTTTTATATTTATTTAATTATTATTATTATTATTATTCATAATTATTATGAATGACATAAAAATAAAACAGACAGAAAAACTAAAAAATTATATAAATATATATTAGTATATATATTATTATAGTGTCCTGAAGAGCCTTTGTCATATGTATCCTGTTATAGATTTCTAAAAAAACATACTTGGAGAAAATCTGGCCTGATCGTAGTTGTAAACCTCCGACAAAAAAGTTGAGTCAAGTTCATTTGAGTACTTAATAACTAATAAAATGTTAATAGTACAAAATATTTTGTTCATAATTATAAGAAAATATTTTTGTTTGAAATCGTCAAGTAGCGGGCTTAGCTTAGAAGTAACACATGTCATCTTATTCGGCTAAATTTGAAAAAAGTCCGATAACAATGCAATATCCGAAAATTGAAATCGTGATTCAATGCAATTCGATAATTTTCCTAAACCATACAATTGTTCTTATCATCTTCTTCTCGAAGCTAAATAACATATCATCTGCCTATACAAGCATTTGACCGAATTGATCAATTACTTATACAGTTTGAAGATCGTTCACATGGTGAAACATTGATTAGTGATCCATCAGCTGGGCTTAAAAAGCCTAACAAATAATTTCCAATAATGGCTTCTACCAAAGAGTATGTAATGTTATAAAGAGCAACGAAACAGAGGAAAAATTTTGCAAAAAAATGCATGGGTTATTCAATTTAAATGGTTTATACAATATACTTGCACAACAATTTTTTTTTTATTTGTATCGAATATTGTCATACTCGTGACTAATGATAGAAAACGATAAAAATTACGGTAAATAAAGTTGTATAAGTGTGCTGTTTAACGCGTTTAAATTTCGTAGCCCATGCATTTTTATGAACATTTTTTCTTTGTTTCGCTATACTCTTTATAACATTAGATTCTCTTTGCTTCTACGAATAAGCCAAGGTAATTCTCTCATTTCAGTCGAATGAATGCCAACTGCCAATTATCCTGTAACTCTTGTGAGATTTAAAATAAATCGCAAGGATGAGACCACCTGTTCTGCGTAGATTCCGTCGAGATCAAATTTCTAGAAATTGTGTGTACTTATACAAAACTCCTTTTTTATCGTAGTCGATTATGAATCAAAATAACTAGAGTTTTTATTACTATGTATATTATTTCTTCGGAGAATATTATTCATAATTCTCTGTAGAGTGTGATACCCCTGGTATATAGGAGGTGTTTGCAGCAAAACACTTGTCTATCAAAAGACAAAAAATTTTTGTCATAATTATTTTGTCTCAAAATTCATAACTCGAGCTCATAATGCCGCAAATATCGTATTTTTTATTACATCTGAGTAAGGTCTGTTTGAACTTTTCTGCAAAATCTAAAAAGTCTAAATCTTAAAAACAAAATCAGATTAAAAAATTTCAATATTCAGGCCGGCATAATCAATAATAAACCAAGTAATCTTTTATTGCCCTGGCAAAACTAAAAATACGTCAAATGTCTTTTTAATTATCTGTAGGCTCGCTCCATTATAATAAAAAACACGAGAAATAATCTGACTTTTGTGCCATACAGCTGTTCTCGAAATACTCTCTCCATTTTGAAATTCTGAAATATATTTTCGAGTTAATGAAAAATAACAAAATTTGTAAAGTTTAGTTCTATAATGAAACAGCGTAAAATTATATATTTTGTAAATTGGGATTCTAGTGCTGAAAGGTGAGATAGGTGTTAATTAGAAGCAGCTTCATGCAACAAATTTATGCAACACTCGCGCTACTCGGGTTACCAAGCAAATGAAAATAAATAAAAATGAAATAGAAGTCGAAGACCAAATTACGAAGTTGGACCATGAACTGTAGAGCTGACCACACACCCTATTTTGAGCTGATATGTAGAAATTTTGTCTGACGGACAAAATATTATTGCTCTGATTGGTTAATATTTGTTTGTCTTGTACGATAAAAACGAAATTCACACTTAGGCCACAAATAATAATTCAATCAGATGGCCAAGTTGTGCTGGGAAAACATGTGTATAAAAATTATAAACAGAAATTTTGAGGGGAAATCTCCGTCCTCCAAGCGAAAGACTATATGTACAATCCTCATCAAATGAATCTCTTTTCTTCTTTCACTGCACAAGAAATAAAATATTATGAAAAAATGAAACTGAAGTACACATACATTTACACACAAAAACCAATCAAAACAATTAATTTACATGTATGCAGCGTTTCTATAAAGATTATTTACTTTTATTTATCAGTCATTGGTAGTCGTTTGGTTTTCAGAATGAAAAGCAGTAATGAAATCAATCAACTGATTATATTTAAAATGACAATATGAACTGGAATGGACTGGAATAATTATAAATTAACTGCAATAAATATGCAAATATGTACTAAATAATTTAAACATAATACAACAATTCAATAATAAATTCAAATTTGAATTTGTTTATAAATACGATCGGGTATCGCATATATAAAAGATATATTTATATGACTATGTATAGGTAATAGATGCACGTGTAGATCGTATACGAGTAATATGGAGACGAATTGATTTTAAATTGTCGGGGTTCTCTCTTCGTCGTAAGGTTTTAGATATGTATTACAATCCAAATAGAATGAAATAGGACATCATATTAAGTTTCATTAAAAAATCGTTTATGTGTGTGTTACATTTTTCTAAATTCTATATGTACAACAAACAATAAAAGTCAATTAGTCCTTTCCAATTGCATAATGGTATTATTTTAATAAAATAAAATGAAAAAACACGCAAATGTTGAAATGCACTAATCTACACAATATTAAACGAATGAACAATATTGCTTTACGAGGATCAAGCAAAACCAAGATAATTCGATATGATTGTTTTATTTGAACCAAATATGAATGTCCTTCAATGACATTGTATGTATAAATTTCAGATTTGTTGTTGTTGTTATTTTTATTCTTATTGAAGATCGGAAAATGAAATAATTTTCGGCATGAACTAACTAACTTGAATAAGAAAAACTATGGGTTGGGTAAATTGTAGAACGAAATTTGGCATTGCAGATTATGAGATTTATATTGGAATCTCATTTTAATAATTGCAAAATGATTTTAGTTGAGATAATGTGAAAACAGAAATTATAAATTCACCTACAATTTGGATAGAATATTTATTATAGCAGACAAATGTACAAATAATTAACAGTATGAATTAGGAAATTATTGGATAGATGTTCTTAATTTTTTCGGATATCGTACGAGTTTCACTTGGATAGGTCATTGTTTTGTATTCATAATATTAGGTACACAACAGGTAGAGGAAGGCTGTTCAACAGCCAAACAACAGCCATAAAGCGGCCTTGATAAAAATTCAGACTCTCATAAACTATATTAGACTTAAGAATTATTATATTAATGTAGAGTCGGAGAAGTTTTGTGTAATTAATTTCATTATTTAAAATTTTTAATGAATTTTTATGATGAGGTCAACATATTATCTGTTTACAATAGCGTTAAACCAAATTTTATAAGCAATTCAAGCAGATTATGTATACAAGAGGCACAAAGTTACTAAACTTGTAATGTAGAGCGCGGTAATATGTTTCCCAAAGCATAACACCTACTGATTATTTTAATAATATTATGGGATCCAGCAGATCTGGGAACTGAGTAGGATTCAATGAACTGGAAACATCATAAGAGACGGCCCCTTAATGTTATGTAGCGCCAGTGCAAATAAAATAGTAATTTTTACGTCAATTTGGCCCCTTTTTGTAGGTTTATTGATTTTTTTGTTACAAATACGGGACTGCACATTAAAAATTGATGTCCGAATCTTAATCCAGATCGGTTATGAAATGGACCACATAGTTTAATTTATCAAATTCGTGAACTGCGATTAGCATTCACGTTAGAATTCTAATATAATTCATGATTTAAATCCAAATTTGAAAAACCAGAAGAATACCAATCGTGCTCATAAATTATCGAGTTCCGTTTATGTAAAAGATGCCAAAAGATGTAAATTTTAAATTTCTTGAGAAATCATTTAAAATTTTTAATGATATCGTCTAGCTTATATCTATTTGAAGCATATACGAATCAGAATTCATCTAAAGACTGTACTAACGTCCTAATGCTGTATGAAATCGAACTATTACGTACCAAGTTTCATCATAATCGGATGATAATTCACTTAATTGCAATCCAGATGGTCCCAGATTTTCCGGAACATAGCTCAAAAATTTATTAATTAGAATAATGGAATAGAATAAAATTAACGTTATTCCGTCCATGTTTGCCGTATTTCAATTGGATAAGAATAGCATTAGTTACATCCTAGTTATTGATATTTCAGCACGTAGAATGCAAACAATAGTTGCGCTTGAAGTGGTGTCGAAGTGGTTTCATCTTATCCCTCTGTTCTGCCAAGAATGCCAGTTAAATGAAAAACAGTCGAATAAAACCAATAAACTACAAAAGCATCGGCTTCGAACTAATATCGTCAATCACAGGCGGTTTCGCATTAATGTAATGCAATTAAGTTAATTAATCGTAGGCGGGCAGTTCCCTTGAATGAACCTGTATGACATGGAACATGTTGAATAGTTCGAAGAAATGCTACGCTACGAGGACTGTCTTAAATGAAAAAAGTTAAGAAAATAAATTAAAATTGTTTTATTTTTAATTGTCTTTTAAAATTTTTAATTTTTTTGACGACTTAGACATTTTTGATATAGATTTTTTAAATCGTTTTTGTTGTTTTTCAAATTCTCGATTTAGAACAGACCATTTGCAGTTTCTCCGTGTGAGAACTAACACAAAAAATGAAATTAAATCTTTGATATGGCCGAAATACTCTTCATTCTCTAAGTTCAAAAACGATGGAAACGTCACTTTAATTTGGAACATACACTTATCAGTTATTTTTTCACAGATATTTGATGAATGACATTCTGCTTTATATTGCGATTCAAAAATATCGGTTACGATGCGTGCTATGTTTTCATAAATCGGCGTCGGTGCTTTTAATGATCCATATTTACACATTTCTTTTTAAAATTTTTCTCGTGAAGGAATTCTTCGGTTGCAGTAATTGTCCCTTCTTCATCATTTTTTAATAAGTTTTTAGTGCAATCTTTACATTTTATTATCTTATACGCACAGTAGCCTGCGAAGTATAGGATTGCATTTCCTTTCAGCGTTGGGAGATTAACACAAGTAGTGATAACGCTATCTATATTATTTTCATTAGTCTCCTCACCAATTCGAGAGCTTCTGAGGCTCGCTTTAAAATCTTCTCGGAAATCCTTCCAGTTAATATTTAAGTTTTCAAACTGATCAGGGGCGCATTTTGAGACTGGGGAGTTAAATAAAATACGCATACTTATTATATTTGCGAAATGAACCCCAATATCATGACTGGTTGGTGTGAAGTTATAACCGCCCTTCCCACGAAGTATGGAAAAAAAATTTTCAAGGGCGTCTTGAATTGTTTTCCCCATTAAAAGATATTCAAATCCAAATTCTTCGTTTAAAAAATCGAAAAGCATTAATTGCGCTCTAATTGTTAATTGCAATCCTTTTATAAATTTAAAATAATTTTCATTTGGTGAGATTATTTTTAAATGATTTAAAAATTCGATTGCTTGCTCTAAATACAAATATATTTTATTATTTTTTCGAAGAGGCTGTTCATATGGTGACTTCGATGAACAAATGTCTCGAATTAAGGCAATCAAATATGTTATTGAACGCATCTACTAAATTTGCCGTTTGAATAGCATTATCGAGGTATGAACCAAACATTCCTGGCGATACCTATAAGTGAAAAGTAATTTAATATGAAATGTAATTGTAAACAAAATTAAGTATGCTTGTTGAAAAGAGTGCTTGCAGTACTTGTCAATAAAAATGAATCATAGCTTGAAATAGACAAATAATTAAAATGAAATTTATCAACTTAAATAATTAAAGGGCCGGGCCAGCAATTCAATTTTAGGTTATCACATTCAAAGAGCATAACACATGGGTATTTTATAACAAATTATTATTCATATTTGTACATTTGAAAACGAATGCTATATTTGCTTTACGAATTATGGTGAAATTGAGGCTCAATTTACATATTCGGCCAAATTATGTGGCGATTATTCAAAGAATGTAATAAATAATAAGTTTTGATTAGCTATATTAGACGAACCCGCGGAAGATGCCACACGTCGAATACGTAAATCCATTCTCATGATGGTCGACGGAAAGAATAGTCAATTAGTTGTCTTTTATGATTATAGAAAAATGGTTAGAACAATCAAATATATTTTTTTTATCTATAATGGTTTTCCTTATTACGTAATTCGTGATAAATTAAATTTTGTACTTTTGCAATATTTAATGTCATATAGACTAATCGAAAGTATCTTATTATTTTTAAAGATAATCATTATAATTAATAATTAAATTTTGAAAGAACAAAATTAAATTTAAAAATTTATTTTAAATAATTTACCTTTAACGTAGTTCTTATTGCGCATGCAACTGTATTGCTCAAAATTTGTGATGCTAATTTCACATTCATTTTTTGAAAATTATTAGGATGTAAATAAGCTTGTGTCAATTTAGGCATCATCTTAATTTTTTGATGTTTCTCGGCGTCAAAAATGGAACGAATAACATTATTATCACTTATGTCTTGCTCAGAATGCTTAATTCGATTACTCAAAAGAGCATTGCGAGCTGATTTTATCAGATGCGGTGCATCATATTGCGCAAATATTTTCTTGTTTTTAACAAAAAAATATGGCTTTTCGGGAATAACACCAAGAATTTTGTAAGTTCGTTGCAATGTTTGTTGTTGCTTGATCGCAAGTGACCATTACCACATTTAGATTTAGCTTTTCTTCACATATGATTATGTAATTTTGAATTAAAGTTGCTAATTTGTCTTCACCCACTGAATTATTCAATAAAATAGAGCCTAGTATATGTTTCCAACCGCCAGTTAGAGAGTTAACTAGGAAAAATAGAGCCGCAGTTGCACATTCCTTTTCTCGTGCTTCTCCATCATCGCAAAAACCATCAATTTTTCTCGTTAATATATTAACTTTTTAATTTTAATTTCGTCAAAACTTAAGACACATAGTCTTGATTCCAATGGCATGGACTCAAATATTTTATTTAGGTGAGACATTAACATTTCGTTTATACCAGGTGGTATAAATTGGATTGGCGACCACATATGTAAAGACGATACGGACGGCAGCTTTAACGAAAGTGTATTCCGTAAATATTTATAAGTTGCAGCGGATTTATAATATAGGCATTGAGCAAATACTTTGTCGTTATTATTGTAATAATAATTCTTTTTAAGCAGCAGTTTGCTTACATTTTTAGTAGTTTGATTTATATGGGATTGCTGGTCTATGGTTTTTTCTATAGTTGTATGTTTATAGGTATCATATTTTCTTTTTAGTAATTGATGGTTACGTCTAATTCGTTGAATTTCTTTTTTCAAAAGTTTTATTTTGTTTTGAGTTTTGATCAATTTAAATGATTCTAATTTACGAATCCTCTTTGATTTTTTACAATTCATGCAATTAAAATCTGAATTGCATTTTGACTCGCAATGATCACACGTTATTTTATTTATGATTTCTAGAAAATCCTTTTCTTGGTCTATTACAAGATCATGATCGGTTTGCGTACAAACTGATAAAAACTTTTCTGATATTGCAAACGTTGAGCTGCATAAATTTTCGTTTATTACAGCTGTGCTGCTAGATGTGTACGTTGTTGGTGCAATTTCTGTGTCAGATGGTATGTTCAGTTGTGGGATTCCATTTCGTGTCAAATTTCGTACACCTACGAATTTTTTAGCGAAATGCTGTTGACACACAAAATTATGTTTGGTTTTTATATCTTCACGCACAAGTCCGATAGAATTTATCCAAACATTCGCACGGTTGGGGTCTGTTGGAAATTTAAAAAATTTGAACTCACGCTTGTCTAATCTTGCACCGCATTTCGGGACGATGCACTTGACACATTTCTGGTTCACGAATTTTTGAGGTTCTAAATAAAGTGAAATACATAAGTAGTGTTTCATTCATTGCTATTGCATACGAATTATTCGACTTACCAGTACTACTACTTTCCATTTCGTAAGATACCGAATTACCAACGAATATATGAACCACGAATAAAACAGTTTAATTACAAATATGTATTTAATAAACCGAAAGCTATAAACACTAGTAAGCTAAGTAAATAACTAACTATGAAAATTGTAATTTATTCCCTTTGGCGTATCAAAGAGCGGGATTAACTATGAGTTTTTTATGATACCGTTATTTGAGATCGCTATAACTTTTACTCATACACATTGCATAAATATAATATGTAATTGTATTGGTACACGAACTACTCTTTCGCCGATCACCGAAAGAGTAGTTCTAATAAGCCGTTTTATAATAATTAAGAAAAAGAACAAATTATCGGTGAGCTATTAAAAAATAGTTCTGCCTTTTTACGGAAAATAGCCCTATTCCATAAATTAATTTTAATTTGTTTATAAATCGGGCTATACGCCAAATTCATTGTGAACGGCCTTCCTCTACCTGTTGTGTACCTAATATTTGCTTCAAAATAAGCAATCTTCTTTTGGATTGTTCCATTTAGATGATTATGAATACAAAACAATGACCTATCCAAGTGAAACTCGTACGATATCCGAAAAAATTAAGAAAATCTATCCAATAATTTTCTAATTCATACTGTTAATTATTTGTACATTTGTTTGCTATAATAAATATTCTATCCAAATTGTAGGTGAATTTATAATTTCTGTTTTCACATTATCTCAACTAAAATCATTTTGCAATTATTAAAATGAGATTCCAATATAAATCTCATAATCTGCAATGCCAAATTTCGTTCTACAATTTACCCAACCCATAGTTTTTCTTATTCAAGTTAGTTAGTTCATGCCGAAAATGATTTCATTATTTTCCGATCTTCAATAAGAATAAAAATAACAACAACAACAAATCTGAAATTTATACATACAATGTCATTGAAGGACATTCATATTTGGTTCAAATAAAACAATCATATCGAATTATCTTGGTTTTGCTTGATCCTCGTAAAGCAATATTGTTCATTCGTTTAATATTGTGTAGATTAGTGCATTTCAACATTTGCGTGTTTTTTCATTTTATTTTATTAAAATAATACCATTATGCAATTGGAAAGGACTAATTGACTTTTATTGTTTGTTGTACATATAGAATTTAGAAAAATGTAACACACACATAAACGATTTTTTAATGAAACTTAATATGATGTCCTATTTCATTCTATTTGGATTGTAATACATATCTAAAACCTTACGACGAAGAGAGAACCCCGACAATTTAAAATCAATTCGTCTATTCTCCATATTACTCGTATACGATCTACACGTGCATCTATTACCTATACATAGTCATATAAATATATCTTTTATATATGCGATACCCGATCGTATTTATAAACAAATTCAAATTTGAATTTATTATTGAATTGTTGTATTATGTGGTATATACGCAATAAATGATAATTCTAAAATGTTATCATATTTAAATTATTTAGTACATATTTGCATATTTATTGCAGTTAATTTATAATTATTCCAGTCCATTCCAGTTCATATTGTCATTTTAAATATAATCAGTTGATTGATTTCATTACTGCTTTTCATTCTGAAAACCAAACGACTACCAATGACTGATAAATAAAAGTAAATAATCTTTATAGGAACGCTGCATACATGTAAATTAATTGTTTTGATTGGTTTTTGTGTGTAAATGTATGTGTACTTCAGTTTCATTTTTTCATAATATTTTATTTCTTAATTTGTGCAGTGAAAGAAGAAAAGAGACATTCAATTGATGAGGATTGTACATATAGTCTTTCGCTTGGAGGACGGAGATTTCCCCTCAAAATTTCTGTTTATAATTTCTATACACATGTTTTCCCAGTACAACTTGGCCATCTGATTGAATTATTATTTGTGCTTAGGCAATACATGTATAAAATTTTGTCGTATGGATATTTTATTGACATTTCATAGAGCATAACCTAAAAAGTGTTATTTTTGTTCTTTTTGAAATTGTATGAAATTGTATATGTTACATATTAATTCGTAAACAAACTAATAAATCATAAAACTCACTACACATTTTCAAAATATTATAGTTAAGAATTTTTTTTATATACTTTAGAATATGTATTCTTTTGTTCTCACTGCCGTTTAACCAAACAGAGCGATTATTATTTATGTCTGTCAGACAACATTTGTACATGAATGATCATGAGCCGCCTGCACGAGTGCGAGCAAAAATAAAAAATGTTTGATCCGCACGCTAAACCATCTCCGTCATTTGTTTCCATATAAAAATTCCCCTGCGATTTAAAATATTTTTATCTTTGCGCTACTTGGTCCGCCGACGACCAACCTGTAGATATAAAAAGATGTTGCTTAAGAAAGTAAATGGGCAATATTTTTGCTATTTCATGACAACTATTTCTCATTCAATTTTTTTCTTGTGTTTGGCTTTTGTTAGCCAAATTTTCATAAATGAAGGGAATAAAAATGCCTAATTTGATTTGGAAATCTTATTTGTTGGTGGAGTGAACATGGAATAATTGTAATACAAAAATTGTATCGCCTTGACCAACTTCGACCAACATATTGACCAGATTTTCTAATCATATCAGCATTTTTTGATTATTTATCACACAGTAATTTCTACGTACGGAATTGAATTTGATTGCTAAAACCTTAAAACCCGGTTAGTATTATCTAGGTTGATCGATGTACAACTTTCGATTTGCCAAGCTCCTGTGGCCCATACCTTGTAAAATGTATTTAAAGCATTCAGGGCATTAGAGTCGATTTTCCGCTTGATCGCTGTTATCATAAGGGAGTCCCGAAATTCGATGGAAGCGTTCAAATTTTGAACATACCTGTATATCTCAGTATTTGATATCTTCATATTTCTGCAGCTGAAGTAATACAGCGATCTCAATCGTGGGACACGAAAATAATTTTAAATAAATGTTTGCACGTTTAAAATGTTTGAGAAATATGGCTTGACTAATAAATGTTAAATAAAAATACGCAAAAAATCTTTCGATGAAAATAAAAACACAATTGGCGTATTTTTGACACAAATACAACAACAATTCCATTTGGCTAAAGCAAAACTTGGTAATTTCAATCGAACGAAGAAAACGTCAAAAAATGTAGACGAATTTTATTAAGTAAAAACTACTAGATACTAACTTCAGACTGTGAGTGCGGGTAAAATCTCACAGTCCTGCAGTAGCCTTTAAATAAATAAAATCGACTAAGAAAAAATGTTTTCTATGGAAACTATGATCACAAATTTTGATTTGAAATCTAATGTGCCGGTCCACATAGTGCGGCAACGCGATGCGTCTCTTACCACTTCGCAAACGAACGTTTACAGCAATAATTTTATGTGCGACTTGTGTTAAATACTCACTAATACAAACGAAAAAACACAAAAAATTAGGGTCAGAATTTTTTTATATTTACGCGATTATTACGAAAATGAATTTTGGTAAAAAATAAACGCCTGCGCCAACAACATATATACAAGTTCACCCCTTCCCCTCCTCGTAAATAACGCACATGCGTTGTAAACGATTAGTACATCTACTAAGCGCTTTGTCCGAATAGAACGCACAGAGCACTTTATTCGAGATACTAATCATGTACGTAAAAACAAACAACAAATTTTGAACTTACATTTTAGTATTTTTTGGGTTAGTGAATAGTGGGTATACAATACGAGCCGCACATTAAGGTAGCTTTTTCACACAGTGCGGCAACATGATGCTCTGTCTTCGTCTATTGCCTCTTCGCCTATAAAATAAATTTTAAAGTGGGGGTATTTTGCAGCAATAATTTTATGTGCTGCTCATGTTACTGAATATATACAAAAACGACAGTTAGAAACCTTAATTTTTTGACAATACCCTTAAAGTAGTTCCTACGAACCTCAATAGATGGCTCTAATTAAAAAGGGGTTGTGAACATTTAATTTTTTTAGAAGTGTAAAAATAAATTCTCTCTCTTCGACTATCTGTCAAATTGTTTGTGTCTTGTGCCATCATTTGTCAAACAGTGAGCGAATCAGTACTAATGACTGCCGGGAAAATGACATTAATGATAATTTGTCGGAAAAATATGCATTTTGCAAACAAAATATGTATGTGATACAACTTTTACCCAAATCAAACCACTTCAAATACATTTGCAGAGCCATACGAATATAAATTCGTTTAAAAATGTGAATCTGCACACGAAACTTCGATTAGACCAAAATTAAACCGAAGATCACGATGCATTAATCCGATTCGTTATTAATGATATCAAATGCAATAGTTTATCCATACATGTGAAAAGCCTTGTGTATATAGGCTGGGCTAAATAATTTTATTTTTTTAAATGCAATAAAACAAAATGTTCTCAATATTTTCTCAAATTTATTTTTTCATTGTAAAGAACAATCCTTCTGATTAATTATGGAATACTATTTCATTCATATGACTGCATCGGCTGGCCTTGACGAATCCCATACGGTCGGTCCAATTTTTGAGCACATTTTCGATGGTATGCGGCATTATGTCTTCAATGGCAATGCGAATATTGTTCTTTAGAGCGTAAACCGTTGCTGGTTTATCGGCGTAACACTTATCTTTGACGGCACCCCAAAGATAATAGTCCAACGGCGTCAAATCACAGCTCCGAGGCGGCCAAATCACGCCAGCGTTTCGGCTGATAATTCGATCTTCGAAGACAGTGCGCAAAAGATCAATTGAAACTTGTACTGTGTAGCACGGAGCGCCGTCTTGTTGAAACCAAATGTTGCCTATGTATTCCTCTTCAAGTGCCGGGAACAAAAAATTGTTTATCATGGCGCGGTAGCGCTCACCATTGACAACGGCGGCTCCTTGCACATTTTCAAAGAAAAATGGCCCAAAGATGCCACCGGGCCAATATCTTCACCAAACAGTCACTCGTTGAGGATGCAACGGCTTCTCTACGATCACGTGCGGGTTCTCCGTGCCCCAAATGCGACAATTCTGCTTGTTTACATAGCCGCCAAGATGGAAATGCGAATCATCCGAAAAGATGATTTTTTTGCCAAAATTTTCGAATTAATGATTCAATACTTCCCAGCGTTGTTCAAGCGAATACACAACCATTTTCGTTCAGTGGAAGGATAAAACTAATTTTCTGTCAAATCAGAACTTATATAACCCTTACCATACTCAAAAAAACCGCTAGTTCAAAAAAAATTTATTTGGCCCACCCGTATGCACAATTTGTGGTAAAGGTTTTTCCAGATCAAACAAACTTATTTAACATATGGGTATTCATACCGGCGTTCGGCTATATAAGTGTATACATTGCGATCGAGGTTTTACCCAATCAAATGATTTAACACATCACATTCGTCGGTATACTGGAGAAAAACCATACGTTTGTGGAATATGTTGGGATCGGTTTATACAGGGTACCGCACTACAAACACATCGCAGAGTGCACCGCATCGCAGAGAAATGTGAGTAAATCGCATTAAATACATTCCACTAAATACTACAACGGCATCGACTACAAATTCCGTTATAAAGCCAATCAAGACGTTCCATACCAAATATAAAAAATTAGTCGACCGACTTCACCAAAATTAATGCAACAACAGCCCATTAAATAAACTCACCAATGCCAGTAAATCATATGAATGATATATACCCCATTTACATGCGACCAACATTTTTCTTCTGCAAAATGAAAGAGATATAACATTGACATTTAGCACATGAGAGCCAAGAAAAGAAATATATCCCAACAAAATTTTGCAGAAGATTTTATGAGCCACTACACTGCGAAAACCACTATAAAAATGAAAATGTTGCCATAAAATATATTCGATCGATTCGAACAAAAAAAAAATATTTTATATTTACAGAAGGTTAAGGAATCATAATAAAAACAGACCCCATAGATAAAAATGTAAATTTCACATTTGAACTAATTAAAAATAGATTAATAATTTTCCTATAAAAAAATTATGGCGTTACTATATATGTTTGTTTATTTCTCACATATTGAATAGCATTCAGTGCATTTGTATAGCGGATGCTACTTATTTACCTGCAAAACTTTGCAGAAGAAAACAATTTTCTACATGTAAATGGGGCAATACATTCACCAAAATCCCAACTCTTATCTAGCACGACAACTTCTACTCCGATCGGGAATCCCCTACCTGTAAATTTAGTGGGGAATAATAATACGCATAATAAGCCATCTATCCAACCACCACCTCATACCACATCACAACGAATTCTACCGAATCTTTGATTCCCAGATGCTCCAAATCTAGAAATATTTACAATTTTAGAAATGTAAATAAATACAACTGTTTAATCGGTTTAATCAACGGTTTAATCGATCGATTATTTTAACTCCTTTTCTAAAAATGATTTAAATGATTTAAAAATGAAGCATGCAGGTTGATTAGAAGTGATTGAGGTGTATCACCACTTACTATAATGGATTCGACGATATTCAGTATATAGTTTAAATTAAGCGAATTTAGTATCCGCAATGTATTGTTATTAAATATAGATTGCGTATCACTTAGCCTCATCAGATTTAAATCTATACCATTAATTACCAATAACAGCAATACGGTTGATGCAGCCAAGTCAAAGTGATATTTTAAATTGAGAGAGCCAATTGAGAGGAAATTTTAGTTGTACACTGCGAATTTTTATAAACGATTTTAATTTTTTGAAAACTACTAGCGCTATCTATTATCCACATATCTAAACTATTATTACTACTCCTATTTTGATGTAGAAGGTCAAATATTTGAGTCGAAAAAAATGCATACAAAATGGAGTTATGTCGCTTCTGTATATATTATGTGCTCATGTTATATACTCACTATGTTTCCATGTACCGAGTTAAAATTGGCTTAGGTTTCGTTGAGTTGAAACTTTGTTGGGGTTAACTCTTGTCGTTTCCATGAAACCGAGTTAAGTTATCAACTATGCTAAAATTGATCTCGATATTTTACTCATTTTCTAGGTTAATTTTAAAATATTTTTACTCAAAATCTGTATTTTAATAGTTTACAATGAGCATCATTTTAAAATCCACGTAGAAAACGTTGACATATAGAACCTAACCCAACGACCCAACCATTTCCACGCACATAAACCACAATTACCCTAGGTTAACTCTTCATGGAAAAAGGTAACAAACGAAAAAACAAACAAAAATTAGGGTCAGACATTTTTTTTGTTTAGTTTGAAAATGAATTTTGGTAGAAAATAAACGACTGAGCGAAAAACTTTACATTTTGTTTTAATACCAACTATAGATTTTTTCAATTGTATTTGTTCAATCTGTTTCGCTCAAACATTCAATCAAAATAATAAGTCCTGCTCTAACTGTCATTGACAAGATGCCTATATAAAAAAAGTTACCATAGATTGTGTTGATTACCATTAAACCAGTGCCTTCTATAGTACTGGCCTGTGACAACATTCATTTGTTGCTGACGACCTCAATCTAAGACGAGAACTACAGGGCAGCATAATTAAGTAAAAATAATACACCTTGCCTCCTTATTACGAAGGCAAGAAATTTCTCAAAGTTAACAAAAATCTAAATTATTATATAATAAATTAATAAATTATGAACAATTTAAGTCTAATTGATTTTCTTAATTCATAAAGTGAATTTTTCCAAGTTCAACGTTTATTTCACAACTTTTAAATTGTTTTAAAAACCTAGAAAATAATTAATAAATTTTAACTTCCAGTGCAGTGTATGCAACGTGTTATAATATTTATTAACGCGTGCAAATCATCGTCGTGGATAAACAAATCAAAAAATAAAGTATGTATTTAAGGTATAAACACAACCAGAGATACAACGATAAGATACATCGACAAAATACATTTGTCTGCCGGCGATGTGGCTTTGGTAAACACAAAAATCGCGTCAGCCTTGAAGCAACGAAACAAGAAAAATAATATCAAATTAACCCTAAAATAGTTCATTTATCTTTTATCAACTCTATTTAAATTCTTTTACATAAAACATTGTGTACAACACTCAGATTTGGTTGAAATTCATTTAAAACCAGTTCTAAAAAATTTGATACCAACATAATACTCTCAAACTAGTTGGTAGTAATGCAGCGCCGACGACAAAATTAGAATAGATTCTAAAAAAATCGACGACAATGTCGTCGTCGCCAGTAACATTGGTTGTATTAGAATCCTATAGTTTATGTGTATTTTAATTTGACAGGCGTTGTATCTTGTCGCGTATCTCTATACATTTACCTTTAGTGTCACAAAATTTATGAAATTTATTTTGGTTTTAAGAGCCGGAGCTGCGGAGAGTTAAAAAAACTGAAAATCGAAAATAAAAAACGAATAACCTTCTACCAACTTCGATGTAATAATTACAAATAAATATATTTTCAATTTTGTAATGTAGTTTTTCTTTTTAAATTTTATCTGCCACCTGGATAATATACGTCGACTTAGCGGTTCTTCATCATTTGGTGTAAGCGGTCAGTAGTTTAGAAGGCATTGGTTAGTGTAACCATAATCTTCTGTAGTTTTTTGTATATTGGTATCTGCATTTCACACTTTGTCCATGGCTTTAAATTGTTGTTGGTTTTGTTTTGATTCAATATAAAATGGAAATAATTTTACTCATACATAGACACGTGCCGCACTTGAGTTTTGCGTGAAAAGGCAAGTGCAGCTGGAGTTTTATTGCAAAACGCAGTGTGTGGAAAGGTTAAATTATTGTTACAAACGTGCTGCAAACAATCCCCAATTTAAAATTTTGCTTGTTTGTTGAACAGATAAGAGACGAAGAAAAACGCTTCGTGTTTGCCGCGCTGTATGAACCGGCACAATAATTTCACTTGCGTCGTAACACGAAACGTAGATAGTTAGTGGAATAGTTGATTGGAATATCAGACTACAACTCAGTACACTTTGACCACTTTAGAGTTAAACTTTTAGTGTTGTTATTTAAACACTAAAGTGTTCCACTTGGTACACTAAAGTGTTCCACTTGGTACACTTTAGTGTTAAAATAAAATACTATGGAGAAAAACGGTAACTAGTATGACTTGAAACTGACACGTGACATGTTAAAAACAAGGCAATACATACACGTGGTATCATTGGATAGGTGATGAAATGATCTTTAACTTGACATACTTTGATTTAAATAAACATTTCGAATCACTAGAAAATTAAATTTAAAAAAAGGAAAAATGCAACTGTGCGATTTTTCTGCTCTCAAGTGTATTTTGATTATTATATTGTATGTTGGCTGGAATCATGATGAAATAATTGGTAGTGCAACTAAAGTGCGAGGACGTAAACGCCATACCAACAGGAGGACCATTTGATGCTATTTCTAATATTCAGTAAGATTTTTTTAAATTGGGAAAATTGTTTGTTACAAACGTGCTGCAAACAATCCCCAATTTAAAATTTTGCTTGTTTGTTGAACAGATAAGAGACGAAGAAAAACGCTTCGTGTTTGCCGCGCTGTATGAACCGGCACAATAATTTCACTTGCGTCGTAACACGAAACGTAGATAGTTAGTGGAATAGTTGATTGGAATATCAGACTACAACTCAGTACACTTTGACCACTTTAGAGTTAAACTTTTAGTGTTGTTATTTAAACACTAAAGTGTTCCACTTGGTACACTAAAGTGTTCCACTTGGTACACTTTAGTGTTAAAATAAAATACTATGGAGAAAAACGGTAACTAGTATGACTTGAAACTGACACGTGACATGTTAAAAACAAGGCAATACATACACGTGGTATCATTGGATAGGTGATGAAATGATCTTTAACTTGACATACTTTGATTTAAATAAACATTTCGAATCACTAGAAAATTAAATTTAAAAAAAGGAAAAATGCAACTGTGCGATTTTTCTGCTCTCAAGTGTATTTTGATTATTATATTGTATGTTGGCTGGAATCATGATGAAATAATTGGTAGTGCAACTAAAGTGCGAGGACGTAAACGCCATACTAAGTTAAAATTATATTAACCGTTTGCCCAATTCCCTAATTCTGATTAATGAAACCGATTGTTAGAAATAATTTTAATCAGAATTTATTTTAAAAATTTTAATTATAACTTGGTGGCTATAACGGTAACAATAAAATCGACATTATTTCTAATTAATTTTTCTTGTTTCGCATATTGAACAGAGGCCTTCAGGACATCCAGTAGTAGTACTCTTACCAATAATTAATATTTGTATTTTATTTCAATTTTTTGTATGTGTGAGAATTCATTATATTCATATTCATGTACTTATTATTTTATTAACACGTCATAATATAGACGTACCGAGCGAAAGAAATATTAACGTTCGTAAACTTTTAATTATGTTTTTGTGATTTATTGTTGTTTGTGTTATTACTTTTATGTTTTTATTATTTTGAATTTTTTTACAAAAATAATTTACAGGGGTGATATGCCGTGTGGTTCGTTATCAATAACAATGGAAATTTCCCCAAATTTAAACTCTAGTACAACAGGAGGACCATTTGATGCTATTTCTAATATTCAGTAAGATTTTTTTAAATTGGGAAAATTGTTTAATAATTTTCTAATTAACATTCAATAACGTTTTCTAAAAAAAAAAATACTTAAACCAAAATATGTAAACTAATTCTCTGTTTTAATTTAATTTATTAATTATTTATAATTTTTATTATTGATTGACTTTTTGTTGTGTTTTGATGCAAAGAATTCTATGTTAAAATGCTATTTCGTGATAAGCTATGTTTCATTCAACTGTAAAGATAGACCGTAACCTATTCGAGGTTTAGCATGCATAAAATATTCTTTGGTAATCAGAACTTAGCTTTAATTTCCATTTTATTTATTAGGTGTATGACTTAATTTTTACAGATTTTTCAGCAAATTTATTTTATATAAAAAAATAGACAACAATAAATTTAATCTTTTAAATATTGTCCATCGTTTTTTAAGATCTTGCGCCGTCTCTCTTCTAAGTCACGCGAGAAACGTGAAATAAATGGCCAGTAAATGGCCTTTTCTGATCAAGTTCTTTGCTCACTTTGTTCAATTGTCAGATGTAGCGTTCTGCAGTTACCGTCTGACGAGTTTCCAGGAGTTTGGAATAAAACACACTCTTCATGTCCTACCAGATACACAGAAGAACCTTCCTTACGTAGATGTTCTGTTTCGGTGTCGATGTACTGAGTTGCCCGAGATCTATCCTCGAGTCCTTTGTGTGTTGCCGAACAAGCAGTAAAAGGCACATCTTGATACGTTGGCCTAGGTTGTGTTTGGTCAACATATGTGGGTCCGACTATCCCAGTTTTCGAATTTTTCCCATTTGGTGCAAACGCTTGAAAATAGCTATTCGAGTGATTCCTACTAGCTGAGCTACAAGTTCTTATTGCGTTTGCGTTGAATCTTCATCCAGTAGAGCTTGCCTTCCAGCTTTCGATTCTCCCCAGGGCCCGGCTAGTCACTAAGATCAAAATCACCACTGCTAAAACATCTGTACCAATAATTAAACATTTTATAGGACACAACGTTTGTACCAAGAACATTACAAATTGATTCCCGTGCTTTAGAGCATTTTTTCCTTATTAGAACTCGAAAAGAAAGCAGTTCGAATGTACTGTTTATCAGTTGCCATCGTAAACTCTAATGTTCTGGGAGGTTATGTAACTCACGTAGACTTGTCATCTGTGTTATGAAACCTTGCGTCCGCTCCTATAAAAACCACAAAATACTCGTAGGAACTCGAAGGAAAAATCTGTAAAAATTAAGTCATACACCTAATATAATTTTACTGTACGTACATTATGTTCATAAACAGTTATTAAAATAAAAATGCAATACGTCGCTTTGTACAAAATAATAATTGCAATTATTTACTGACTCAAGTGTGACTTAACCTTGACTAACACAAACTTGACTCAAAAGTGCAATTATTTGAATTTTATTTAATTGGTATTTTTACGAACAGGATATTTTAGTATAGGATTACGGAAAACGAAAACGAAATGTTTGAAACTTGTAGGAAGGTGTATCGTAGAATTTTTCGAAACAAATGCAGCCCTCATTATCCAGAGGCCTATAATAGTTGAACTCGTAACTACCAGAACTTTATATAATATTGTACAGTTGATGGTACTTGAAAACCCAAAAATAATCTGAAATTAATTTTTGGTTTTTCAAGTAGAGCAATTAACAAAAGTAAAATTAATTTTGATCATTTTAGCTCTACAAAAATTATCATATTTTAACAATCAAAAATAATGAATACTTAAGCTTAAACTTAACCTAAAAATATCATAAACAACAAAAATACATTTTGTATCGAGATTTGGTGATTCTACACAAACATATACTCGTACTCAGAATAAAACAAATAAATAATTCTAATAATTTCCCTTTAAATTGATCCGGATAATTTGGCCATTGAAAGCTTACGTATTCCCATGCGGGATTCGCTAAAAAGGTCGATTGTTTATTGTCGACAGTTGGACTGAAGCTGTTATCTTCACGTTTTGTTTTTTATGTTGAATACAAAAATGACAAAATGTCTTTTAAACACAAGACTGTGGTGAATTTGAACATTATTTGACCGTTATTTGTTTATTTATATCATCATCATTAGTTAAGGCACGTAAGGAAATAAGCCTTTAATGTATCATAATATTAAAATGCGGTATTCAAATAAATATAATTATAATAATTTAACGGAACAAATTTATTAGATAAAACGGCATTACCTAATAGAAGTATTATTGAACTTATGCCATCGTAAGACATATTTATCAATTTCTTGTAATAATTAGTGCAAGCTCTCTAAAGCAGTTTTAATAATTTTTGCTTTTAACTACTTCAGACAGCAAATCAAAATGATTAACTTATTGCGAAATGAACGATGCAAAACTGTTTACAAAAACCCTTGATTATAAAGAGATGACCCGATAAATCCTCGGTGTCGAGCTAAAAAATAATGTATTTATTTATTTATTTATTTATTTCAAGAAATCTATTCTGTGCTTTACCTGTATGATTTCAAATTATTTAGTTTAAAACAAAAATTATATTAAAACAAAAATAAAATAAAAATTAAACAAAAAACTTTAAAATAAAAAAAATATAAATCAAAATTTGATTTAATATTCAAAAATTTTAAAAATAATTCTTCAGGATATTTTAGTAGTTGTTCTTTGATAAACTAAAGTCAAATAGGTTGTCGATAATGTTGAATGTTTTAGACAACCTATTAATGGGGTTGTTTTTCCATATAGCTTGTGGAATGGTATTCTAGTGATAAAAACTCGTGGTTTCGAAATGTTCTGCATGGTACATGAATTGATATGTTTTCCAAAATGTAAGCTGAACCAATGTGACCAAACAAAACGTTATCAATAAAAGTCGCGTGTAAGAGAAGTCGTCTAATCCGTGCATCTTGTTGAGTACGGAGGTAACCGGCCTACATTTTCTGGAATGTTAAATTGTGGTCTTAATCTCAGTCAATTTTCTTTAACAAAAAAATCAGGAACTTCTTTTGAATGCTTTAAATTCAGACCGATACAGCGTATTCCAGTTGAGATCGAACGTAAGCGAGATAGAATGAACATGATCTTAGGTAGGTTTCAGTGGTTGCTTACTGCACACTTAGGCCAATTTTTAGGCCCATTGTGACACCACTCATTCACTCCACATCATTAACCCACCTACTTCACTTACTCACACAACTACAGTATACCACCTGCACATTGCAAGCTCCATGTCAACCTGTACATTGACATGGAAGGTGGGTCGGCGCGTGACACGGAATTCTGCACTCCATCAGAGGGTCTTAGTTGTATTCATTAGCATCACCGATCGTAATCGATGATGAAAATTCGATTTGCATCTAGCCTCTTGATGGGATTCGAACCCAGCACCTCCCGGTCCAAGTGCCGAAGCTTTAACCACTGCACCACTTGTCCGGTCAACATGATCTTGATTATCTTTAAATTCACCTGTCCATCTTTTAACAAATCCAAATAAGGCCTTTCACTATACAATTTTCAATATGCATATTGAAACTGGCATTTTCGACCAATGTAACACCTAAATCTATAATCTCATTGTCTCTTTGCACTACTTCGTTATTGACTTTGTATGAAGTAATTAACGGATTTGTTTACGATGAAAAGACATGGTTTTGCATTTCCTAATATTTAAGTAAAGCGAGTTTCGATCACACACCACTCACTTAATCTATCGATGTCTTCTTGAAGTTTCTTCGTAGCTAGCACTCCATTAACAGTCCGAAAAAATTTCACGTCATCAGCAAATATGAGCACATTTGGGTTTTTGGTTATCTCGGTTATTCGATCTATGAAAACAATAAATATCCAAAGCCCGATGTGCGATCCTTGATCACACGTAACAGACGAAACAGACGTAACTTTCATAACGTTTGATTTCTCATTTCCCAATATTACAAATTGTCGCCGGTTTGATAGATAAGACTTGAACCAATTTATGTAATCGAGTGAAAACCCAAATGCAAATAACTCGGGAGTGCCTTATGATGGCAGATGGAATCAAAAAAATCAATGAAAATAAATAAGAAAGGTGTCTAAGAAGTACTCATTTAAAAATAAAGGACCGGTGCTAATTTGAAGATAAATCGTTAGTGGCACATCCAGTATTGTATTTTGCAGCAACGACACATGGTGGTGTTTTAGTGATAGTGACCATAACGCCGAGGTTACAAACTTCATCAGAAATCATCAATCTTTCACCAATTATTACGACGAGAGCAGTTCTAAGTTTAATTTATGTTTATATAACGGAACAATTTGAAACTTGACTGTATTCAAAATTAAGTCTTAAACTCAGCCCAACACGAAACAGCATCCAAGTCTTGAGTCTTGTTATATATAAACGATTTACCGGCACGACTAAGGTATAGTCAAAATATCATGGCAACGATATCTTGAATATACTTTAGTCGTGCCGATAAGTCGTTTATATACAATGAAAATAAGAGAGCTCCCACAACAGAGCCCTGCGATACCTCTGAAATAACCTCTGCGATAACTTGATCCTTAACCACGCGGGTTTCTTTTGCCAAGCAAGAAACATTAAAGCTTCAGGGACAGTGTAGCGTATAATTAATACAATTAAAAGCTTTGAAAAATTCAAGCAACAATCAACAAAAATTGTTATCATAATGTAAAATACTAGTACACCGAAACTCTGCAATTCAGGATGGTGAGCAAATTCTCGGAATTGAAACCACAATGGCCTTCTTCTAGGAGACCGGAAACGTGCTGCTCTTCACTATAAAGTTAAAGACGAGATTACAGCACGGTAAACTAACTAAAAGTAATATAGGTATTTGGTAATTTTGAAACTATGTTATCATGACCAGTTTAATGACCAATACAGTTGATTGATTGATTGATTCTGAATGTACGATCAAGTTCTTACACAGGAGCTCCCGGGTAATGCCGGGCTCACCGTACACTCTTTTTTACACATAACCAAACCGAAGGATTGGATAGGTTAATTAGGATTTAAATGGAACAGAATCGGCCCGGTAACAGATACCTAGGTATAGCCGATATTTAGTAACACAATGACAATACAATACTAATCTACTAGAAGAAAAATAAAGGTTTAATAGGTTTAATCGATAACGATGGTAGTGGTGTTCAACAATTGCTTCTTTAAATAGCAACCTAAGAAAACATATTACTTTTTCATATGCATCTGAAAATTTCCGGAAATTTAAATCTAAATCAATATTTTTCGGCTTCCTAAACCAAATTGATTGATTGAATCGAGCCGGTTACAGACACTTAGGTTAAGTCGTTAGTAACGCAATGACAACACGATTCTAGTCTACGTAATCAGCAATTAATATTACAAAGAAATATTATTTCACAAGCATCTGTAGATTTCCTGAAATTTAATTCTAAAATAATATTTTCCGGCTTCCTAAATAATATAAACATTTATTAATTTAATCCTCTTGCAACTCCACAACTTACAATAGAATTTCCTGAAACCGTAGTTATTTGAATTATATTAAAAATTACTCTAAAATCCATTAGTATTTAACCCTTTAATTTGGCAACCACAAAATATCAAAAAACTACTACTCTACCTTTCCTCAACCAATTACTGTCAAATATGTAATGCAGAAATGGATGGCACTCCAACATAATGGTCAAATTCGGTGTACACAGCATAATTTGACGAAATGTTGGGATTAGACTATAATGAATGAAACCAGGTTTTTTCCTAATCGATAATTTTCCAACTTAGTTTGTAGAGCTGGGTTAGGATTCTAATAAACTAAGGTCAACTTGTATTGGGACTTTAACATGTCTTTTTGATGAAGTTCTACAATTCGATCAATCTGAATGGAACTTGGCCATATCCTAACCAACCATTGTCAAATCAGGTATGCAAGATCGGGTGGGGATGTACAAATCGATTTTAGAAAGCTCTGGAATACGGCCGTGCTAGGCAATTTCTTAACTAATTATGTTCGAATCTGGTATGCAGGGCTGAACCGAGAGATTCCAACATAAGTTCCGGATGAAGTTCTAGATTTTGTTACAAAATAAGTTTGAAAATAATCGGTCAAGGAATTATCTAGTTCTTCTACCACTACAGCCGAACTAGCGATTCACGTTTAATGTCTTCAATTGCAGCTAGAAGTCACACGGAGCTAAATCAGGCGAATACGGTGGTTGCGGAACGATATGGGTGGAATTTTTGGCGAAAAAATTTGGAACCAATCGTGCTTTCACTTTTCTTAGGCCCAAATGATCTTTCAAAATGGTTTTCACGGATCCTTCCGATATTTCAACGATGCCAGAAAGGTCTCTGACTGTTAATCGTCGATTCTCGAGCACCAATTCCTTGATTTTATTAACGTGTTGATCATTAGTTGATGTTGATGGCCGTCCTCTTTGAACAATTTGTACCAATCAAAAACATTTGCTCGCGACATACAATTATCACCGAATCAACAAAGAAGATTAATTTCACTCATTGTAAAAATCGCGGAATGCACTTTTTGTACTTCAGAAAGACAAGCGTATACTAAACACTAATGATTATTTTGATGTGACATTTGGCACAGCTATCACTGCCAGTCATACCAACATAGAAAAAAATATCTCGACGAATGGTTTTCCGCGCGAAATTTAAATTAAAAAGTCTTACAACTTTTTGCCCACAGTAGTATATATACCATAATATCACACAAAAATTTATTTCATTTTTTTTTTTGCTACACTCGAAAAATAAAATAAAATTAAAAAACACATGACAAAAAAATTATTTGGGAATACAATTCACACAGTAACACATTTTTAAACACACTTTTTAGTTCCACACTGTGATTCTTTCCTCGTTTCTTTCTCCTTCACCAACAAACTGATTGCTGAACTGAACTGCGGGATCATTTTTATTTTTGACCTTCATGATGATAAAGGACAAACTTCGCATTCTTTTTATATTTTATTTTTATCCTTTTCTCCCGTCTCGCCGTTCCACATAGCGCTTCAAAGAAGCAGCTTCATCTTCGTCTCTTTCCCTGTTTACCTATAAAACCGGTTTTAATTGCGACTCATTTTTCAACCAAATTTTTTTCGATGAAGCAGCACTTACACAAACAAAAATTAAATAAAAAAAAAAGTCAAGGTCATTTTTGACATGTAGATTTTAGTTTAAGTTTCATTTTGTAGAGAGCTGTAATAAAACAATACAAAAAAAACATTTTGTGTTGTCGTATACAGTGAAAATAATTATTAACAAATTAAACCAAAATTGAACAAAATATTTTTCAAAAGTGGTAAAATTTATATAAAAAGTATTGTGTGTAAAATTAGTAAATAATTCTAAATTTGCATGTTTAAAAATAATTTTTGTGAGATAACAAAAGAATAGTTTTCCCGACGGCATGGTTGTGTTCGTTTAGTCGCGTGGTATTTAACAAAAAAAAAAATCGTGTTTACTAGTATCAGAGTCTTAAATATAAGTCCTGCAAACTCCACACTATGAAATAAACAATATCTAACTAAAGATGTACTCGTAATTTTTTTTCTATAGTAGTTTTTTTTAAATAACTTAGCATGGTGCAGAAACAAACAAAAAATGACCATTTCTGCTGGTTTCAAAAAATATCAGCAGTAATTTTTTTTTTGTGATAGTGATGCCTCTAGCGGTGAATAGCAAAAATACATTTTTTCTGCTGGAAATTTTCTGCTATCTTATAAAGCATGATTTCGCTCATCAATCGCTAAATATGAGCCACTACGGTCTTTGTTGTTTATTGGGATTTGGCCAATTCTGGATTAACACAAATTCAGCCACTATATGTTTAGGATGGCAATGAACATACCTGTTAGAAATATGCAATCAGAAGTGCCAAGCTCATTGGTTTCTAGAGCACTTTCTGTCAGAAAATCGTTCAATCAACGGAATTTGTTGTTCTTTAGGAATTGGGCTAATTCTGGATTAGTACAAATTCAGCCACTATATTTTATGGATAGCAAAGAACGTACCTGATAGGAATATGCAATAAGAATTGCTAAGTTTCTTGGATTCTAGAATATTTTATTCTAATATTTAGTTTGTTGTTCAACAGAAATATAATTGAGCTGAATATGTATTTCGTTTTTAATCTAGCATCATTTTTACGGGCTTGTCTGTTTTGCCTCAAATTAAGAATGAAAATTTATGACAATTATATTTATTTCTATTATCTTTATCTATATAATTCTGCTGTACGTGTGTATGTCACTGAACTCCTCCTAAACGACTGGAGCGATTTTGATGAAACTGTTTGTGTGTATTTGAGTGGGTCCCTGGATGGTTTAAATTCACAATTAAACCCGGTAGGCGGCGCTGCAACTGGGTTTTAGGAATTTTTATTTTATTTAACGATTTTTTTTATATTTTCTTAAGATTTTTCTCGTATCAGAACATATAGCCCCAAAATTTCACCCCTTACCACCCTCAATCTTTATCTATATAATTCTTCTGTACATGTGTATGTCACTGAACTCCTCCTAAACGACTGGAGCGATTTTGATGAAACTGTTTGTGTGTATTTGAGTGGGTCCCTGGATGGTTTAAATTCACAATTAAACCCGGTAGGTGGCGCTGCAACTGGGTTTTAGGAATTTTTATTTTATTTATCGATTGTTTTTATATTTTCTTAAGATTTTTCTCAACATATAGCCCCAAAATTTCACCCCTCACCACCCTCAATCTTTATATACATAATTCTTCTGTACGTGTGCATGTTACTGAACTCCTCCTAAACAACTGAACCGATTTTGATCAAAATTTCAAAACCGATTTTATCATAAGTTCTTGAATAATTGACCGTTAAAACCTTCTGAGGAGTTCATGAATAATTGAACTTTTGAAAATAATTCATAGTTTTGTTTGTTTACCACAGGTGGCTTTTATGTAGAATTCTGTGATATTTGACGTACGCATCAATACATGCGCAAGTCGCTTGCGTATTAGCTTGGCGTTGTTTTAACATTTCAATTTCTGTTCGCTGTGTTTCAATATTCTATATATCACATTTGCGTGCATATTGGGTGTACTCGTATTATTTATCGACAAAACATATTACAATAACGTTTTAAATCATAAATGAAATGTGTAAGGTGTAGTGTTGAAGTGAATACCTTACATGATATTCAATGAATTTCAATTATATACATGTGCATTAAATGACAACAATCTAACCTGCAACTCTTTATTTTCAGTGCTTATTTGTATCGATGATTATATTTATAAAATTTACGGAGTGTTAAACGGCTCATCGAAAATAAACAACATCAAAGTTTGTTCAACAAATTATAACATTAATTAAATTCAAATATAAGTTACTTATATTTATGTGTTGTGCGTTTATTAAATAACAATGCCACGGAATTCACAAACAGTCCACTCCCGTAGGTTAAATAGAATGGCAGAAGATCAATTGAAGGATAATGTAAATTCAAGAAACCATGTTGCAAACACACGTGCAAATGAAAGTCAAAAGCAACGCAACGAACGCCTTCAAGCTAATGCATTGAGACAAAGACACACACAGAGCACATGCATCACTTCTCCACCTTGAGCTCGAATATGAGTCGGACATCGACGATTCGTCACATTCACAAATTGTCATCGGTGCTATGGACAGAGAATGCCAACACTGCCATGCATTCTAATACAAAGATGAAACAGCCGGTTTCCGCTGCGCATCTGGAAAAGTTATACTGTCACCATTGTGAAATCAATCACCAGAACCATTTGCAACACTATTGGCTGGAGCCACACCTCAACTAAAATTGTTTTTGCGTAAAATTCGTAAATTTAATCCTTGCTAGGCAAGACACTGAAATGACATCATTTGGAGCAAGAAAAATCCTTCAGAATGAGGAGGATAGTCACAATTTTGAATCAACGTTTAAGATTCCGGGCCAAGAGCATCAACGAATTGATTATTTAACCTCAATGCCTGATGCTGATTCAAAATTCTTGCGAATCTACTTCAAGAGCGATGAGGAGCAGCCAATACAACCAATTCGAGTAGATGAAGGAGCGATAAATTGTGGCGATTTTGGAACCATTTTTGCGAAATCACAACCAGTTGGTCTAGTTGTTCAATACGGTTTCAAATAGACTGCAAAACCACAACTACATGATCGTCATCAAGGCGTGCAAAGTACCATCTGGAGAGCGCGCAAGCCTATACAATGCACCAACCGTTTATTAAGTTGCAGTTGTTATGGCTGGCGACGCATACGAACGTCGAGATATACTGACCTTACGCAGAGATAACACGGTGCAGACAATTCAAGCCAGTCATTGTTCTTACGGCCTTTTGGGTAGGAGAAGATGGATATTATTTCAACACAAACAAAGAAATTCAGCGACACGTACAATCTATCGATCGACATTTACACATATACAACAACAGCAATATCTTTTTTGCAATGACATTATTACACTTACACCAATCTCACGAAAAGTACCGCCTCTTTCGCCAAATGTGCCAATGACAACCACCAAATATCGTCCGGCCACGACACGAGAATTGAATGGCGCAGGATAACGAGAAATTGCTCTCATTTTTTGATTTTGCTTTGGGAACAGCAAATCACACAATGACGAAACGAAAATATTGAAATGTCAAACTCAATGTCAAATGTCACTTAGTATATATAGTCTATCGAAAATTCGAATATCGAAAAACCGTTTACTGAACCCGCTAATAAACAGTCGGGCAGGGCAAAGTCTGTCGGGTCCGCTAGTAAATTATATTTTTATAATAAGCACAAATTTCGTTGGTTTAGCCTCCTACCAAAAATGTTAAAGTTGGGCTTAAATAATCTCTGGGAATCGGGTTTTATTTAGGTTTAATTTGGTAAGAAAGCGGTATATATTTATTAAATGCCATGCAACGAATGTCAACATTGTTATATAGACCAAACGTAACGTTTGTTCAATAATAGATTTAAAGAACATACAGCCGATGTTAATTACACAACACTAACAACAACTTCTACTCCAACTACGCACAGGTAACTGCAAACCACACGTACACTGACATAAAGCAAAATCTAAAAATGTGCTAGAAGAATTTAAAATATACAGACTATGCGATAACCCTTTTCTACTGAACGGTGAAATCAACATTTACCTTGCATCCACAGTAGTTAATTATTAAATATGATTAACAAAGAGCGAATGGTGCTCGAAACCGGTCGCTAGTGACGTTTTAATTTATTTAAATAAATGTTTGTAATATCACTAATTACAAGAAAATTTTTAACTTGTTAAATATTCTGTTTAGTTTTTTATATATTATAATCTGTTAAGTCTAGCCTGTTAGTTCAAGTTATATCTGAGCACCTGTACCTTTCCAGCTGCTTTGGAATGTATTTTGTTTTTGATTTTTTTCTAGTCCAATGAAAGCCTCCTCCAGAATCCATAGGGCGCACTTCATGAAGGGTGGAATGTCGAGTGTGCTCACTGTAGTACCAACTGCGGTATATCTCTACTCTTGATCCGGGGAGGTATTTTGTTTCCATTGATAGATCCACCACCTAGGAACGCGCCCGTTGGGGATTACTAGTTCTCCTTGGGTTCAAATTATTTGAAGCATACTTGTCGCATATTTGTACCTCGGCATGACGAGAACTCTAAGCTCAGGTGGAAAGTGCATGTTAAAAAGAAAAGGCCAGAACTGACAACACACAACAAACTGCTGTTATATAAACAAATCCTAAAACCTATCTGGACGTATGGTATTCAGCTTTGGGGCTGCACAAGAAAACTACAGTTAAGAACATACAAACATCTCAAAACATAGTACCACGTACCATTGTGAATGCTCACTCCATAGTACACTAGAAATGATAACTTTCATCGAGAGTTAAACATAGAACACGTCAGCGATGAAATACAAAAATTTGCTACGACTGCAGCAGCATAACTAGGAGCTGCGGAATCTACTGGATTGCACCAATGGATCGAAGCGCCTAAAAAGAACGAAGCCTTGAGAATTAGTGGTTTCCCGAGTCGCTGGAATCAAAGGACTGGCAGAGCTGGAACGAACCGATAGATTTCGTTCCATAAGAATAAACTACCTAATTGGTAGTAAAATTAGTGGCGATTGGCGGAAATTAAACTAATAAAACAATTGGTGGCAATTAAGCTAATAAAACATTTATTAGACAATCACTGAGATTAGGTGTAATATTATACAGAAATAAGTATTTCTTAAAAATAAAAAAAAATAAAAAAATTAAAAAATTTAAATATTTGTCGCAAAACCATTATTTGGTTAAAAGTTTTCGAGATATGCTAGAATCTATATTACACAAATCAAAGCCAGAAAAAAGTACAGTAATTTTTACTAACGCCATCTTTAAATGAAACCATACCAGTATAGACAAAATTCGATAGCTTTCCAATGTTCCAGTTCGTTCGTGTCATATATTTATGACTCTTGTTTGGGTCTAATTAAATCTGAAGTGTGTCGTCACGCTTTAGATATTTAAGAAGGTGAATAAGCATTTATCTTTTAATTCCTAATAACAAACCTCCTTTCAACTTAACGTTAACTCTTATATGAAGAATTTAATTCGATTTGTCGTGAGGTCCGAGCTCCTCAATCATGCCGTGAAAGCATATTTTGTGATGGTAATCTTGAATTTAATGCAGGAGGCATAGAAGAACAGAGCGGAAGGACAGAACCAGCTTGTCATTTAACTCCTAAGAAACACAATTCAAATCAGTTTTTCAAATATTTTAGTAAATATGTTAGGAATATTAGATATTTACATAGAATACACGATCATTGTAGTGCAATACCATTCTACCTTGTGGCCAGCTCTGTAGGCAGTGTATATTTCAACTCATTAAACTCATTTTAATCTCTCGATTTATAAAATAGAGTAATCTATGGTAAACTTATTTTCTATGGTACTAGTTTCGAGCATTCGCTCTTTGTCAACTTTAACTATTCTCACTCAGAGAGTAGTATAAGTTGACAAAGAGCAAATGCTCGAAACTAGAACTAAAATTAAAATTAATAAAATCAAAATTGTCATAAAAAGAAAAGAACAAATAGAAAATAAAATATTTAACCTCGTGACAAAAGTGCACAAAATAGTCATTTTAGTGCACTTTTATCAGGTTTTTGTATATTTTATTTTTATTTTTAATAAATGAGAGTTTGTTCTTTTATTTTTTATGATGAGTGAGTAATCTCTGAGTAAGAATAGTTAAAGTTGACCATCGAAAAAATAAAATCTGTTGGAAATATCCAGCACCTGCCTCCCCCTCTCCTCTCCCTTCAGATCTGGGAGCAGGCTAGGATTCAATGTACTCAACATCAAGCTTTAGTCTGAACAAAAAATTAACATCGAAACCTCATTGAGACATCCATATCCCTTAATGGGATTTAAATTACATTTCACAAATTCACTCAACTCTACTATGAAAGTAGTGTACGAGTATGGTGTGTTTACTATAGGCAAGAAGTAACAAACGAAAAAAATAAACAATGCTTCATTACGTATGATTTATACATAATGAAATGAAAAACCACACGCTCGTATTATGTACATATATACTCCTATATACATATAAATACTATTTAAAATAATATGTGTACACGATCGAGATTCGTTTTCGTTTAGCTATATAAAAATTAAATACGTGATCATGAAAAGGATTGAATCTGTTTAGGTGCATGTAGCTACCTACATTGAATATAATGTTTTGATGTGCTACATGAAATATAAATGAAAAATATTAAGATAAAATTATTTGAGGATGATAGCAGAATCTACTTAAATATAAGTCCTGTTAACTCCACACATATGAAATAAACAATAACTAACTAAAGATGTATTGGTAATTTTTTTTTCATAGTAATTTTTTTTTTTTTTAAACTAAGTATAAATGGAACACATTTATACTTAGTTTAAAAAAAAAATTACTATGAAAAAAAAATTACCAATACATCTTTAGTTAGTTATTGTTTATTTCATATGTGTGGAGTTAACAGGACTTATATTTAAGTGCAGAGACAAACAATAATAAAATAAAAAATTCAAATTTACATTGCATTGTTAGTGCATCCAACAAACTCTTTGGTTGTTTTTTTTATATAGGTATCTGTCAATGAGAGTTAGAGCAGGACTTATATTAAGTAGATTTTGATGATAGGCATAGGAAACGAAAAAATAAAAAACTTATCATTAGGAAAAAATTAATTTTTCTGTTGCCGTTGTTTATTGCCGTCAACCAATATTCCTTATAATTGCATTTTCCAACTCGCCTGATGTTGTAAGATATTGTACATATGTGTCAATTCCAAATATCTTGGCTGGGTTCTTAAGTTAAGTCTTAAGACATTCTGTTTAATTAACTAAAAAAATTTGAATACATCTTGTGAGTTTCCTAAGATGGGAAAGATTCAAGAATAAAGCCAAAGGGAGTTAAGAAAAACATGTTTTTTTTAAGTATAGATCGACATACATAATGTATACTATGCACAATATGCACATTGCACTTGTTTAACACTGCACCTTTAAAAAACGATGGCAACAGAAAAATAAGTTTTTTCCTAATGATAAGTTTTTGATTTTTTCGTATCCTATGCCTATCATCCTCAAATAATTTTATCTTAAAATTTTTCATTTAAATTTCATGTAGCACATCAAAACATTATATTCAATGTAGCTACATACACCTAAACAGATTCAATTCTTTTCATGAACCAAAATCTACTTAAATATAGGTCCTGTTAACTCCACACATATGAAATAAACAATAATTAACTAAAGATGTATTGGTAATTTTTTTTTCATAGTAATTTTTTTTTTAAAACTAAGTATAAATGTGTTGGTGCAGAGACATACAATAATGAAATAAAAAATTCAAATTTATATTGCATTGTTAGTGTATCCAACACACTCTTTGGTAGTTTTATATATATAGGTACTGCAATGAGCATGATCACGTATTTAATTTTTATATAGCTAAACGAAAACAAATCTCAATAATAAATAATACGTAATGAAGCATTGTTTATTTTTTTCGTTTGTTACTTTTTGCTTATAGTAAACACACCATCCCCGTACACTACTTTCACAGTAGAATAAAATAAAAACAAATTTTGAAGAAAATTTGGGTGTTATACTGTACAAACTAATATAATATTTTTTATTTGTACGTGTGCGTATTGAAAAAATATATTGAGCGAGAAATGTGTATGTTGAGCAAATACACCAAAATGGGGCTTGAGTTTTAGCTAAGCATTTCTATAAACAGTCGCTAGAGATATTTTTCCATTTCTAACGACATCGAGAAATTGATTTATTACAGAATTTTCCTTTTGTTTAGGTCTCTGATTGTGATTTCTCTGTGCTTGAACAATTCGAAAACTAGTCGATAGTCTGACGCTACGATCGAAATCGCTTCACTTACATTTAAAATTGAGCCATTTCAATATATACAATAAATTCAAACTGCAGGGTTTATAACCGGAATAGGCATGAAAATAATTGACATCGCGATCACCTAGAAATAGACTTAATTTCTATCAAGCAAAGCCAAGTTACTACAATTTATTAGTGCTTGAATTAAATTGCACTGTGCTATAATTTAAAAACTATACACTTTCAATCTCATTGTTATAGGAATTTGACTGAGTATGTACTACATATTTTTTTATTTATTATTTATATTCAAATAAACGCCACACAGCGCAATATCATACCATTTATTATTATTATTACATAATATTATGCTTCATGTAATGCCTTGTGGAGTCAATGTTCAATAGTGAAAAGTAAATTATCCAATGAAAATTTATTTTCAATATTTCTAGGCAACACTACCCATCCCAATAAATGTTTTAATTGAAAATCATCTAGCTCGGAGATATCAACTCAACACAACGTTAAATATTTCTAGTGATAGGATACCGAAATTAATTATTCTATTTTCGACAAGGTACGGGAATTATATGTTAAAAATATTTAATTAAATTTTAAAAGTCGTTTGGCATATTATGTTGCTAGTAGATTGAAAATAACTTATTTTGGTTAATAAATAAATGCTCGTATAAATTTATTTATATACATATTTCAAAATTCAGATGATAACGATTAATTCTGTTACCTTTTAAAACATTATAATATTACTATATGTTGTAGTGGCAAATGCGGCTTTTTACCATTTTTAAAATCAAGTCGTGAAGTAAACAGATATCATATATCAAGTGGTTAATCTCAGGCTAATTGTATTTAATTGACCTAATCTATTCTAACTTTTGTATTGAATTTTTATATAAAACACTTCACTCAGCTTCTTCTGTTTTATATAAAAATACAATACAAAAATTTAAATAAAAACAATAAATAAATTTACAACAAAGAAGTTAAAGGATAATCTATTATATTCTAACACTAAAACAATTCCTACTAAATACGTGTTTTATAATTACATACATAGAAGCGAGCAGAGAGATATTTTTAAATCAATCTTAAAAAAATCTTGAAGTACAGATCAGATAAAAGATTTTTTGTATCTTACGAGTATTATTTCTGCACGCTTGTAATTTCGATGTTTGTGAATCAAACAAGTATTTAAATAGAAATTTAAAACGAAGATATCGATTTTTCGACTAACAGTACAATAAAAATTGGAAGGTTTGTTGATCTTTGGCAGCCAATCTAAACAATGACATGGGCAAAGCATTAAAAGTCGTGTTTCACTATATTAAATCAAACTTGAAAATCTATGTACTCGTACATTATTCTGTTAATATCGAATCAAGCCGTTTGTGTCTGGACAAACTCCGCGAAATATTTAGTTTTACTTTAGCACTAATAATTAAATAGGGACAATCTCAAATAAAAGAATCGAAATACCCATAAATGTCTATAGTATAAGTTAGAATCACTAGTAATTTAATCTGGGTTTTAAATCCCAAGTGATCGGTTCTCTTTTAGAGCCAAAGTGTATCATGAGTTTCAAGCCGTTTTTGACATAGAGTTAAATCTTTCCAATCAAAACAAAATAATCTTTTGAAAGACCAATTCTGTCTGCCGCCTCCTTAGGTCAATTTTTTGGCGGAATTTAAGTTTTGGCTCTTTCTCAGCCAGTTACTTATTGAAATAGTATAACAATCGATCAAAGCGAATGATTTCAATGCGAATGTGAAAGTTGGAACCAGAGCAAAGAAGGACTGCCTTCATATGCATATAACACTCGTAATCTTGTAAATAACCTGCTGAGAGTCTGGTTTATGAAAAAGTCAACAATAAAATTGTAAGTTCATTTTTAAAAATTTTAAGTTTTCATTTATAAATCGTAGTGCAATTAAAATAAAAAAACCTTTGAGCAATATACCACAATTGCGCTAAAAGATTTGCCATAGATCATTTTCTTAACGATTTATTGCGCACTAGTTCGTGTAAACTTTTTCTACTTTGTAACTATTCCGTACGAAAAAATGGAAAATCAAAAATACCAACGGCATTTAAAAATTTAAAATTGTAGTTATGTGATTGTACATAATTAAATATAAATTTATTAACTAATTGAGATGTACAGTCAAGCGGTGATTAGTGCCGGTTATGGCCGGAAGGATCGGGATGGTTTAGATAATAATTGCCAAAGCTGCTCAACCAAAGTAGTCGATAGTTTGTAAGTTTGGTTAGATATAACAAAACAATACAATGTTAAATTAAACTGCTACATCTGTAGCATGAAGCACTGGTGGTATAAACCTTTTAATGTACACTATCGCTCATAAGTGTTTAGACACCACTTTTTTATGTATTATTGATGCAGTATTATGTTTACGAAAAACATTTAAATAAAATGAAATACTTATCTGAGACGCAGTTTCATTATATAAACATCAATGATATAGGGTTAATTTTACTACCTACTAGGTTTTATTTTCTACCTGCGCTTGGTCGGATTGTCGTAAACTGTTTTTTACGGTATAGTTACAATAATAGTCTGTATCAATTTCCAGTAGGGTTTATTCTAGGTAATGATGTTTAAATTTTTTTTAATGATTTCAGTGAATACGATCAGCTGTAGTGTGATATTTACATTGTTAACATCGTAAGCGAGATATTGAGTGACAATTATTTAAAATGCCAGCTGATATAAGTAATCGATAGATTGCCAAAAAATTGAAATTAAACCACGCTACGGTCGATTATAATGTTAAAAAAGATCGGGGAAAGTGGTAGTTTTTTTTAAATAAATGACGTAGAGAAGACCAAAAGCGACAACATCTGCAGATGATCATAGAATAGTGATTACTAGCAAGAAGAATAGACGCAAAACAGCCTCGGAAATAACCGCACAATTAAATGTTGATCGCACAAAATCAGTTAGTGTTTCTACGGTTAAACGTCGCCTACAGGAAGCCGGACTCCATGGCCGTATTGCTATGAAGAAACCATTACTACGTAAACAATATAAGCAAAAGCGACTTAAATGGGCCAACATTGGGCGATAGAAGAGATGGGTTTGAAAGTGAAATTTGAAGTGTTCGATACCCGAAGGCGAATATTCGTGAGAAGATCTGTGGATGAACGTGCCAGAAAAAAGTGTATTGCCACTTCCGTAAAGCATGGAGGTGGTTCAATGATAATTTGGGGCTGTTTTACTGGTCCTAGTGTATGTGTTGTGGATGTGTGCGATGTTGTGAAAATTGGCGCAATACTAAGAAAAGAAGTATACTGACAAATTTTGGAGAACCACGCTATACCTTCAGGGATTCGACTTTTGCTTCAAAATTTTAGCTTTTAACAAGATAATGACCCAAAACATTCATCTAAATTATGTAAAGGCTATGTTCGCCAGCTAGAGGAAGAAGGAACGATTAAAATTATCGAATGGCCTCTCCAGAGCTCTGACTTGAACCCTATTGAGTTACTGTGGGAAGAACTGGACCGGGAAGTTCAGCAATCAGCTCCAACATCAGCTACTGTTATGTGAAACAAACTTCAATCAATTTGGAACTCAATAACGCCAGAAACTCTGGCAAAACTCTTATTACGAAAACCCCTCGACTGTGCGGTGCGATTATTCAATCAAGAGGAGGTCACATAGATGAAAGTAAAATTGTAATTAAGCGTTTCAATTTTGACATTTATTAAGTATATTGCCATAAATATATGTGTGTATATACCTAAAACATAAATATTTTCACATTTTTACTGAGTTTTTATGTTTTATGCTGTGTTTGACAGTGCTTAAACACTTATGAGCAGTAGTGTATGTTCTTTGCCATTGCCTGCGTGCCTATTATGAACAATGATTATTGGAAACAAGTATCAATAATATTAATTATATAATTAATCAAAAATTTTGCAATTTAACATAACTAAATAGAAATTAATCTTTATATCGTCCACAGACTATGGGTTATGACCAATGCTTTTGGTTTTTATTTGTAAAATTCTCACACAAAATTTATGTATTTCACAAAAAAATCTGTTTTATAAATTTCATACAAAAACAATAACAAATTGAAGGCAACATTTCATTTATTTATTAAATCTCAGTCATAAATCAAATTCCTTGGGATGGGGACAAAATTCGAGAAAAAATCCATTTTCATTGTTCCAAAAATTTTAATTAAATTTATTTTGGTTTGTACAAAAAGTATAAAATTCCTATTTATAAATTTTCAAATCGTTTAATTCCATAAAATTTAACTCCAAACTATAGTAGAATATTCGAAATATTTTACTTTTTAATAAAAATAATGATCTTTGCTAAATTTGATAAATATTGATGTCTATAGTCATTTTATGTTGCTTGTTAAATGCTTTCATATTTCATAATATCGGATTCACACGTTTATTGTGTTATTTAAAATATTTTATAATATGGGAACGGTTCGCTATTCCAAAAAAATCATAAATTCCAAAATCAGACTTAACAAAAAAAAAAATCCGTTTTACAAATTACCGTAAAATCAAAATCAAAATTCAAAATTCAAATAATTGGCTTAATTATTATTATTTAATTATTTCAATTATTTAAATTTAATTTAATTGTTCTTACAAATTAATACAGGATTCTCGTTGTTTATCAGATTGATTATCACAGAAATATAAAGGGTTGCCACAACACCGATTCGGCGTTACAGAGCATCGCACCGATCGGATATAAAGAAATTAACTCCGTTTGAACTTTTTATACTTAGCTGCCATAAAATACTTTTAGAAACAATAATTTTCACCGGATCACATACATTTCTATCACTAATCGGTCCAACCATTTAACTGTTTAATTTTGTTTCGAAAAACTTTTTCTCCCGCTAATTATTTTTCAGCGAAGACGATAATACAAGCTCTTGTGAATTACATTAACTAAAGTTACCAGACTAACCGAATATTCTAAAATGTATATTTTTTAAATGATCTTTATTTGCCCTTTTTAGGAAAAAAAATTACAGTTGATTCGTTGAATAATAATACAAATGTAACTAACACTATGCGAAAAATGTTCGTTTCGTTCTCGTACATAAAATGGATAAAATTATTTACACGAAAACTATACTTTCGGTGTAATCTCATAGCACACCGTACAGATTTTTTGAAAGATTTTTCCCAATTAATTAATCACATCCGGAAAGTACTTTTTCATTCGGCATGAAACTTCAATCCGGCTTGATCATTTTCTTCTAGTTTGCCCATTAATTTCTGAAAATATATAAGACTATGTAAGTACTTTAGTGTTTTATAAATAAAAATATAGATAAATCTGGAATAAAATTAATAAAAATAATTTTTATTACATTATTATCTATTATCTGCTAAATAATCATCACACTTCTATGTATACACTTCTTCTAAATATAATACTTGTTTGTCCATTCTCTGCATTGGAAGACGAGTGGAGAGAAGTTAGACTTCTAGAGCCCAATAAAAAATGTTAAAAAATGCAATCGGAACTCTACTTCGTCTTCGTTTGATACTACATGTCTGCTAAGAAGAACAGCCTCTATGTCAGCTCCTAAATAATTATTTTTGAAATTTTGCATAAACTGAACATTGTTAAAGAAATTAGAATTGTTTAAATTTTCTTCGGTTATATGCTCTTATTTTATAAAATATTGAAGTACTTTAAAGAAATACCCACAAATACCACTTCCCAATACACCTAGTGAAGTTGAGGCGACTGAAACAAATTTTTCGAACTCTTCTTTTTTAGATGTCGCATATACCACTATTGATTTCTGAAGCGAAAAATTACTATCGGACATTTGGTAAAACTGTCTTGTATAATCAAAAAACATTATCCCTGCTTATATTTTGGAAAACCAACAAGGTCAACCCTCAATGGTTGAACATTTAATCTTTAAATTTATTTAAATCTTTGAATTCTTTGCCGTTTTTAGTAAATACTAAACTTCTCAACATTATTGTAAAAGTGTAAAATGAAAAAAGTTAAAATTTATTCCGAATAGTGAATCCGCCTGAACTGTAGCGACGCCGAATTTTTGTGAAACAAAGTTGTTTTTATGAAAACTTGTCATTTCCGGTCAAATTTAGAAATCGACCTGAACATATTTTGTTTGAAATATTATTTACAATCCTTTTGTTTTTAATCGTTTTTTTCGTAAATGCTTTATACTTTTCAAAATATTTGCAAAAGACTAAAAAGCTGTTATGAAAACTGCCACTACCGGTGGATTGGTTTCGGCCAAGTATCTCTGGGACTACCCAATTCATGGTAAAAGCTTAAATATTTAGTTTCATTCCGATCAATCAATCATCTGGGCTATTCGTACCGTGGCCAAATTTTTATTGAAAAACAGTGTTTGTCCAAAATCGTCATTTCTGCTTAAATTTTGAAAATCTGATATGGACCGGTATTATTACAAATTTAATTTACAATCGTTTAGTTCTTAGTTGGTTGTGTATTTCACCACACACACATACACACAGAAATTTTCAACAACATTTTTCATGAGTACTATACTTTATTTTATTACCTAAGCAAATGTAAAATAGCCTTAACACATCAAACCGGCTTAAAATATGGGTGGCTGTTTGCTCCAGAGATAGTAGAAAAACTAAACTAACTAATTTTTACAAGTCTCTTTTGAAGAATTAATTAATAAATTAACGTACCATTAAAAGAGCACCATTTCTGCAGTGAACAAAACAAAATGATAATCTGACGATGCAAAATCAGGACTATACAATCAGAACTTTGCAGCCAAACTCGACAAGATTCTGGTGACGTGTTTATCCAAGTTATCTACACCACCTTTTGTTATTGATGTACTCGCATGATTTCAATATTTTCGGCGGATGCGAACAAATTGTAATATATTACAAATTGTAATAATAAAATCAATTGTAATTGGTTACAAATTGTAATGAAGGCAAATATGTCTCACATGCTGTACCAGTAGCGCCTCTTACGGAATATATGATTTATTTTTCATATTTTACAGTTTCAAAAATCGATAATTCGCAAGTCTCAACGTAAGTGCAGGATGACGTAAAAAAATTGTGGGTAATTATATTTCTACCGAATCCCAGGAAAAAGGCATTCTCAATTTATTTGATTGTTAAAACAAACCCCCACCGAAGTTTAATCTCATATTTCATCTATATAAACGTTAAGCTTAAAATGAAGTGGGTTAAAGTCATTGCATCTCGTATGGCTTTTATACCTTACTCAAGAATTTGTTAGAAGAATTTTAGAAATTGTATTTATACGGAATAAATGTCGGTTAACTATTTTATCATATTTGTGGTCAACTTAACTGCTGCCATCTTTAGCAGAACAATTGTAGTTTTCCGAAAATTAAATGGTGAGCCACTAAAATGAATTATCATCCTGCTTTCAGTCAAATTTTACCAGATTAGCGTATGGTTGCAGGTTGCAGTGCGTGTTTATAAAAGTTCCAATAATTTATATGAGATATTGCTTTAAACAATTCAATTTAAAGTTGTAGTTAAATTAAAGTTAAAAGTTAAAGTTGTAGTTAGATTGTGGTAAAAAAAATATGATAATATTATAAAATAAGTAATATAAAAAAAATATCGTAGAGAACTAGAAAAAGTATCATTGTCTATAAAATGAGATTATAAATGTGCCACCATTCGAAAGAAATACCAACACTGACGCAATGTAAGGTTAGACGCAAGTGCCGAAATGTCTAGAAATCTTAAAGTTTAAGTATTATTATAAAACCTCTCAGAGTGGTCAATGAGTGGATAATGAAAATACGTTTCTCCAAAGCTATTATTATCTGTAATTACATTTCAATTGTATTACGGTTAGTGAATTATTTAATACCGACTGAACTTAGTTAAACTCTATAATCTTGGATTTTTATAATATTTACTCAACTTCGCGGCCGTCAATAATCTAATAGCTTCATGTTTGTTTTTGTTTTTTGCGTTGTTTTAATATACATATTTTTGTTTTTAATAGTAGTTATTCTTTCTAAACTATTCTGTTTATGTTTAATCATAGACACATAAATATTTAGACTAAGCAGACACCTCATAAAATAGTTACCCAAAACTTGGGGAGTTTTGGCGTTTATGCTTTAGACTTGCTTGTATTTATTTGTTTACGATATTTATATTTTTTACTTTTTATTTACATTGCGTGATTTTATAATTAATGTTTTTGATTTATCCAATATCACACAACATGTCTCATTTTCAATGTGTCGTTTAAAAAACTTAGCACTATGTACATTTACTTCACTATATACAAAATAATTTATAATTTTATGAAGAATAGAATTTCTTTGTATTTTCTTGGTGTTAAATTTGGAGAAATATCTGTATGAACGGATATTTTATTAATAGAATTGCAAATAGAAATTCAGTAATTATTTGTATTGATAACGTATTATACAATATTAATATAATTAACAATTAATATTAAATCAGTGTAATCATATGTGGTGGAGGAGTTTTGTTTATAAGCCAGTGAACTAAATTTTAATTAAAGCCAAACCGTATGCATTGTAAATAATTTATTACGTAATAATAATAAAATTGTTTTGTTAGGTATTAAATTATAATTTTTAATGTAATTAGAAGCATATTATTATACAGGGTGTTAATGAATGTTACGAAATTTAATGTTTGTGTTTCGAGTATCCTCTTTTTTTATGCATTTCAGACTATGAAGGTATTCATGGTTTCAATAACACCCTGTATATTTCTATACAGATTCAATAGAAATTTTCTCGTTAATATAATATTGTAACTCTTCTTCAAATTTTACTACTATGTGCGTGTATATTAATTTTAAATCTTCTACGCATAACTTTAATTTAAACAAATGCGTTTCTTTAAATAATATATAAATAAAATAACAATAAACTTCAATATTTATATATTTTTAGGGAAGGGGCAAAATCATTCTCTGATAATTTAGAAACTACCATTGAAGGCGCAACTGCTTCAGCTGTGTGTCCGTGGGATTCGAATGAACCGACAACATCAAATGTACCAACAACGGTATCAGTTTCTGTTTGCCCTTGGGAAGGTGATAGCTTAACAGGTGCTGGAAATACGGCAAAATCTATCACAAGTATACAGACATCATCTCTTACATCAAGGTATGTATAATCCTTTGAGTCGATAAATTGAACGTGGCTAATAGGAAAGATTATTTCGTTTTTATATTATAGTGATATAAAATTTAAAAGTAGTAACCTTGGTTTAGAGGGATTAGGAAATATGTCAAGTGATATAAGTGAAGTGTCAGAAAGGATGAAAAGATCGTGTGGCCTGAGACAAAATACGTTGGATTGTGATTTCCACAGTACTAAAAAATTAATGACAACAATAAACGAACAGCGTCGAGCTTCTGTGACTGTGGCACCAAGGTACCAACACCTAAACTTTTTACAAACCTTATTTTAATGTGAAATTTTGACTTTGTTGTATATACTTGTTTCAATTTATTATTATGCAACTAAATATTTTCCTAAACCTTCATTAAGAATATTCTTTCGAATATTACCATCCGTTTTATAAATCCTTATTCAATTAATTTTATATTTATATTCTCTTTTTATAGGATGTCTGATCTACAGTATTCACGTCGTGCTGAACAACATCATCCGATAGATTTAAGTAGTTCGTTTTTAACAGCAATTAGTAATCCAAAACAAAATACAACAGTATCACAACATTCTTTAACATTATCGAAGACAAAAAGTTTTGAAGAGAAAGATCTAGGAACTTTGTTGAAACAACCATCTGTGATATCCGAAGAGGATATAAATTTACAGCATATTAAAAATGAAAATAAAACTAATATTTCTAATAAAAATAAAATTAATACTGATAATAATGACAGTTTAAAGACATTAATGAATTCAAATGATAACATATTAGTGCTCTCTAGTAATGATAATATACATATAAATCAAAGTGAAATAAATACTTGTTCTGTACCAGTTATAGGCGTTGGTCTAGACGAACCTCAAGTAAATCTAGATATTTCGTGTAGTGCTACACATCAATCACGCAATTCTCCTCCAGTTATAAATGTTGTAACTTGTCCAACTATTGAATTAGATACGAGAGAAATAGATATCCAAAGTGATGAAGAAAATGTTGTTGATCCTGAATTAGATGAAGATGTGAGTATAACGGATAATTCATGCATTACAACAGCAAAACATGATGATATTCAAGTAACAATAGACCCACCATCTACATTTACTTCACCTGAACACCATTCTAAGGAACATAAACTGTTAGCCGAACAATCAAAATACAGTATTGAAGAAGAGGTAACACTGCACGAGGATTTATCACCAACGACAGAAGAATACCAAGAATGTATGTCTTTTCAAAATCGTGGTGAACAAGGTGATAATGAAGAGTTTGATTTAGCCTTAGGTACTGGTGATCTAGCGCCAGGTTGTGTTGCTCCAGCTCCAACGCCGGCACCATCAATTGCACCGCTGGCCGAAGTGGAAATAGATCCACCGGACGAAGACGGAGATGGTGATGGTGAAGGTGCAAAAGGATCTTCTGAAATTAAAGAAGAGGATCACAAGAAGAAGCGGAAGAAACGTAGTTCGACTGATAAAATCGATTGTCAGGACAAACCGGCAGCCACAGATGACCCAAATAATGAACAGCAAAAGCGTTACGCTGTCTGTCCTTGGGAGGATGAGTAAGTACATGACTAAATATTTATTGAAAATTATTTGATTTTAAAACGCCAATCAACCAGTAGCACATATGTTAGAACCCATTATAGATAATTTTATATGTAGCCACGGTGTGTAGCACATTGTTTAATAAAATTGAAGCTCAAAATTATATTGGTCCTAAGGCGATTGTCCCAGCAATTCCAGTTTAAGTTTCTTCTCATTCCATAGAGCGATTTGGTTCAACTGTTTAACGCCCGATTCAACTATATACAGCCAAAAGTTGGTAGATCAGACCATATACTGTTCCAAATATATCTCGACCTGTAAGTTTATCGTCTACATTTTTTCAACCCTTGGAAAGGTTCTTTAACCGATGATTTGAAGACTAATTTTCACTTAGTAACGTGCAGCATGCAAACAGAGATTTATTGTTAAGCCTTTTCCTGGGCATTCCCGTGCATATGATAGTCCTTCATTTTACACCATTACAAACGTCTGTTCTAAATTGGCATTGACCAAATTATCATTAGACGGACCAAGTAAATGCCCATATTGTTTTGCTGAAATAGATGGTTACAGTTTCTAATAAAGTGTTCTCAGGGTGTCCTGTCTCCTCTCTGTAGCTCCTAGGTACTTATGAGCTCCTTGTTAAACTTCTGGCTTTGTTCTTCAAAATAATGCTGATGATCTTGCCTTGGCAGTTTCGATTACACACTTGAATGCTGTATACTCCTTAATTCAATCCAACCCCTAACTTTCTTACATTTTTCGATTTTGAAATTATTTTACTGTTGTGAAATTTGTCCCACCAAAAATCCCGTGTACATCCAATCCAATAAGAAATGTTTAATACAGAACATGTATTAGTAACTACACCGTATAGAAAGAGGCAAAAATAGGCGTCATATTTTTTCATATTCGATTTATTTTGCAAAGATTTATTTTGCAATAGAAAGAGTAAAATATAACCTTTAGAATACAAAATAAAACACATCAACTAATTTGATTGGGTTCTATAAATTAATTTAAAACTATATAGAATTTAAACAATATATTTAAACTAAACATTATTTACTATATAAATAATGTTTAATTAAAATGAATTAAAAATGAAAACATGGAAAAGTAAACAAAAGTCCAATAAAACCCAATCGTTAAATACTTATGAATTCCTATAAAAATACAAAGTGTAACCCAGAACAGAGGCTAAGTTGCTTTATTGCATCACAGTGATATAAATAATATAGAAAACGAATCGTAGAGTCTGTCGGGAAATTCCACTACGTTGAAGTTATAGCTTCAGCGAAGCAATCGAGCGCCCTTTCATAAGGTAGTATTATTTTTGATCAGTATTTATTTTAGTTTCGAGAACAAAAAATGATACTTCTCCTCTCCCTTTGGAAATGATACTGACTCATTTGCTTATGTCGACCTAACATTTCCACATAGTGAAATTTTCCGACAAACTCTAGGTTATGCCGAATTAATCAAAACAAATTTTATTGAAACCAATAAAATCGTCTTCATTTACCACAACTAAATAGGACATCTCCAGTCTCTGTTTGGAAATGGTAGTTAACTCATTTGTTGTGTCAACGTAATTTCCACATAGGGGAATTTTCCGACAAACTTTACGATATCCAGAATTTATTTTAACAAAATCGACTTGATTTACCAGAACTAAACAGAATACTTCTACTCTCAATTTGAAAATTTCAGTTGATTCATTTGAGTGTGTAACCTTATAGGTATTTGGAACAAACTCCACGATTTCAGTAATTTATTTAAAGTAATACACTATCTATACCGAACGAATTAACTTAATTTACCATAACAAAATTTAGAAGTATTCCAATTTTATCTAAATGTCCTTTAGCTCTTGATTGTCTTACCGTAATGTAATAATAATTTCCACATGGTGGCTTTGTACACAAAGTTTCTATACCTGGCAGTTACAGATATTGAAACAGCTATTATTATTTTCTGTAAAACTACTTAAAAATGAAAATTTTCCGGGCTTTTATTAAGAATGTAAAACAATTTATTTGAGTTATTTTTTTAGTTTTCACTAAGAATTTTGACTTATAAGAATTGTTTAACAGTGTATTTGCTAATACTTGTTTATTTTTGTTATTTTACACATATTTCACTGCCATATTATTTTTTATTTATTTTGATTTGATTTTGATCATTTTTAATGAATTTATTAGAAAAAAAACTGACCTATTGGGTTAACCTAGTCAATATTCCAGGATTATATCTTGTGGGAAAATATTTCCTAACCGATCAAACAAACATCATTTAAAACCAATTATCCTTACTTAAAATGGAAAACCCATTATTGATGAACCGATCTGCTTGTGAAACACATGTTTACCACTAAAGTCCTGTGGTGCGATTCTGTTCGATCACAGTGATATTTGAAAAGATATATCATCAATAACATAAATATTGCGATGCAAATTTGTTTATGGATGATAAAAACCGACATTTTTTTATCATATCAGTTTTCTCGCTTGAAAATATTCCAGCCTATAATTTACTCGATGATAAAAACATACGTAAGGCATTTCAGTATGTTGGCTATTGTGAAAATTGTTGATTTATTTATTATTACTATCGTAATGCTAATTTTTTTTCTTTTCTACGAGTATTTTCAAACACGAAAGTGTAAATAAAAATTGGTATCATACTGTGCGAGTACAGTATTATTTTATTTTAATATTATTTTTATCTCATGCAAAACTTTCGTAATTTCTAATAAATAAAAATAAAATATGTATGGTACCGTTGTGAAGTTTGTCCCAAAAAAATCCCGTGTACATATCGAAATCCAATAAGAATTGTTTAATACCTCAATGTATTAGTAATTAACTAATTACACTGTTAAATCAAAATTTTGGGCGAAATAACTATATTACAATAGAAAGAGACGAAAATAGGCGGCATTTTTTTATTTTGCAGAAACGGTAGCAACAAAAAGAGTAAGAAACAATCTTGAAAAAACAAAATAAAACACATTAAGTCATTTAATTGAGTTCAATAAATTAATTTAAAACAATAAAATTTAAATATTATATTTAAACTAAACATTATTTACTATATAGATATTTAAATTTGTTTAAAAAATGAACTAAAAATGAAACACGAAAAAATAAACAAAATGAATTCTTGTAAGAATACAAAGTTTATAACTCAGAACAGGAGTGAGTTGCTTTAGTGGATTTCATTGATATAAATAATTTAGAAAATAAATCGTAGTCTGTATAAGAAAATTCCACTACGTAGGCTATCATTTCAGCCTTAGCATAGTAGTGATATACGAGTATTACTTTGCGATCTCGTAATTCAAATCGATTTTATTGGTTTGAGTAGTTTTAGTTTAGATAAATTCTTTATATCGTAGAGTTTGTCGGAAAATTCCACTATGAGCAAATGTTAGCTTTAGGTTGACACAATCAAATAAATGAAAAGCTATTTCCATATGTAGGGGCTAGGAATGATTTTTCGTTCTCGCAATTCAAATCGATTTATTTGAGTATTTACTAATACTTGTTTATTTTTGTTATTTGGGATACTATTCACTGCCATTATATAGTAACATTTTTAAATTGACTTTTGGTAAAATGCGAGAAAAATTTGAATATACATTCTGTTTGGACTGACATCTTACGTAAATTACTTCGAATTAATATTATTTAGTGCAGTTAAATCGCGTGTATAGTGATAATAATAAAATTAAACCATAAAATCAAATTAAAGGCAAAATTAACCCTTTTTTATCATTACCATTATCATCGAAAAATTGTACGTCTCTTTCCAAATAAAATTACCAGAGCTTTTCACGTGAGTTAAATCCAGGCTCATAAATGCCAGGCTTATATCTCGGAAACGATGCAACTTAGAAGAAAATTACTTATAATAAAAATTGTTCAGTGTCAATAGTTTACTAATTTAGTACCTATACTTTTGAGTTCATGTTTACCTATTTAGAACCTATACTTTTGAGTTCATGTTTTGATTAAGCAGTTAAAAATAAATAAATAAATATTTTTTGTCCGTACAAAATTTCTCGTCAAGTGTATGGTTTCAGAGATATAAGTTAGCAATTTTCAGTAAGTTCTTATACACTGTTTCATTACAACGAGAAATAAAAATAAATAAAATTAATTTTCCTTTGACTTAGCAGTAATTAAAAATTTGCTTAATAAGTTACTTAGAGAAAATTTCTTGCTCATATCTCTGAAACCATACACTGGACGAAAACTTTTGAATGAACAAAAAATATTTATTGATTTACTTTTAACTGCTTTATCAAAAAATGAACTCAAAAGTATATAGGTTCTAATTTTAAAAAAAAACTAACTTTCGTCAATATCTCTAATACTAATGAGTTTGAACTTCATTCAAGATCACCACTAATCGTCCCTCTCGACACTGAACACTTTTTATTATAAGCGACTTTATTCTAAGTTGTACTGTTTCCGAAATAAAAGTCCGGCATTTATAAAAAAATTCGCACTTTATATATAACGGGTACCCATCTATCGTTTGCAATTTCAACTATCGGTTATTTCGAGTGTGGCAACACTTACGTCATTCGTGTTGACACAGAAAGAATGTTTAGCGTGTTTGTAAATATATATATATATATATATATATATATATATATATATATATATATATATATATTTACAAACACGCTAAACATATATATATATATATATATATATATATATATATATATATATATATATATATATATATATATATATATATATATATATATATATATATATATAAGTTAAGGCACACGATACAGTCATGTCATCAATTTATACCACCACATTTCATGGGAAATCATCAACCTCGTGGAAAGCGCATTAAAAAGAGGTTCAAGTTTCATTCTACATCAATTGGCTAAATCAACAATACTCGTGCACACGGCACAATTCTTTTATATTAATTATATTTCAGAATCAGCAAAACTGTAAATGCGCGTGTAAAATATTACACTTGCATATTTTTTATATAAATCAAAATCGTAATATGTAAAAGTTAGATATAAGTTGGAAGTTAAATAAAGCAGACATAGTCTGAATAACATTTTTTTAGTTCAACCTACGGTCCTGAACTTAACTTATATATACAAATATTTATATATGTATATATATATATATATATATATATATATATATATATATATATATATATATATATATATATATATATATATATATATATATATATTACTATATATATATATATTACAATTTAATCGATCTCTTTAATAAAACTAGTTGGAATGTATAAGCTCACAATGTCGAATGTAATTTGAAAACGCCTAAACCAATTTTGATTAAATTCAGTTTTATGGTGGGATTATAAGCCCATCTTAAATTAAACATAACGTACTTAAATAGATTAGGTTGGTCAGGCTGAACTAAACTCGACAATGTCTCAGCTAGTTTCAATGTCATTATTAAATAATTGAATTTGAGATTTACTTTTTTATTTATTAACAAACGTTTAGTGAACCCCATACCCCACTTTAAATATAGACTTCCATTCTTATAAGGAGCGAAATTCCAAAATATCCAAATTGTTCCCATTTATTACCTCTTTCACTTTTCTTATTCCAACATAATCTTCTGATAGACTTTTTAAGAGGTGTTTGATTCTAATTACTCATCCAATTTAAACGGCTTTCTTTGCGAAGAATTTTAAAAAAATTGCTGCAAAATAATGTAATATGTAGTAAATAAGGAAAATTTTTGGAGGCTTCAAAAATAACATACGGTTACAATGTCTGGCAATGAAACCAAATAGCTGAAACCTTTTTCATCCTGTCATTAGAGAATATCATCCGACAGAACAGAGAGCAGCGCAGCTCCATATATTATAAATCAAGTTAGTTCGTTTCCGATAAACCGCCCAAAAAATGTGCTTCACATCAACGTTGTAAACAAAAAAATGTCATTTACTTGAGGGCAACCATACGGTAAGTGTGGAGGAAAGCTCGATTACTTAGGGTCGATGATATATGAGCAAAATATAATCTCTGTATAGCGCAACAATCACCGGATGGTAAAATTACATAACCGAATTACACACTATCATTAAAACTTTTAATGTTTCGTCAAAAAGTAAACTCCAAACAATCTACAAAGCGCTGATTACACCATATTTCACTACGAGTCTATTCCTACGAACCAAATTTTTATGGAAATACGGACGGACTGATTCGACTCTTTAAAATACGAGAGCATTTCTAAGGTAAAGGTTTATATAAGACCTATCCTGAAGTATACATCTTTTGACTGTCAAGACTACTGTTCTTGATTTATCTGTATATTACTAATTTTATAGCATTAAATATTCATTAGCAATTAGCCCCACATTACTGCACCGTTTGTTAATAGTAGGGCCAATATTTGTTTCAGTTTAGACAATTCAGTCAAAATTGAGTTAAACTCTTCAAGTTTAACACAATTTGTTAAGGAATTAACGTCAATTAATTATATGAAACAAATATTTTCTGTATGTATGTTTACTTATAAAATTATAATAAAATCACAATTAAATTAAATAAACAACATTTTAAGATACCTTGCATAAGTGTGCCTTCAAATTTCAATTTTGTCAGAGGAACCGATTTTGAGCTACGCTCTTTGTCAACACTTTAAGTTTAAAACCATTAAAATTCCTATTTTACCACCGTGACCTCAATGAAGAACCGGGTAACAGAGTATGTTCTTTCAGCTTAGTAGATGTCAAAAAGAGCACAAGTTGGTTACATATTGGTTAGATGTTGTATTTGTATTTAAAAAAATTTATGATTCTATCTTTTTCAAAAAATGTTAATTTATCCGCTTTTATGAATTTTATGTATTTTGCGGTAAAACAAATTAAAATATAAATACGTTTTTTGGGATCCCCTTTTATTCACTGATGGCAATCTGGTAATTGGTGAAATTGGTATATTTCCATAAGTGATGTTTGATTACATTATGTTGCTTGATGTTGACTTGCCGTAGACAAGGTTCTCAATAATGACTCCACTTAGTGTTCGTACTCGACCGCTTTCTTAAGTTGGTTACCGCTTTTTGACGGTTGGTCTCTTCAATTTATGGACGGTTGAGGACCAGCATAAAATGAGAGTTCTGTTGTGCCATATGAAAATTTAGCTGGGAATTGCACCTTTATCAGATCAATCATATACACGCCAACGTCGCCAAAAACAATGAGAAGCAAAGGATCTTGATTGTATTGTACATTTTAAACGTCGATAATGTGGCCATAATATTTCAGAACTGGCTTCATCTGCGTCATTTATTAGACTGCGACTTGTGTCAGGTTCCAAAATGTTCCAATATGCATTTGATGCATGATTATGGGACTTGCATCGACGGCACACCAGGATTGAAGGTTTATTGGCAAGTTCCGGACATGTTAGTAATAATTATAAAATTGACTCGGTTTCAGATGCCTAGTAGTCAGAAGTAGTTAGAAAATTTGTTATAGTTCTATAAAATATACTGAAGCAATCATATTATGATATGATATTATTATATTTTATTATGGATATAAAGTTTGATCCTCTTGTGCATCCAAAATTACAAATCTAAATTTATTTTAATTTGTTGATAGTTGCATTTATTTTCCCTGCCGTCAAATTCAATAGATTATTCATATTGCACACTCAACTATGAATCTGGAATCTGGGGGGTGGATTATGTAGGCATTACGACTTCGACGTACAACAAATATCGTCAGAAGTCTTTTTTATTTAAAGCATTTTGGGTTGTCGGTTATAAATGTAATACACGACACAAGTCGTAATGATTTTTTTGTTTTCATTAAATAGTTGTCAAAATTAGTCAGAAAGTCGTTAGTCGTATACTCATTCTGCTTACATAATTAGCCCCTTAGCTTGTGTTATAATTTTAAACAACAAACGATCAGACCTGCTCGTATAAAATTATGTTTCGTGATTTACGAGATGTAAATTCAAGGTAAGCAAAATAAAATCAATACTCGCGTAAAAATTTTGATAAACGGACTTATTGTCTCTTATTATTCTAAATCACTAAGCCAACAACAACAAATAGTCAATTTGTTCATTTTAGTATTTATCACTAATATATGTTACAATACATCCAAACTACTCCTAATTTGCATACAGTATATATATACATATACTAAATATCTACATACATATATGGTAAGTATTAACATTTCAGAAAAATACTTAATTTTTCATTCTCTAGTGTTGTATTTATTAGAGATTGAAAGAAAATCATAATTTCATACACAAAACTACCTAATATCAGCTGTACATCGAACGTCCCTCCTCTTGCTTTTATTTTACATATACAGGGTGGGCCAAATAATTTTTTTTTAAATGCAATAACACAAAAAGTTCTCAATATTTTTTCAAATTTATTTTTTCATTGTAAAGAACAATCCTTCCGATTAATTATGAAATAATATTTCATTCATATGACTGCCTCGGCTGGCCTTGACGAACCCCATACGGTCGGTCCAATTTTTGAGCACATTTTCGATAGTATGCGGCATTATGTCTTCAATGTCAATGCGAATATTGTTCTTGAGAGCGTCAATCGTTACTGGTTTATCGGCGTAACACTTTTATTTGACGGCACGGCACCCCAAAGATAATAGTCCAACGGCGTCAAATCACAGCTCCGAGACGGCCAAATCACATCAGCGTCTCCTCTGATAATTCGATCTTCGAAGACAGTGCGCAAAAGATCAATTGAAACGTGTGCTATGTGGCACGAAGCGCCGTCTTGTTGAAACCAAATGCTGCCTATGTCCCCCTCTTCAAGTGCCGGGAACAAAAATTCGTTTATCATGGCGCGGTAGCGCTCACCATTGACAGTAACGGCGGCACCTTGCTCATTTTCAAATAAAAATGGCCCAATGATGCTACCGGATCAAAATCCGCACCAAACAGTCACTCGTTGAGGATGCTTCGGCTTCTCTACGATTACGTGCGGGTTCTCCATGTCCCAAATGCGACAATTTTGCTTGTTTACATAGCCACCAAGTCGATCGAAAACCCACTTAGCGAACCGAAAACGCAATGGGTGATCTCTTTGCTTTAATTCTTGAACCAATTGAATTTTATACGGTGTCATACCAAGCTCTTTATGCAGAATTCGTCGCAATGTTGTGCGTGAAATGTTAAATTCTTGAGAACGACGCGTTCCCGGCGACTCACACACATTCTCGGCTACAGCATCAATATTTTCGGGTGTACGCTTGGTTGGCTGCTTGGTTCGTGTTGGTTTATTAATTAGCAAGCCTGTTTCTTTAACTTTATTCACAAAATAACGCACATATGGAGCTCCCGGCGCTTCGCTCCTTCTGAAAACCGCACGCAATTTTCGCACACATTCTGCAACTTTACCATGATTTTCGAAGCAATGTTTCAATATTTCCCAGCGTTGTCCAAGCGAATACACAACCATTTTCGTTCAGCGGAAGGATAAAACTAACTTTCTGTCAAATCAGAAGTGATATAACCCTTACCATACTCAAAATAACCGCTAGTTCAAAAAAAAAGTTAGATGGCCTAGATGACTGGATTATTTTAAATTTTACTTATAATATTTTGTATTTACTTTATACATAATTTTAATTTTAGTTTAAATATTAATTTGTCGTTTCTAGCTGGAAATCCACATTAACCAATTACAAAAATATTATTTATTTGTTATGCTTCCGAATACTGAGTTTTACTACTGTAAGACTGGAAACTAACTACATCTATTAGATTCTAGTAAAACTAATTAGGAATAAAATCATGAAATTTTACGATTGTGTCTTTGTAAAAATTACCAAGGAATTTAGTTTCTTGCTAATTTTAAATTTAGCAAAACGCCCCCGTCAATCATCTGAATTTTTTTTTCTGCGACTTTTGATATATCATAATCTAAGTTTTGTTGACTGATATCGTCGCAATGGTCTCTATTTTGTAATGCCATAGCGGAAAATCTAGAATGAAAAATTGAAAAAACCACCGTCAATTTTCCATTAAAACTTCAATTAAAATTTTAAGATAGCAATATTGGTGATCGGTTGGTTCGTTTTTATGCTATGGTACCACGAAAAGACGTGTTTTTGCAATATACTTGAATTGGGACCTTAATATAATAAATAAAGAGCCTAAGAAACTGAAACTGTAAATAAATAAAAATATTTTTTTATAATTTCAATAAAAATGACAAAACTAAAATCGCGTGCAACCACACACACGTGCACATACAGACGTACACACACGCACACACACGCACACACACGCACACAAACACACACACACATACATCCCATATTCTAACATGATAAATCGGCTTAGGTAGGTTAGGTTAAAATCGCCCGATATTTAATCCTTTAATTTTGTATGTCGAGTATACTCGTCTGAACAAAGAGAAAAAATTTCGCATAATGTCGAGTATACTCGTTATAAAGATAAAGAAAATACTTTCCTATTATTATTCAACGAATCAACTGTAATTTTCTTCCCTGAAGAAGGTCATATAGAAATTATTTAAAAATATACATTTTTGAATATTCGTTAGTCTAGTAAATTTATTTATTTTAATTCACAATAGCTTTGTATTTTCGTCATCGCTGAAAAATAATTCAGCAGGGAGAAAAAGGTTTTCAAAACAAAATTAAACAGTTAAACGGTTAACCTAACCTAAGCCGATTTATCACGATAGAATACTGGATTTCGAAATACGGGATTTTGGAAAACGGCATTTTACAATACGGGGGATTTAGTAATACGGTATTATGTATACGGGATTTTGTAAACGGCATTATAACATACGAGCAACTGTACCCAACCCAGAAAAGTATCCTCAAGCTTGTTTACAATTTCCTGTTCGAAAATGTAATTTTAGTTATATTTCGAAATAAAAACTTTCAAAACTTACAATTTTTTACCGTCACAGCAGTCCCAAGTTAAATGTTTACAAGACACTGTCTTTGGCAGCTAGTCTCATTTTTAATAATAGCATCACCAGGCAAGAAATTTGATATAACTGGACATAACAAACTATTATTTTGATGAATTAGACATACGCATACATTATGTATTCCAGATCTCTCAGCTAAAATGCACTCATTTTGTTTCACTTTCTCAAATTTGAAAAATCCGATGTTCTCTAATGGATATGTAACGACCGACTAATCGATCGAATACAAAATCATCGAGTAACGTGTCTGAGCACAGCTTTTCCGGCTACTGACTCAGGACAAACGGGGGGATTCTTAAAATTCAGACACATTACACGACATCTTTAGCTGTGCAATTAAATTTTAGAAGCGCCTGTCATCATCACCCTTCAGAACTTCACTCCCAATTATATGAAAATTAGTACATGGTGTTTAACGCAAATCCAAGTTAGAGTTAAATACAAAATTTAATTAACAAAATATAAATATCTATGCTTGAAAACCCCTTTACCAAAATCAATTATCTCGAAAAATATTATTACCGCATATAAATCGTAAAATGATAATAAAAGAAATAAACAAAATAATATTATCATATCAATTAATGACTAATGGACTGCTATATGAATACGTTTTCTTATAAGTCCAACAACCACAAACAAAAACATCAGTTTAACAATTATTACAAAAAAAATCAATTACCGTATGTTCCACGTTTCTTTTTGTTGACACCTCTTGTCTGAATGTTCATCAGCAGCGTACGGTACCACGCCCAAAAACAGCATGCGGATAAATGCGGCTCCTCCTGGTACTTCCGAACCAATATATCCACCAGATCACGATTCAGTACAGCTTCAACGTTATCAATATGCTTTTGTTTTACACCAAGATTCGTTACACCACAAAATTTATTGGTCCAAATTGTAAAGCAACGACGGATAAACGAGAGTCGTTTAAAAAGTTCCACTTGACCAAGCGAGGAAATACAAGGGTGTTTTGGTAAGTAATCAACACCACAAACGATTTTATGTTACCAATAAATTTATTTACAAAATATTCGTTTGGTTAAATACATAGTTCATTTATCGGTTTTTTTTTAGATGCACTTTCAATTTTCTACAATTTATTACTAATTATTATATTAATCGCGGATACATAATTTGTTATCCCGTTCGATTATTCACAGCAAGGTATTTTGTCACATAGGTTCTTATATATAATGTTTTCGTTAACCTTTTAACTTATTAATTTCACGAAAAACTACACCATATATTAATTTTAATTAAATTTTGCCTAAACTGGGCAATATTTACTTTAATTATCCATTTTCAATTCTTTTGGTTTTTTTCTATTTATAATTTATTGAATTTCAATATTTAAAACGAACAACCACTTTATTGCAATTCTCGACACTTAATGCCTTGGTTTTTTCAAAAAACAAAAAAACTGACCTTCTACAAAAAAAAATATGAACAAATATTTTTATGCTCTTGTTTCCCGCGCAAAACACCTTTCCGCTATCCAAAATATTCTATACGAGTAAAAGAAATATGAATTACGGTTAGCTTATTAAAAAATATAATTTTTTTATGCCGGGGAGATCAACCCAAATTCTACAGCTTGTGAAATCAATTCAACTGAATTGTTACAGATATTTCGCCACAAATTTTTGATAGACTTCAGACAAACTACACAAAAACAGGAATTTTATTGTTTAATGCGTTCACCTTTGGGATTACGAACACTAACATAGTCATTTAATCCAGGAAGCTGCCGACTGATATCCATACTTCTAAAGAAACTTCCTGCCGTAGTTGTTTCAAAAGAGGGTCCAGTTCTCTGTTTCCTTCCGCCTGGAAAACTGTCATGCCCCTTTTCCGTTGCTAATTTCTTTGCTTTTTCAACCATGTATCGTGTTGATGTATCTGGTTGATAGTTATCGACAAATACTGGAACATTTAGAACTGGAACTTGTAGAACATTTTTGCAAGTTATCTCTACTATTTTATTAAGCTGCTGGCTTATACCCAGTTTCTGATAGTTTATTCTGCAGGAGAAAACTGAGAAAAATCATATTGATACACTACTTTACTAGCTTCCCACTTATGGCGATACTCTTTCCGACTGAGCTGTACTTGTATACTTTAATCACAGAGAAATCACAATCAGAGACCTAAACGAAAGGAAAATTCATTGTTAAAAGAAATTCTCGATGTCGTTACAAATGGAAAAATATATCTAGCGGCTGTTTATAGAAATGGTTAGCAAAAACTCAAAGCCTACTTTGGTCTATTTGCTCAATATACATATTTATCGCTCAATATATTTTTCCAATACGCAAACGTACAAATAATAAATATTACATTGTACTGTACAAACAGTATAACACCTAAATTATTCTTCAAAAATTGTTCTTTATTTCTATTCTACTATGAAAGTAGTGTACGAGTATGGTGTGTTTACTATAAGCAAAAAGTAACAAAAAAAATAATGCTTCATTACGTATGATTTATACACGATTTGTACACGATCGAGATTCGTTTCCGTTTAGCTATATCACAGAAAAATAAATCACAATCAGACACCTAAACGGAAGGAAAATTCATTGTTAAATCAAATTCATGATGTCGTTACAAACGGAAAAATATCTCTAGCGGTTGTTTATAGAAATATTTAGCTCACACTCAAACCCTATTTTGGTCTATTTGCTCAATATACATTCATACACATATTTCTCGCTCAATATATTTTTTCGATACGCGCACGTAGAAATAAAAAATATTAATTTGTTTATACAGTATAACACCCAAATTATTTTACTTTTTAATTTTTTTATAATATGAAAATCATTATGATGGTGTTCGGCTGTAGGCAAAAAAAACAAACGGAAAAATAACAAATTCAACGAATTCCAACAAGGAAAAAATGCTTCAATATTTCTAAGATAAAATTCGTTGTTGTCTATTTTTTTATATAAAATAAATTTGCTTAAAAATCTTTAAAAATTAACTCATACACCTAATATGTATATAATTCCATTTCTAATTGAACTTCAAAATACGAATGCTCCACTGGATCTTGAGGACACATTGTGACCAAGCCTAATTAAAAAATCCAACATAAAACCAATTTAGAGCTCAAACGATGATCTTATGTTCTGTGAATAATTAAAGGCTCTCTGCAGGCTAACTAAATAAAAAGGTTTGGGCTCTACATGTTTTTGATAAAATATTGGTTTTCTGTAATTTTTTAGGTGGCAGAACCAAAATTCAAAAATATACAACAAAACTAGGTAAAAAGACTGAGACGTTTCGGTTCACCAACGTATATTTGATTCGACCTTTTAGGATCATAAACAACATGTTTCACCCTGTTATAAGATAAATTAGATACCTTACCTTAGGCATACTGAGTAGCCAGGTATATAAAAGAACAAAATATAATGATAATCCATTAGGAGTATTTGTTTAAATTTTTCCAATCAGCTAAAATTTGGGAGCCCCTTGTCAAAACGGATCGAAACTATTATGAAGTTTTGCTAGATTCAAAGATTAATTCAATTGGATTTGGCTAGAATATAACTTAAGCTCTTAGCGACCGACTGGTTTAGTTTTAGAAACAACCGGCTCTTACAGTTAGAGTGTTTAGGAATAATCAGTTGTTAAAGAAATATTTTCCAAAATATTGTAAGGATTGTAAATTGCGTATTGATCTGCTGCTTGATTTGACAAGATTCAATGATTTGATTTCTTGACAGAAATATAAATTTTGGCAAATAGAAGTTAACCTATATATTTTATACATTTCTTACGTAAATTCGAATAAATTAAATTTATAAACATTATAAAATTTTACAAATTTATCACTCTAATAAAATTTACCATACAGTTTAGTACGAAACCCTAAGCTTAAATTTGATTATATCCTTGAAGAAAATGATGTGGTGGCGGGCCTGGTGGTTGAAAAAGTGTTATTTTCATTTTGCATGTCCCATTTGGCAGGGAAAATTATTCCTCATTTAAATTTGTTTTCATAAAAATTAACAGTCACTTTTTACTTCAGTATGCCAGAAAAAAAAATGTTTAAATAAAAACGACATATAAATTCTTTCCCCAATTCCCTATTCCTGGGGAATTACCAGAATAGTGTCACAACAGCCGAGCTATTATTTAGTTTGTTAAACTAATCCTTTAGTTTGTTAGGTAATTAAACTAATTACACTACATTTATTAAAACGATAAAGTAATTCATGCAAAAATATACTAAAATTCTATTTTTTAAATACAATTTTTTAATGTTTTGTACACTATTTTTTGCTTTCAGTATTATTGATGATGATGAATCAATCAATTTAAAAATTTGTAATCCAAAACTTAGAACACAACTGAAACCGCGTTCATCGATTTCTATTTCAAAAATAAATTTTACACTAAAGACTGCATACAAAACATAAACTGATAATTTTCTATTGTCTATTAAAAAGAAAATTATATACACACATATTTTTATACACATACACCTTTGATAAAGTTATATCTTATTTGTATTTTTTCACACATACATAGACATTTATCTTACTAAAGAAATCCTAGGAAAATTGCAACCTAAAATATATTTTGACTTTACGTTGTGATAAAAATATAAAATCGCACAGAATTATATGATGATCACTGATGATTATGATCATTCTAATAAATTTTTCACTAGGAAAATTTACTGTTTGAAATTTTCATTTATAATCTCCAACTTTTTAGTAACATATACACGTACATGTAATCGTACGTGCAGTTATTAAATCATCTTACAGAAACCAACAACAAAACTAATGAATAAACATACACATAAAAAAATTGATTGTAGCTATTTTATTTTGTTTATTCCTTCACTCTTTATACACATACGTACGCGTATAGAAAAAATATATTGAGTGATAAATGAGCAATTGAGCTACTAGACCAAAATAGGGTATGAGTTTTAGCTAAACATTTCTATAAACAACCGCTAGAGATATTTTTCCATTTGTAACGACATCGTGAATTTGATTTAACAATGAATTTTCCTTCCGTTTAGGTCTCTGATTGTGATTCTCATGGCTATATCAAAACTAAATACGTGAACAGGAAAAGAAGAGAATCTGTTTAGGTGTATGCAGCTATATTGAATATATTATGTTTTGGTGTGCTGTATGAAATGTAAATGAAAATTTTTAAGAAAAAATTGTTGGAGGATGACAGGATACGAAAAAAATCACAAACTTATCATTAGGAAAATATTTATGTTTCGGTTGCCATTGTTTTAACCTTTAACCTTTAATCACAGTCCCAGTGTTAAACAAGCAGCATTATACAATTTGTGCAATGTGCATAGTATCTATACTTAAAATACACTTTTTTTAAAGAATAGATTCTTATTCTTGAATCTTTCCCATATTAGGAAACTCACAAGATGTTTTCAAATTTTTCAAGCTAATTAAACAGAATTTCTGTTTATGAAATATTAATATACACTATTTGGTTAGTTTTTATATGAATTAGTAGCTAAATCTAAAGGATGTTTTCTTTTGAGGCGTCCATATCTAGGCCGCCTCCATAATATTTCCCGAGCTAATGTGTTGGATGTTATTCTAACTGCTGTATTGTATCTGGTAGTGTTTCGATGTTGAGGTCACGTTGTATGTTTGTGTTACGTTTGTACCAAGAAGCGTTTACCATCCATCGTACTACATTTGATTGTATACGTTGCAATTTTATTATATTTGAAGCACAAGCTGAGTCTCACAATTTTTCTCTTTTAGTTCAGATGGGTTTGAGTACCATTTTATTCACCAAAACAGTCTGCAATTTTGCAGTCTAGAGTTAAATTAAAATGTTTTCTTATTGGCCTATTGGTTATTTATATTAATACTTTTGAAGCTAGTATGTTGGCATTTTGTTTCGATATGTTTCTTCCATGACAATCTATCTTGGGGTATATTAATGTTATTTAGCTTCACCAGAGGATAAGTTTGTTTAAGCAGAGTGAATGTAATGGGTGTTGATTTCTGGTCGTTTGCAATTATTCTCCATTTGAAACCCGTTAAGCTATTTTTTCTAATTGTTCTTGCAAAGTTCTTCACACTATTTCAGGATTTTCATATGTAACCAATAATACTGTATAATCTGCAAATGTTGAAACTGTCACATAATTTGAAGAAGGATGGTTCGCTGTTCAAAATTAAATGTAACACTGAGCCAAGTACACTGCTTTGGGGAACTTCTGGGAATATTTAATTAAAATTGGAAATGTGCTATAATATTTCACAGTATTTCTTTTGTTCAAATTTCTGATACGATCCTATGTACTTGTTCTATGATAATATGATCCCATGATCTCTTAATCCAAACTAATGATCCGGTATAATCCTTTGCTTTTGCACAATTGCTTTAAGTTTTTATTAAGCTTTTCTTTCAAAGAGTTTTGAAAGAGGTATTTACTTTTTTTCATCTTTACCAGGCAAAATTTTTGGAATTTCTGGAAAATTGTTAGTTTTAATACGAATATCTAGTAGTTCTTTAAGTATTTTCTACTAATTGGATCATCATGACCAATTGCCTTTAGGGGGTTTAAATGTTCGCTAATCATTGTTTATAGTTCACGTTATTCTTCTAGCAATTCCGAGTATTCATTATTCTGATTCGGAGCAAATACCTAAACTAAATTTTACGAATATATTTACTTTAACTACATCGTTCCTTGCTTAATTTCCATCGGTGAGGCGAATCCGATCGCATGATTGCGTGGGCCTTCTCAGATTTCTTGAAGCTTTTCACAACCTTCAGTAGTTTGTTGCTTCTGTCGCTCGTTACTGATTTTAACCAAATTAGCCAAACAATTAATATTTCGATGTCGGCTGTGTTATATAAAATTATGAGTACACGGCTTACTTGCAGGTCCATTATAAACTGATACACTTGTTGGTTGTGGTCAATTGAAGTACAAGCAAATTCTGAAAAAATTCATGTGCTAATTTCTGGAATTGGGGTCGCATGATAAATTTGGGGTTATTATTCACTCGGTAAAATTTTGTTATTCAATCATTACTGATCGAATAATATTTCGCCGGTGGAAATTGGACAATCCGCGTTGTAGTTAAAGCAAATATATTCGCAACATTTTGTTCAGAAATTTGCTCCGAATGAGAATAATGGACAGTCGGAATTGCTACCTGAAGGCGAAGCTTCAGAACTTTAACCATTTAAATATAAGTGACGTGAAATATACACAACGATTAGCGAACATTTAAACCCCTTAAAGGCAATTGGTCATGAAGATCCAATTAGCAAAAAAAATACTTATAGAACTCCCCGATATTCGTATCCTATTATCCAACAAATTAGCTCGATGCCTTAAAAGAAAAGATCCTTTAGATTTCGCTAACTAATTCTTATAAAAACTAACCAAATAGTGCATACTAATATTAAGAACTAACATAGGTTAAGTCAGGTTAAGTCTTAAGAAATTCTGTTTAATTAGCTAGAAAAATTTGAATACATCTTGTGAGTTTCCTAAGATGGGAAAGATTCAGGAATAAAGCCAAAGGGAGTTTAAGAACAAAATATTTTTTTAAGTACAGATCGACATACATAATGTATACTATGCACACTATGCACATTGCACTTGTTTAACAAAACAAATTTTTTAGGAAAATAAATTTTTTCCTAATGATAAGTTTTTGATTTTTTCGTATCCCTATGCCTATCATCCTCAAACAATTTTATCTTAACATTTTTCATTTACATTTCATGTAGTACACCAAAACATTATATTCAATGTAGTTACATACACCTAACCAGATTCAATCCTTTTCATGATTTCCCGTATTTTTATATAGCTAAACGAAAACGAATCTCGATCGTGTACACATATTATTTTAAATAATATATGTATATAGTAGTATATATTTACATAATACGAGCGTGTGGGTTTTCATTTCATTATGTATAAGACCCGTATTCCATCGAAAAAATCTGCTGACAGTAAATATAAAAGCGAGAAAAAAATATAGATTTACTGGTTGTGTACGAAACAAAAAATGCTGTCAGTAAAATTTTACTGAGAGAATATTTGTGCTGGTGTTAGTGTGCTGTCATAATGTGCTATAATAAAATGTAAATTGGAGTATTCTTTATGGCAGCATTGTTCACACATCTACAAAAAATGTATGTAGAGATATGAAATTTTTCTCACACTCATACAAAATAAATCGTTCGCCATTTTTATAGTCATATAATGTTACTTTATTTTTTATTTCGAATTTAAATTTGTTAACGTTAATGGTTTTTAGTGGATAATATATAAAAATTAAAATATATAACACAAAATCAAAATGTACGAATAACGAATTACAACTTTTAATGAAAATTTTAGGTTATGACAAAATGTATTTGTCAAAGTTTAACCATAAAATTTTGCTATAAAAATGAAATAAAACATCGCTTTTCTTTGTCACTCTTATAGAGTTTCAAAATATTTTTTGTTTTCGTCATCTCAGTAAAAAAAATACTATCAGCAGATTTTTTCCATGGAACACGGGTCTAAATATTTATTGAAAAAATATATTGAGCGAGAAATGTCTATGTTGGTGTATTTGACCAAAATGGGGTTTGAGTTTTAGCTAAGCATTTCTATAAACAGCCGCTAGAGATATTTTTTCATTTGTAACGACATCGTGAATTTGATTTAACAATGAATTTTCCTTCCGTTTAGGTATCTGATTGAGATTTATTTATCTGTGATTAAACATTTCTGTATATTAGAGCATGCTATATTATCGCTTCAAGTTACATACTTTTATGGGAACTATGTGAATATACAAAATCCACATAAGTATTTATGAAGATATTGGAATGTATTTTCGTCCTCTTTCAATTCACGTTAAAGATTATAAAACGAATACACATTACATACAACGAACAAAGTTGTCATTCCCTTTCATTATTTCGTTTCTAACAACTTAGATGCGTATAAATCATGATAACAACAACAAATCAACTGATCGAATACAAAGGTAACTAAAAATAATTGTGTTGAATTTGATATTTACAATTGTTACAAATTATATACATATACACATATATTTTGTTTGGTGCGCACAAGCAATGTACCTAGAGTATCAAACAGGACTGCTTGTCAAACTGAACTGTAGATGGCAGTAATGTTCGTAACTAAACGAAATATTTAATGCATATTTTAATAATAATAAAACAAATTAATTCTTATCAATGACCCGTAATTTAATATTTAATTGATATTATTGTAGAATTAACTATTAAAATTTCAATATTAAAATTTTTAAAATTAAAAAAATACAAAAAAATTAAATCATTTATTTGATTATAGTTATTACCATATATAGCCAAAAATTGGAACCGTCGACATAAATTGACGTCATATAGCAAAATTTCTAAAGCAGTGACGCCATTAATATCTAGGAGGTGCACTGATAATAATCACTACACTCACACAGCAAAATAATGTAAATGAAAATATAAATAAACGATTTTTTTTATTATTTTGTGATATTTCATTCTGCAGTCTTTTCGACTGTTCTCGTGGACAGTGTAACACGAACCCACTCAATTGATAAATAAGAATCTTATGTTATAATATTAATATTCAGTTTATAATATTACAGACAATTGTATCGAAAAATTATGTTAAAAACCAAACTAACACAAAATAAAAAATAAAATAAGTTCAACCTAACAATGAAATCTCCACACAAATTAACAATTTTGACCTTTCTAAAAATATATGTCCCAACGCTACAGGTGTTGACTAGGCGTAATACAATTTCGTCATTTTTCGAAGTTTTGTGCAAAAAACCGAAATTTATTCATTTTATTTTCATTTATTCAAAGTTCGAGATCTGAATAATTTTGTTCATTTTCCAGATTATTGGAAAAGTAATTTAGTTTATAAAACATTTGCAAACCTTCTACAGTACCACCAGAACAAACTATTTTTTTCATAATTATTTGTGATATTTGAATTTCTCGAAAGGTACAAATAATATATTTCACTTTACATATATAGTAAATCTCTCATAGTCTGTCTTCTTTATAAGTTTAACATTATTGAGTTAAGAAGACATTTGTTAATTATATATTTCTGTATTTTCAGAGATGTGACTACATCTGTTGATCAACCTTTTGTTAAAACTTATTCTACACTTGGATATCTATAAATTAATTTTCAACAATTATTTATTTTCGTTAAACAAGAAGCTAACAAAATTGGTATATTGATAAAATAATAAATAAATTCTATGTACTTTCTTAATATTAATAATAATCATAAACATCATTCTAATTCAAAACAATAAATTAAAATTTATATCATTCATAAATTTTAAATTCAATTTTAAATATTTTAAAAATTTGTTTTGAATATTTTTTATTTACTTTTTTAACAAATGTTTACAAAATTATATTTCGATAATATTATTTATTTGTATAAATTTTGGTAATAGTAATAAATCTATTTTATTAAAAAATTTATATATTTACAAATATACTAATTATTAAATTAAATATAAATATATATTTATAATACTAATATTAAAACAAAATTAAATTAATATGTTATTCGCATTGCAACAAAAGTTGAGTTTACTTTTATTTTTATATTAAAAAAAGAAAAAATGTTTAATCTTTGTTGTTTTACAACAAAAATGGTAAATCTGTATAATTAAATATTATTTTTAAATTTATGGTATAAGTTCACTAATATAAATAATATTAATTTTATTTTATTTATTTGAATAAATATAAAACATACCAACAAGTTAACATCTTCAATTGCACATGCATATCGAGCCCCCAATTGTGTGTGCAATCTAAATAAAAGTATAAAACAAAAGCCAATGTTTGAGAAAATAAATAAAATAAAATTATTTCTAGAAATTTGTATGAAATATCTGTTAAAAAAATTAAATTAAATACAAAATTTCCTTAATTTGTAATTTTATTCGATTTTGAATTTATATTTTTTTATTGTCTATATAGTTAAAATAATAAAATTTGTGTATTTGTCCTTAAAAAATTAAAATATATATATATTATACTCTTATAATACATAATATAATAACTTCAATATAATATAATAAATATTTGATATGATTAACTGTTATCAATATAATCCAAAAGAATTAAAAAAATTATTATTGTGCAATATGTATATATATATATGTGATTTATTCTATAAATATAAATAATGCATATATACATATATATATATATATATATATATATATATATATATATATATATATATATATATATATATATATATATATATATGTATGTTTATATATATAAATGTATATATATATATATATATACATATATATATATATATATATATATATATATATATATATATATATATATATATATATATATATATATATATATTTATATATATATATATATATATATATATATATATATATATATATATATATATATATATATATATATATTTATATATATATAAATTTATTATATATAATATATTATAATATATATTTATATATTATTATATATATTAAATATGTATAATTATTTATTAAATATCTCATTTTATCAGTTTTGATTTTGTTGATTTATAATCAATATTGATTTGCTTTTAAACCTCTACAAGCTTTAAAAGAAAATCAACATTGATTATAAACTTATTTAATATTAAATCTAATAACAAAAAATTTATGTTTTAAGAAATTACTTAAATATTACTTTTTAACCGTAAATTAAAAATGTATTAAAATTAATAATTAAACTACTAAGTTATATATGTATATATATATTAATATATATATATATATATATATATATATATATATATATATATATATATATATATAT